>CM044963.1:6225923-6534336 GCA_024516035.1 Bactericera cockerelli | reverse complement strand
TCACCGAGTGCCGCCTTTACCACCGAGCAATATTAAGATCAGTAGTATTGTCACCATCAGTAATATCATCTTAAGTGTAACCACCATCATGAATATTATGCTCAACAATAATACCAACATTAAAAACAACACAATCATCATGACCATTAGTCTTGTTAGGTTGGCTCTATGCGCTTGTTGCTGCTCCATTGATTGATTGATGTTTTAAGCAGATTTGTGTTGACTGCCTTCGTTTTAAAACTAGGTTGTGTTGTCCGTTGTGGAGAAAGTGAGAAATTGTCGACAAATTCGGACCAAGCATGGATTGGGAATTTTTGATGTTGCATGTCAATTTTTGTGTATGACATCTTTCAATAGGATTACCCTTTTTTCAATTGTTGCATTTTTTATTTAAGTGTCTACGCTGAATTATATTGGGTTTATCAAACATAGTTAAGCAATAACTTATTATTTTTGTCTTGAATATTATTATATTCCATCCATAGCCTTTTCAAGAACACTAAAAAAGGCTACATTTAGCTCAATGATATTCTTTCGTTGAGCATTTAGAAATGGATTTTGCAATCACCGCAATTGAAGAACACCATAATGATCCAATAAGTTAAAGTCACACTAAAACTTTCACCACGCATGGAATAATTATTCATAAATTTGTTAAAAATGTTTATCTTATTTACTAATTATTGGTCCCTTTCTTCTGTTTTCAGGTAAGAGCTTGGTTTGGTCAAGTTACTTGACTATTTGCTTTGAACTCGGCTAGAATCTCATCGGTATAGTCGGTAAGTGCTGCTGTGGTCCTTTTTCTCTTCAATATTTTCTTTTACTTTTCTTCGGCTATTTTTCTTTCATTCGTCGTATTTTGTTGATCACGATCAACTCAATGTGGGTGACGATTCTTTTTTTTTATAATGGAAACGAAATCTAGGTGACAGTTATTTTTTCTTTGTCTTTCTCTCTCTCTCTCTCTCTCTCTCTCTCTCTCTCTTTCTTTCTCTCTCTCTCTCTCTCTCTCTCTTTCTCTCTCTCTCTCTATATCTCTCTCTCCTTTTTTTTTTCTTCAATGGAAACATTGTAGCGCTCGTCAGAGACCTGATACAAATGAGATATCCAGATAACCAGTCCCGAGTATTTGGAAACAATGGAAGAGTGAGCGAGAGAGAAGATAGAGCAGGAAAATCATTTGACCTAATGGCGAATCGTGGATGTCGGGCATTGAAAATTAGGCCGATGTCTCGCTGACAAGAGCTATTGCACAATGCTTGCTCTTTTTTTTAAGCTTTATTAGGAGGACTAAGTACAATGGTAACAGTATAAAATTAAGAAAAAAAAAAACAAACAAATGACAAAATAAATATGTAAAAAAGAAAAAAACAATTATGTCCTACCTAAAGGGCGGGGTTATTGCCTGTGGCAATCTCTTCCACCCAACCCTTTCCTCTCTTTATTATAAAACTTTTTCAGATAAACACTTTACACTTTGTCCTACGATAGTCAAAGCTTATACAAACAAATTGAAGGCATAGTAGGATTTTCTTTTTGAATAATCATTAGTTCATTGAGAGAATACGTGACCACATAACAATAATAGCCGTATTTATGGACAGAGAAATTTGTCTGAGCTATGTCTCAAGCAAGGTGTTGGCCAATAATATTAAATTAAATCATGCTTGAGACATGGCGCAGACAGCTTTTTCTGTTCATAAATACCGCTAGAAGACTGGTAGTGGTTACCGTCCACAAAAGAGAAAAAATATTTCATTATTTAAAAAACAGCATAACGGCCATTCCACGAAAAAGAGGAATTCAAAAGTGAAAAATAAATGTTATGACTGTGTATCCTAATTGCTGTCAGAAGATAGTAAATATTTTATAATTAATAAATCCGTTTTGATTTTTCGATTTTTTTATTTTTTTAACAAAAATTCAGTAACTTTTTGAGAGGTCGGAAAAGAAAATTTTTGGTTGGCATTCTGGAGCTAATTTAGAGAAGTCAAATGAGCTATTTTTATGGATGGGACATAAATAGCTGTTATAACTTCAAAATAAACATGCTTTCAATTTATTATCCTTTTCAGATTTTTTTCTTAGAAGTAAACTGTTTTCATGAAATTGAAGGATGAAAATTTGAAAAGTTAATGTAGTGTCCGTTACAAAATTTATAGTTTTTTTTTAGGTTAAAAAAGCAGTGAAATAAATTTTGATAAACCATTTCGGCTAAAGTAAAACCAAAGGTTTCAGGTGAGTGAAATACATTTTCTTGTTTTTTTCATTATTCGCTTTCTAGGTTTTTTTAGTGTTGCGGACACTACTGTTACGGACACTACTATAGTATATGTAGTGTCCATACATCCTGTATTTGCCAGTTTGAAGAGTATAAGTCAACCTACTACTAAATATGTAGTAGATATGTTGTTTTATTATTCAGTACGATCTATTCATCAATCAACAATCTAAAACTAGAATTGAAAAAATTCATGCAATTTGTCAGAAGGCGAACTTAAAGTTATGTTTTTAAAGAAAGCTAATAATCTCTACATTGCCGATGCCACAGATGAGAAGTATGTCTCATTTGATCAAGTGATAAGAGTATTACCTGTTCCTGACATGATTAAGAAGAGGGGTAGAATATTCTACAAATTCTAAGCAATATGTACTAGGCATAACTACCTATATGTCACAATTCACAAGTAGGTATACCTGTCCAGTTAACATTCTTTACCCATAATTAGGTATTCATGTTTAATTTTGTTACTTTTCATGTTTCATTTTAAAAGATTCAAGTGAGAAAATATATTTTATTTTAATTACGACTCCTATCCCAAAGTTTTTTTTATTTATACAAGTACTTAGTACGTACCTAATTGATCTCAAAGTTTTCATTTTTTCTAATAAAGTAATAAATATTTCTTGTACTAACATTTCTCATTTTGTTTTTATTGCTTTAGAGTACCTCTAGTTCATGTGTTTCCATCAAATAACTGCATAAGAGTGAAGATAATTACTATAGAACTTTTTGTAGAGTCCGCGATGTAGTGTCCGCGACATGACACATAATTTTTGGAAATGCAAAACTCAAAAATTACTCCACATAAAAAAATGAACAATACATTATTTTAAAGTAAATATTTTCCTCTTTAAAAAAAATACGGCACTTTCAAGGTATTTTTTCCATAGGGACTGAACTTTACATTTAATTATAAGGTTCTCAAAAAAATCAAATAGTAAGGTAGTGTCCGCAACGGCAACAAAAAGTGGAATAACAGCTAATCCAGGAATCTTTGAGAAAAAACCTACAACTAGTCTATAAACTTTAAAAATAAAGAAATCATAGGAGCAAAAAAAAAAATTCCATCTCTTTTTATTGTTCCACAAATTTGTTTTGAAGAGTAAAAATGTAGTGTCCGCGACATATGGAATGGCCGATAATCATTTAACATTTTTAAAGTGAATATAAAATCTTCTTAAGAAACAGAATATCTTTCCATTCCGTTCTCTCCTTCTCTCATTTTATGGTTTTTATCATTTACTATAAACCAGATATACTACCAGTCTATGTTTCAGCCTGAGCATTTTTATTGTATTTTTGCCTGTTTATTATTAGATATGACTGCAATATTTCCATACTCTTATCATATACTTCTTACCAGTCAGGCACTTAGTAGTATGATTCATGTTCTCCTTTTCTGCTTGTTTTATTGGACAAAAAAAAATCCTCCTATTCTCTTTTTTTATCCTGAATATTACAATTATTAAAATTATATCTAAAATATTTTTGGTCTCAACATAGGTACTAACATTTTTTCCTTGACTATCATAATTAATAATATATCTCCCACCACATTACTTTTATTAAATTTATATCATATGTTTTCCTTCCCCATTATTATTATTTATAACATTTTCTCTCCAAGTTTAATATTATCATTATGATTTACACTTTTTTTTCGCCTGAGCATTATTAACTACCACAAAATCCGCCTGCTGGCTAGGTTCCCACCGATCGCACATAACTTTATGTACACACTGAGCCCCATGAATGTAGAAGAAGTAGACCGCGTTCCATAACTTCTTAAAAACCGGTGTTGTGTGATTTTTTTTATCGATTAACCCCCCGGTGATCCGAATTTATTAGCGGCCTGATTAAGCATTCAAGAGAGAAATCTTGCGGCGTGGAGGCGGCAATTGCCACCTTGTTAATCCGGCGGCAATGCGGCGGCCGCATTTTTTTTTTTTTATTTTTTTTTTTTAAAGCCGCATGAAACTTGTAAGCTTCTAGTGCTGTCGTGAGTTGCTCGCTTTTATAAATGCTCCCGATATAAGTTCTCTCCCACATTGATATTTATGATCAGCATTAAGTTATGTGGTTGTTCTTTGTATAATCCAGCTTATTTAAAATAATTATGATGTATGAGCGAGTAGTATTATCCTCAGTAGCTTGATCGATAAAGCGGCGGACTTGTAACCTGGAGGTCGGTGGTTCAAGTCCCGGTTTCAGCGTAGATTTAGTTAAGCTAGTTTGAGTAGTTTTGATATCACGAAAGTGATTAACACAGATATGGTAACTTCACTACTCGGGATTATATATGAATGAACAATAGGTATTATTCTCATGATTATTTCTATCTTATCACGGTATTCCATACAGCTTTATATTTATCATCATGTTTAGTCAATATGATAAGCATTAGCACCATCCGTTTCTATCTGATCATGGTATTCGATACAGTTGTGTATTTAATTATTCATCGTAGCTGGGTATTTGATAATTATTATCATCCATTCCCGGTGCCGTGATATTAGATACCTCGCATAGTAAATTCTAAAAATTCCTTGGAACAAATTTCTCTGAGAAATTACTCTCGGGTCGATAGAATATTAAGTTTGTATAATTATATTTTATGGCACCTTTGTGCATATTTATCACTTAATGTTTATTTATAGAGTGTTTAATGGTGTTCTAACTGTTCTAGTAGCGCATTTATAGTGTGAAACACTTTATTTTTGTAGTAACTATAGGGGAACCGTGTACAGGTAGCGTTCCTAACGTTTCTAGTGCTTCCAGTATTTTTATAAAGTGAGATACTATTTTGATGCAAGTATAAATGAACGGTGGTTCACCTATACTTGCATCAAAATAGTATCTCTCACTCTCATAATTACAAAATCTACCTTTTAACCGTCACACAACGTGCGTTGTGTGACAGAAAATCCCACAAGTAAGAAAAAGAAGACTATCCAAAAAATTTAATCCCTAATAGAAAGGACTTTGACGATTTTGGAAACCATTATTATTATTTTTATTTATTTATTTATTTTTTGAAAAAGAAATAGAAAGTGCATTGTGCAGTCCAGAGTCGACCAAGCGAGACACTCGCGCTCTTATCAGTCTATCAGAGGAATTCCGAGAGGGCAATGCGAAAGGGAGAGTAACAAAACACCGGTGAGAGAGATGGGAGGGGGGCATTCCATGCGTGTTTGATCGGGGCCCATTCGAGTGGATAAGAAAGAAACGTGTCTAATGCCAAGTTTTTTTTGAGGTGAGAAAGAGAGAGAGAGAGATAAGGAACTCGATACAGCCCAATGCTCGATTTATTTCGAATATCTTGGGGACATTGCTCCCGAAAATTCACTATCTATGAGCCAAGGTAGAAAAAGTGACAAAAAGAGAGAGAGAAAGAAAGAAAGAAAGACAGACAGAGGACGAGAGTAAAAACTTTTTGTCATATAGCATGAAAATGTCGCCGGCTTGAGAGAAGAAAAACCTCCGCTTCACCGAAATCGATCAAACGAACCATGCACTACCGCTTCATCACCGCCTATCCTAAATAAAGTAGGATTACTTTTTCCGGGTGCTGCAGAAATGGAAAATCACTTTCCTCTTGTCCAGAAAAAAAAGGAAAGTAAAATTGAAAATATGAAATTCAGTTGAACAATACATAATGGGAGACGATTATTGAGCATGTGACAACACTGGCAACGGTGGAATGAAAGAAAAAAAGAAGGACAAAGAATAGAAAAGAAATCGAAAAAGCATTTAGAAATGTTTTGCACGCGTCTTCGCATCAAGCTTATTAAATTTCAAAACAAGTTTACCTCTTCCTCCTCCCATTCCCCTCTTTTTCCTAATTTTCCTCTTTAAAAGCCCTTGAACACGGATAAAAAGTCATAGAAATGAAGCTACCTTTACCCTACCCACCATCCTTCCCTACAACAACACAATATCAACCTTAAAGAGGCAAAGTATGCCTCCACTGCCTTCCCGGTCCGTCCCCTCCCCTCCCGCCGTCTTGACGTAAGGTTATGCAATAATAAAATGCCAAATAGAACAACACGGGGCAGCTCACAGGAATTTTTTATGAAGGAGAGAGAGACCCTCCTACGAAAATACAGGAATTCTCACTCGGGTGAGGTTTGTTGAGAAAGGGTTTCGGGAAGAAGGTAGAAATCCAGGTGAGAGGGGGACAATAAGTTTGGGGGAAGATTTCGATTTTCTGTATGCTTTTCCCCTCCCCACCACCTCCAGCAGTGTTTTTTGGATTCCCTGTTTCGTTCACAGTGTTTCTCGTAAAGATACAGTGTGTGGGTGAAGCGGAGGGTTGGGGTTCTGCTAAAAAAGCGGCGGGAAAAAGTTACAACAGACCTCTCCCCCCCCCCCCAGGACGCCCGCCCGGCCTCCGGGGAAGAAGCAGGGTGGGCAGGGGTGAATACAGGTCATGGCATTTTCGTTTGGATTGAGGCGTGTAGGTAAGGAAGAGTGGCGTGTTGGGAAAGGACAGGTGGGGGTTCAGTCGTTTCGAAGACAAGCGTCGAGAGCGCAGAAGCGAAAGATTTACAAGCGCACCCATATTTCGTCATCAACTTGCGTCCTTTTCCCCTTTCTGTTTTATCGTGCCTCCATTTCCCCTCTTTTTCTTTACTTTTTTACCTCACACGTTTCCCCTCTGTCTAGCGTTGCGCCAGCTCACACCCAAAACAGATCCCCCTCCACTCGACGTCTGCCGAATTTCACCATCCCCTCTCTCACCCTTCCTTCTTTCAAATTTTACCGCCAGCGCCTTTTTTCCCCTCTCTCTGTCTCTCTCTCGCCCACGTTGTACTTTCACATCCAAACCGATGTGAATGCGGCATCTTGCCTGCTCGAATGTGGGGAAAAATTTCGAGGAGAGAAAGTTGAGGCAGGCTGGCAAGTGCGCGCGAAAGAATTTGTTGTGGGTGGTGCATATCATAGCCTGGTATTCCTGTGATAAAGGTTTTTTTTATCATGCTCTTCCGGTGGATTAATGATAAGTGATAACTAGATAACTTCGATTGTCTTCATAGATATCTAGAGATACAGGCGTTGTCTGAACTCTGAAAAGCCATGTCAACACTTAGAGGTTACCAAATACTCTTGGGTTTTGACGCAAGTTTTATTTCAAGCTAGTTCCAGGTATAGCAGTGGCTCTTTGAAGATTCTTGTATAACAAAGAATTATTTTTAATCTGTTGAATCTGGTACATGGCTACGTCAAGTTCACCACTGAATAATGCTTCTCCATGTACCACTTCCTGACATCACCAGGGTCACCACATGGACAATCAAAGTGCATGTCCAGTTCCCGCCAAAACGTCTGTGCCACCTTCACACACAATATTTCACAATTACCTTTCAAAGAGGTGTAGCGTGTGATAGGAGAAGCAAGGTAGCTAAAAAAAGCTTATTATGTCTCCCTCGACCTCTTCTTCGCCCATCCTTTACGACCTCGACTGAGAAAATGTTGAGGGGAACAGAATTTGAAGGCTGTTGCCTAGCAACCGAGCGGGGGTGGGGAAACTCGATCTCTCCCCACTGCCTCCCTCACCTTCTATCCTCCTTTTCTCGACCCCGACTAGGCTTTCAACTCGTGTCGTGGGTTCAAAGCACTCGTTCAAGGTTACACAGGCAGAATATTTTCCACAGTGGCCCCGATATCTTTCCGAGTCCGTCCCCTTATCGAGCGGTTTGCGGTAGGCCCAGAATCTCCTCTCATCTCCCTATTGAAGCATTCCTCAAGGTGAAGTTATATCTCCTAGTTTGTTGGCAGAATCAGCATTGACGCTTGTTTGTCCTCGACTCTCACCTTCTTTTCCTTTCTTGTTTTGTAGGGATACGAATGCTCTCATTTGAAAAGGAACCTTGAAGCCTAAGGAGGGTGGAGTTGGAATCTGGGTCAACGTACTCGCATCTCGAAAATTTTCCTTGTTTTGGATGGATTAAATGAAGGAAGATTTCCAGAATGAAAAATCTCTTTTCTGTGTCAGCTCACTGCCCACTCAAAATTCTCGTCCTGCTCTTTTTTTCTCATTTGTATTCCTTTGTTGATGTCTGCAAAGTTATATCCAATAAAGTCTTTTCCATCTTTTTAGGGGTAAAAACTTTTTCGATGTCTATATGTACATACTTACCTAAAAGTCTTCTAGCTCATTTATTATTCCTCATGTTTTTTTATATTTATATTTCAAGTTTTCCAAATTGTGCGTGAGATCCATCTTGGTTCCCATAGCTTCTGATTGAAACTTTATAACTGACCGTGTGTGTTTAGTGCTTTTTTTATTTCGTACCATTACCTCAGACGAAGTGCCCTATAAATTTTGTTTATATCTTCTCATAGTAGTGGTTTGTAGGTCTTGTTTTTCTTTTCTAACCGGGAATTTATGAGATTTGTATAATCGGTTTTATTCTCTTGGAATTATTTTTATCGATCACGTTAATGTTCTGGTTATTATTTTGATGGCTCCCAGATCAAAGTGAGAACAAATACGCAATGAGAATTACTAGGTCATAAATTCCAATTTTCTTTCGGGTTTCACTAGGCGATATTTTTTTTTTTAATTTGATGATATAATTTTTAGTATGTGGATTAATAAAAAGTTAGTACTACAAGATATTAATGACATTGTATGTGACAATGTTGACCTATAAACTAAATGAATTAGTTTTTTGAGAAAATATCTGGCCCGAAGGACCAACTTGTTGGGATTCACTTCCTACAATCTTAAATCTTGATAATGTGTTATTTTATACATAACTACAAACGGTTTTTCACCTGTTTTAAGGAAAATATCTGTCCATTTTTTATTTCACCTTACACATATTTAGAATCATGTCGATTCAAACCTAGAGTTCTTTTTTTTAATGACACCTCCTAATCAAACATTTCTTTTGATAAATCAAATATTGATTCTACAACAAGTCAAACAACAACAATGAAACATAGTGTCAACATCACTTTGGTTTGTTTGTTTGTTCGCTTTTGGATTGGATTATGTATTGGATATTCTGATGGGTGTTCCAAACGCATGGGAAAGGTGATAAAAGGGGGATCCCTCGTTGTGTGCTTGGTGATAAGATAAGGATTCGATCTCGGGTTCGGGAATCGAAACTCTTTTTTTTTTGTTGTAAATTATTGTTTTTATTCAGGGTGAGCTCTGAAAAATAGGTTATCTTCAAACAGTGTTTCATATTTTGAAGAAAAAAAATGGTACTCGGACTTTTGAAAGTTGGGATCAGAGTAGACATTTTAGGGGAATATTGTTTTTGAAATCATCATCACCATCATCCCCCTCTCCCCTCTTTCTCAATGTACTTATTATAATTATCATTACTACTTTCTTAATATACCTTGCATCCTCTTGTCAACTTGTGAATTTTTAATTTCTTTCTAACGAAAATATCAAAAAGAAGCGCTCACTGAATCTGTGCCATCAGTGTGTTGAGCTAAGTCGTTTGGTCTCGCGTCATTACACATATACATTTCTCTCCTACACCAAGGCGAACATATGGATTCGGCGTAACACATGTTTCAAAATTATCTGTTCTCAACGTGTTAAACGGAAATGTCACACTTGATCAAAATATTCGGTGTGTGGAATTGAGATGTTAAAAAGACCATCTTGAACTGGATTACTGAATATGAATTTCATACGAAGATGAAGACTTGCGTTGAATTAGTTGATAGAATGAGTTGTTCACTACCTATAATCTGATGAATGTTACAAAATAAATACTCGTATTCAACTCCCCCAGCAGCGGTGAAACTGGAATATGAGCAAAAAGATTCGCGAACAGGATGGAGTTGTGATATTTTAAATTCAACCGCTCCACTGTTTCCCCACAGCCATTCTCTTTTGCATGTCTGGAAAGGAAACTCGGTAATGTTAACAGGAAAAGAGAAAGTAAAAGAGAGGAGAGAGAAGTGTGAAAGGGAAAAGAGTGGGAGTGTACAAACAGAAAGGTGGAAATTCAGAGATAAGGGCATGTGAAAGTCAGAAAAGAGAGTTTAAAAGCGAAGGGAAAAAGAGCGGAGAGCAAAAATACAGAGAGAGTCGTAAAAACTCGTAAATGAAAAATGAATGAAAAAGTACTCCTCGTAAAACCTAACGTTGCCAGGAAGAGGAAAATTCCCTTCTCTCCCTCTCTTACCTTGTCAATATTATTCCATCCCTCTTTCCCTCTACCTCCCTCACAAACGAAAGTTACCTCCCTTTTACTTTCTACAATGAGGAAAGCAGTTGATGACGTTGATATCCGCTGAGGAAGTACTCGTAAAAGTGTCGACCCTTGAGGCACTCCAGCGGGCATAAGTGAACACGAAGATGTCAAAGCACTTTTTTTTTTTGTTTAACCCTAATGTTTTTTCTTTGAAGATTGCTGATGGTTTTTTTTTTAAAGAAATGGCGTAAACGTTAAAAAAATTATGTTTTATTATGTGAACCATGTCAAAGGGTTTCGGAAAGTCGGGAATTCCGCAATCAGCCGCGAGCTTTTTGTAGGTTTTCACTATCATACATACAATCCCTTGGGCTCTTCGTCAAATGCCTGCCTGGTAATAAGCCCTAAAAGACCTATGTGAAATACATCGTCTGAAAGTCATTGGTAGAAAGAATTTGTGGAATGCGTATGCTTGTACACAGTTTTCAACTATGACTGATGATTTTGTTACGGGCATTCATGTCATCTCGATAATACTTTTGATGATGACTATAATAAAGATTATAGACTTACTAGATCATCATGACAATGATGGTTCTGTTACATAGTAATAATAATGACAGTAATAGTACAATAGATAATGATAGTAGCTATCACTATCTATTGTACCTACTGCTTGATAATAGCGCCAGGGTAATACCAGGTACTTGACAATGAAATGGTATCACACCAGTCAAAGAGCCCCCTATTGTTCAGGTGGCGTCTAGAATCAGGAGACCTGCCAGGGCCGAGATTCGGGGGGCCAAATAGGGTACCCCAAAATTTGAGAGTCAATTGCATTTTGGTTCTTTTTGATATTTCGTTATAGTTTACCTTTGACTGTGTCGACCGGAGCAGAGCAAATTCTTGTACTTGGTTTAAGGTTTAGGTTGAAGTATTGTATTTCTAGTTCATTTAACCACTTGATGTCTCTACTAGACTTTGAACATAACACTTGGAACCTGTTGGCTTGGTGGGATCTGCCACTAGACATGGTGTTATTTTGGCGAATGTCACGCGAAGCAAGAAGAGCCTCTCTATATTCTACCTATTTTTGTCATTTAGCTTGATCGATAAGGCGGCGGAATTGTAACCTAGAGGTCGGTGGTTCGGTTTCATAGTTCGCAGTTTTAGTTTGAGTTATTGTGACATCACGATAGTGAATGATTCAAATATGATAACATTAATTCCAATAAATTTCTAATATAAGAAAACGAATGTGTGCGTGTGTGGATTACTACCTTCATAATGTGTGTGTGTGGATTCCTACCTTCATAATGTGTGTGTCTGGATTACTACCTTATTAATGTGTGTGTTTGGATTACTACCTTCATAATGTGTGTGGATTACTACCTTCATAATGTGTGTGTTTGGATTACTAACTTCATAATGTGTGTGTGTGTGTGTGGATTACTACCTTCATAATGTGTGTGGATTCCCAATGACAGGCCAATTCTAGCATGTAGGGCCCTGCGGATACCACATGGTATGACCATCCTTGCCACTAGACATGGCGTTTGGTGAATTCCTCTAGATTCTCGAGAAGTGCCTACCTGTGTCTACCTACCTACATAGTGTATGTTATGTATGTGTGGATTCCTAATCAACGCCTCACTCACCGGTGAAGTGAATGAAAGAACCGGGGGACCTTGAATCACACCGGGACATACCGGGTGTCTCTAATATTATTCGAAAATGAAACTTGACTTCACTTCTCGCCCATCAGAGAGGAGGCATACCGCATACTACGGGATGGGCAAGCTACATACAGCACGGACCACAAGCATTTATAGTAGTAGCTCCTCTTTCATGGCTGTGAAATAAAAGGGGTGTGTGAAACACACATCTTTGAAAACAAAACAAAAAATGATCTCTTTCAGATCATAAAATGAAATAAATGGTACATGAATCAAAGTAATTTTTTTTTTTTTTACGAATCCTACTAAATCCTCTGGAAAGGTTTCTTGAGCCTTTGTCTGTATCTCAAGCCTTGAGCCTTAGCCTGGAGCCTTTGCTTAAGCTTTTGCTTAAGCCTTTGCCTTGAGCCTTTGCTTTGCCTGAGTCAAAGAAAAACTATGAGCCTTTTTTTTCTCTCTCTCTTTTCTTCAATTAAATTCAGGTGCAAGGAGTTGATGGTTAAGCTTAAATTTTTAATAAATAATTTTGTAAAAAAATGAAATAGTAAATATGTAAAAAAATTCCTTTTTCTTTTATGTATCAAGCTCGACGGAAAGCTAGCGCTCCTGAAGTAGCACTCGCCAACAGGCCTATATTAATTAGTTAAGATAAACAGTGACAGTGGATTGAAACCAATTTTGGTTCAATGGAGAAATTTCGATGAACTTTGGCTAATGAATATCCTTTTTTTTTTGTCTTGTTACAGGTGAGTTCTCAATTCCAGCTCTACTGCTTGATTCGTGGGTAAAAATATTTAGGTGTCTATTGCTGATGGTGGTAAGTAACACTAGTATTATATGTAGGCAACTTTTTTACTTCTGGAAATTTACTACTGTGCAAAGTGAATCTTTTTTTTAAAGATAAATAAAAATATCCTAAGAGTATTTTTTAGAGTAATTGTGACAATATGATTTGTTAGTTGATTTGTTATAGTATAATATATATAAAAAAAACAAACAAAACAAAATCATGTTTAGAGTCATCCAGTATACATACTATACTCATTTCATGCATATAAATAGCCATGTACACATTAAATCTTGGTGTGTGTGTGAATGAATCCTTGGGTATGCATAAGTGAACAACCTGACCCGATCCTATACTGGGTGGTTCCAACATTGCCCGTGAAATCATAGGAAGAGCCCCCGTAAAAGACTGTTGACAATTTGGACAATTTAAAACTTCTGACAAGAATTTGGAGGTCAAAAGTGATTAAAAAAAGAAGTTATTTTCACTGATTTCTTTTCGTTATTTTTTCTTACAATGCGTGATTTAAATATGATAATATTGATTAGTGAATTCTGATACTTGTGATACCACAAAAGATTATCTTTAATCTGATTTACAAAGTTGAGACACCCTGTTGGAAGTAACATTTTGACAAGGTGATAGGTATTTCATCGATACAGGTCCCTGGTACATAACTCCAATGTACTGGTCTCCTTGTGCTGATGGTCCTATGTAGTTTTCCATGTAAATATTTATGTAGTTTTCTATGTATGTTATGTATCTCGTGATTATGTGTATGGCTCATCTGGCCAAAATGTGTGTGTGTACTGGTCTTCTTCTCCTGATGAACTATGTAGTCGCTAATGTACTCATCTCTCCATGTATCCGGCTACAATGTATGTGCTTATCTACTTATCTATGTATGTGGCTGAAAAGTATGTAATATGTTACCTAAGAACCTGTCTGTGTTTAGGTGACTCGTAAATTACGTGTTCTGTATTATTTATCACACTTTAGAGAGAGAAAGAAGAAGATGAGACAGGTGCTATCTCTCTCTCTTTTTATTTTTTTTTCTCTCTCTCTCTCCCTCTCCCTCTCTTTCTCTCTCTTTCTTACTCTCTCTAATAATAAATTAATAATTTATTATTTTCTTTTAGATTAGTAATGTTTTTTTTTTTTTGATATTTGGGGATTAATTTAACCTTTTATTTAGATAAACGTAAACCCGTTATTAATATGTAAAAAAAATGTTTTTTATCACAATCGTATTTCAAATCACATCTACTCTAACACGCTTCACTATTTCTTGGCTTAACTTGGGACTCGAATCACCGACCCCCGGGTTGTGAGTCCACCGCGGTATCAATCGAGCTAGTGTGACGTCGGTGAAAACAGTTAAAGAGAATTTCAGTTAAGGTGGGGTTTGAGACTTTCGAAGAAACGAGAGGAAATCCCCATGCATGGACGCGCCTTTCGACGGTACTCCCTTTTTCCGAGGAATAATACCGTCTATTTTGAGTGCTTTATCGAGAATGCCTGATCATCGCCACTTACTGGTGGTGTGGTCAGAAAAGGCAGTGGCGGAAATGTGTAAGATAAGATAAAATGAATTATTTTATTTGGAATCAATATAAAGAGAATGCCGTTGGCATTAGCACCGCCCTTGATCAAGTTTTGTTTTATTTCAATTTCTATGTAAATATTCTATGTACCTACTTTATTGTAAATAAAACTTGATCCAACATGTTTAATAATAATAATAATACAGTTTACAAAGCAACACTTTCCCTAAGCTAATACAAAAAATGTGGGCTTCTAAGGAAAACAATGTATTGCTCATCATTGATCCTATCACCGAGCTCACAGTAGCTTGATCGATAAGGCGGTGGACTTGTAATCTGGAGATCGGTGGTTCAAGTCCAATGCTAAGCAAAATTTTAGTGGAGCGAGTTCGAGTAGTTGTGATTTCAAGAAAGTTATTAACACAAATATGTTGATAACATGATAACATTGATAACTAATAATAGGAATCCCGTCGTAATCCCATCTGCTCATCAATACTTGTGTATTTATTTCTATATTTTTATTAAATTCTTTATGAACAGTACATAGGTAATATATTATGTACAAACAAATAATGATAGACACTAAAATACAAAATTGACAACAACATAGATAAAATATATCCAGATGTCCTTACTAAAGCGCGGGGTTATGTCAATCTCTTCTACCCAACTCTTTTTCTAAATTATGCAGAAAAATGATTGGTGTTCTCGCCACTGGTGATGATGTGTCTTATAATCGGAATTCACGATGAGCCATCATCATCAACAGCCCGATATTGCTGATTAACTGTCTATTTTTATACCGTAATTCCTGGAATCTATTTCTGCGTTATCAATATAAATACTCGTAGCAAATTGCAAGGTATACTCTTACTTTTGCATTGAATTGAAGCTTTATTTTTCTTTTTTTATAATTATATAAACGTCGCTTTCAACTGTGTGGTCATATCACGATGGAGGTTCTACCTTGCATTCGCACTCACAAACCTGCTACCCCACATTGACCTTACGAAACACCTATTAAAGTCTATTTATTCATGTTGTTAATCACAATCATTATGTCACAACTACACAAACTCGCTTTACTAAATATTTGTCCAACTGGGGGGACTTGAACCACCGACCTCCGGATTACAAGTCCGCTGCCTTATCGATCAAGCTACGTAGGGTGGTAGCTCCATGTATATTATGTATTTCTCATTTATATAAATGTATTGGTATTTATTTACTCGTTCGAACGCCTGCCGTGCGAATGAAGTTTGCAATCATCGCACTTTTGCATAAAATTATTCGCTGACTTTGCGAATTGTTGTTCTCAAGCACAACAAACAAAAGAGTCGTTCATTCATTCACTCATTCATTCATGGGTGAAAACAAAAACTAGAACGTGTAATTGTAACATGATACTGTGTCATTCATGTTTTTTTATGAGTGTTAGTTCCACTGGAGTTACGATAGTATATACAAGTAGTGTACAAGTAACCGACCTCCGTAGCTTGATCGATAAGGCGGCGGACTTGTGGCCTGGAGGTCGGTGGTTCAAGTCCCGGTTTCAGCGTAGATTTAGTGAAACGAGTTTGAGTAGTTGTGATATCACGAAAGTGATTAACACAAATATGATAACTATACAAGTATTGCATATACTCAATGGTAAGTATATACGATAGTATATATACAAGTATTGTATATACTCAATGGTAAGTACGATAGTATATACAAGTTCTTACTAGTGTACCGTATCGCCAAACCTGGATGTAAGAGAACACAAGGGACCGGGAATGTTTTCTCTTATGTCCAGTCCAGTTCTCTCATAAAGAGGTGAGGTTTTAACTTATAGCTGTAATTAATGAGGAAAATTTGACCTGGAAATGTTACTCTTATATCCAGTTCTCTTCTATTCAACCGATCTTATATTTATAATATATATTCTTATTAAAAAAAAAAAAAATTCAACCGACCTCAGTAGCTCGACCGATACAGTGGTACACAGATAATAGTGTTGTTATGCACCGATTTCTGTGTAACGCGAGTAAAGGTTTTTCTCGGAATTTGCTGAAATTATCGTTGTCTAAATTAGTCTGCTTTTACGACGGAAAATTTATATTTCCGGAATAGGGCAGTTGCAAAACTTGTCCGCCACAACAGTGGCAGTCTCGAATTGATGGCAGAAAAACGTGCAAAATGTAGGACTGAAGCGCCAAATGTAGGACATGTTAAACTAGGTACTGTCCTTTTTTCTTTCTCTGTGATTTTGATTTGAGAAGAAACTATGACATGTTATGTTCTAGCGATCCTGGTTGCTTTAATAAACAGTATAACAAATGACCGACCTCAGTAGCTTGATTGATAAGGCGGCGGACTTGTAGCCTGGAGGTCGGTGGTTCAAGTCCCAGATTCAGCGTAGATTTGGTAAAGCTAGTTTGAGTAGTTGTGATATCACCAAAGTAATTAACGCAAATTATGACAGCGCACGTAAAAAACACAGTATTACAAAATGAGTAAACGCTATTGAACAGAATTTAAATTTTGAATGTATTCAACTAAATTGAAGGGTGAAAAGTTTCATTATCACTCATGTGATAACGGACCATTAGATAGGGCCGCCCATCATACGGTTGCCCCTACCCTAGCACATCCATCAGGATAATGAAAAGTTTGCAGCCGATAACTTTGAGACTGTATGTTGAGGCGTCTGGCAACTTCGCTAATATTTGTCTCGTCTCTCTTCCTCTTCTTCTTTCTCTCTTTTTCTCTCTCTTCTTCTTCTTATTCCCCTCTATGTATCTTCTTCTTCTTCTTCTTATTCCCCTCTATGTATCTCTCTTTCGTACTTTATTGCCTCCGAAATAGCATTCTGTTGTCGCATTGACTGTAGGCGATTTCCTCCTATCTTGGTGCAGCGCTTACCCACCTTTTTTTTCCAAGAGAGTCCATGGCACTTCCTCATAGGCTCGGCTGGATTTCGGAGATAAGAACTGCGCCACAGGGTTTTCCGAATGTCCGAACATTGTGATTAAGTTGGACCTTACAACAAGTAGTGTTTACATGTTGTGGTGGGGGCGGGGGGTTGAGCGCATTTTTTTGCCATCGAAACCTGTACTAATCTCGCACGGTCTACTGGACTTCGCTTGTGCGAACGGATTTGTATTTTCAATTTAGGTTCTCCTATTTTGAGTTGCTGTTTTTGTTATTATTTTTAAAAATTAAAGTGTTTTTTTTTTACTTTTTTTACAATTCATAAATACTTACTATGTATTACTTCCGAGAAATTTCTAAAATTAGAAATTGGAAGTATTGTGTTCGTTTTTGTAAAAAATAATAATAATTTAAATTTCTCGGATTTCAATTTTTTGTTATTTTCTGGGTGTTCTTTTTATTTGTTGTTGTTTTGGCTGTTGTTTGTCGTTTACTTCGAGTTTTCCCGCTCAAACAGTGCGTCGCGTCGATCACCTCACTCCATGCGCCTATCACCATTGTCATAGCTGCTAGTTTGTTGTTGTTTATGTATGCACGTCTGCAGTTGTGCGGTTTCGGGCCTGCACACTGACCACAGGTCAATGCACTGCGCGTTATGCAAGCCGCATGCATTCTGTCTTTCATACGTTCGCTATCTATGTTGAGGCGTATGTCTTTCATACGTTCGCTATCTATGTTGAGGCGTATGTCTTTCATACGTTCGCTATCTATTGAGGCGTAGAGGTAATCTGTAGGTATCTTGGAACATATAGTGTGTGTAGTCAATGCTAAGACGTGCATGTACGATGAGGGTCTAGTTATATATCCTTGCTAATTACCGTCGTAGATATCTTGGTGATGTGTTGTTTTGCTGTTGCAACAATTTTATTTGTAGATTTTTTTTATTTTTTTAAGTCTAAGAAGTTATTTAGCTCAGTACAGGTATCGCAGGGTAGCATGGCGTATGAACCTCTCCTCTCGCCCGAATTAAGTTAAAAATGAGGGAAAATGCGCGGCTTTTAGGTTTGTAGATCAAATATGAGGTTATACAATAATCTGATTTGGGAATTTCTCTGTCTCGAACAAGGGGTCAATAAGAACTAGACTCTTCAAAACATGACAAGATAATTGTGTTAGGTAACGTCTAACCTTTGGTATCTTTTTTAGAAATCATAACAATATTAAACGATTATAGTATGATGCAATTTAAATAAGGTAGATAAACTTTTTTTTTAGGTTCAAAATTATATTATTATATTAAAAATTATTAAAGAATTAGATTATTAGAATATAATTACATATAATATCCGTTGAAAATTAAAAAGCACGACATTTGAATAAATGATGAAATGAAAAATAATGACAAAATCGTCAGTATGATGATAGTATTATTATGATGGTTATAAGAGTTGATGTAGAACTGGTTCTCTAAAACACCGAAGTACTTCTTAGCACACTATTACTATTTTAAACTCGAGCCGCATTTTCATAAAATCGTTTACTGCGCAGCTCGAGTTCATACGCCATCCTACAATGCGATACCTATACATACTTTCTTTTGCAGTATTATCGTGTGAAGTTGATTTTCAATACAACCGACCTCCAGTAGCTGAATCGATAAGGCGGCGAACTCGTAACCAGGAGGTCAGTGGTTCGAGTCCCAAGCTCAGCAGAGGTTGAGTAGAGCGAGTTTGAGTAGTTGTGATATCACATTCTGATTACGCACGTGGTTTTCAACAACAACAACAAAATACTTTTATTACATTTTTATATAAAAAAATTTACTCCCTATAGTTTTACTTTATATTTTTCCCACTGACTCAAGCATAGACAGGAAATATTATTCTTGATGTTTTGATGTTTGTTTTTTGTTTTCGTATTTTTTTTTTTTTTTTTCAACTCATCAAAATTGCTTTCAGTTCAAATCGACGCAATAGTTTTCCTGGAATTTCGAGTGTACAGCACAAAATCAATGAGTGTTGTGTTTGACATTCCTCTAGTTTGTTGCGGCGGAGTATTTCGCTATAGTGTGAAGGAGTTCTTGCTTACCGGACATAACTTCATAACAATAATGTCCCGGTAGCTCAGTGGTAAAGGCGGCACTCTGTGAATCCAGAGATTCCAGAGGTCGTGGGTTCGTAACCCAGCCGGGACATGACAAGTATCCTCTCATTTTAGATTTTTACTAAATAATAATAATAAATAATATATCGCCTTATTTATACTGCCCCATTAGGACTATTAAGTCCCATTATTCCAGCAGTAAGCCCAGACATATTATTATGTGTAAAAATCCCAATTGGAGGATAACATGTCAGTCCCAGCTGGTTAAATAATAATGTCTTGGGCTTACTGCTGTACTTCAATAGTCTTAATCGGGCAGTATAAAGAAGACGATATTATTAATTATTATTATCATTAATATATTTTATATGTCTAGTACATATTACAATCATTCATAGTTGTAGGTTCCTGACGTCCAAATAATGATGACAATATTTTTGCCTCGGTAGGCAAATATTTGACTCGCTTGTCATCGACTTCGGAGTGCTATGAATTTATTATTATAAAAAATTAAAATACCATCACTAAATGCCTAGATTAGCTGCTTTTGAATGCTTTGAAAAAAAAAAAAATCGGAGCAAAAAATATTTTTTTTAAACAAAAATGAACACCATACTTCCTATCTCTAATATTAGAAATTTTCGGAAGTAAAACAACTTTTTATCATGATTCGTTCAGAAATGTGAAAAGCTGGGTTGGTCAATTTTTCGACGGTACTTTCCTTATTATAGAATAAGGAAAGTAAAAAAAAGGTGTAAAAGACTCTTCTTTAAAGAAAATTGATTACCTCATCAAGTAAACTACCACTCAGGTATGCTATTGTCACTCAGGTATGCTGTAGTAAGCAGAGTTCATAGCTGACAGATAAAACCATTCATGGACTGAACTTATTTGCTGATTCATGCAAATTGTACATAACCCGTCTCGTTCTGCAGGAATTTGCCAAGTGTCACCTGATCAATCGACATACCTCGTGAGGAATCGTCATACCTCGTTAGGAATCGTCATACTTCGTGAGGAATCGTCATACCTCGTGAGGAATCGACATACCACGTGAGGAATCGTCATACCTCATGGGGAAAATGGACAGCTCTCAGTATCAATGTCAATTTTGTGCCAATGACCTCAGTAGCTTGATCGATAAGGCGGCGGATTTGTAACCTGGAGGTCGATGGTTCGAGTCCCGATTTCGGTACAGAAATTGTGTCTCACGTCACGAGAGTGACTGACACAAATCAGTATAAACAGAGAAGTGAGAAGTTCTATTAGATGTAAATGAATATTAGAACATACCTGGACAGCTGTTTTGAGCTTATTTGCTGTCTAGTTTCAATAAGATAACTTTACTCATCGATCAGTAGGTACATGAAGTTGTGCGATTTGTGGTCGTTTCTGTAAAAAATAAGTACTTTTTTGCTCCGATTTTTTTGTGTCCATTGGCTGTCCGTTAGAGAAAGAACGAGTTCCTTTACAGAAACCCTCGTGAGGACATTTGAGAATTGAGAGTTTTCCATACGCACGCAGGCAGGAAGGCGATTATTCTCCCCCCAACTCTTTCCATCCCCCCAAACTATTTTTCCCTCCTATTAAAAAAAAATCTGTCTAGACCCATCTCCCTCCCTCCCCCCAACAATTGTCTGCACTATTCTCTCTATCTCTCTCTCTCTCTCTCTCTCTCTCTGTCTCTCTCTCTCTCTCCCTCTCGCTCCAATCTTTCTCATTTTCCTAGTTTAAAGGAATGTATATAATTGTACAATGTACATATACGTATTTGTCTATTTATGTTTAGAGGGAGTAAATAGGCTACGATTTCCTATTTAAATTTGAAATAAATGAAAATATATTTGAGAGTAAAACCAAAATTCGATGTATATTATATTTGTTGTAAAAAAACCGCCCAGTTGTAACAGCTATTTATATGTTTGTTGGGAGCAGGATGTTTAATTTTTTACATATACCTTCTTAATTAGAATGAAAAGTTCAGAGAGAGAGAGAGAGAGAGAGAAGGGGGGAGGGGGGGGGGTAGGCGTGTGAAAATTGAGAGATAAGGAGCGAAAACAGAGGGGGAGTCAGAAGGGGGAACACTTTGGAACAGTCGTTATTCACAAACCGGGAAAATATGCGTTATGTATGCAGGGGCCTCTGATTATGTATGTAGGGGCTGCTATATGTCTGGTTATGTATGCAGAGAACATGAAGTTTGCCCTCTTGTGTCTACTTGAGAAAATTGAACGTTAAGTTTGATTTATTATTAATTTTCACGACCTATGGAGTTGGTGGCAGTTTTATGACTTAAACTGTGAGTGATTGTGACTGTCTTGGCTCATTTTTTTGTCGTAGGGTAGGATGTGTGTCCTGATGATAGCTGTTTTTTAACTTGTAACTTTTAAATTA
This sequence comes from Bactericera cockerelli, assembly GCA_024516035.1. Classification (NCBI taxonomy): domain Eukaryota; kingdom Metazoa; phylum Arthropoda; class Insecta; order Hemiptera; family Triozidae; genus Bactericera; species Bactericera cockerelli. The sequence goes on along the minus strand of CM044963.1, from coordinate 6,512,464 downwards.
TTAAGAAGAACTTTTTGACGGCATATTTCTAAAACATTGTGACCGGATTTTATCTCTCCAACTGTCCTCTCATATGTCCTTTTCTGGTGGATCTGTGACCTGCTATGGGGGGATATTCATTTTTGTAAACTTAACCTCCCTCCATCACGTTCTCCCCCCAATTCTCTCGTGGAAAGAATAATTGGGGGAGAATGGGGGCGATTTGTCGCACAATCTGCTGCATTTTTATGCTTCTCCTTCTGCTCATTCCCATGCTCTTACCTACTTCTGTCCTTATATTTTTTCTCTTATTTTATCTCTCTCTCTCTGATGCCATCTATTATAATACCCACATTACCTATGTTCTATTCTTATCTCTCTCTCTATTTTAATCGCTCTCTCTTTTTGTTACCAGTATTCCCATTTCTCTGTCTCTCCACTCACGCTCTTTCTCTCTCTCTCTCTCTCTCTCTCTCTCCCTCTCTCCCTCTCCCTCTCTCTCTGTCTCTCTCTCCCCACTCACTCCCCTGGTGTACAGCATACTAAGTGATAAAAACGGACAAATAGAGTGTGAGATTTGTCTCAAGTGTTTTCCCGTCTCCAGAATCTTACTTCTCTCAATTATTGCTGTTTTCTCTACTCTTTGTATTCAACTTTTTCTTATCCTCTTTCCTCCTCATTTTCATTCTCCTCCTCCTTCTCATCCTCTTCCTTATTTATTTCTCCTTATGAAGGTTTGTCTGCACCTTCAATTTTCTTCAGAATGCCGCGACTACCCTTCCCAGAGTGTTGTAAAAAGAAAAGCGCGTATCCATTTTCTCTCGATCGCCCTTTTCCCTGTGCGTAAAACTCTTTGTTGGGGTAGGTTTTCGTTCCCGCCAACAAACCTCGTTCTTTTCATTCAAGGTAGAAGAATAATTTGACAAGTTTATTCTTCAAATCGAGGAAATGATGTCTTCGTAATGGCGACATAAACTGCGACCTTTGAGTGCAAAGGATTCCACGATAGGTGTGCGTCGTTTCTGTACAACTCTGGCTTTGTGTCTGTGCGCAAACACAACGGAGGCCTATACCCTGGACCCTGGGGTAGAGCCATCAGTACCACGAAAAATAATCTAACCATGTTATTAAATACATGTATCAAATTCTTAATGATCAAACATTTGAAGGGGATGTTAACGGCATGTAAGCCACACGGAGTTTCTATATCAAGCTGTAGGTACCAGGGTCTAGGGTCATCAAGCTGTAGGTACCAGGGTCTAGGGTGTAGGACGTGGGTCCAAGTAGTCTCAGGGTCCTTGTTGTGGCCGCCTACTTTGTCTTGCTCTCGCTATCTATCTCTAGCGTTTTTTTTTTTTTTTTTTTTTTTTGCAATTCTTTTCGACTTGAAAGCTTATCTTTCAAGCTTGTCTCAACTTTTTTTTTAGATCTTGTCTTATATTTTAGCCCCTATACAGTAACTCAATGGAAAGAAAAAGAGGGAAAATTTGCGGAAGAAAGGGAAGTCAATAAGAAATGAGGAAAAAGGTACAAGAGAGGTAAATGCCTAGCGCGCTAACTCACTCTGCCACGGTGACTACTGATATGACCACGCAGTTGAAAGCGATGTTAAATTTTTGTTTAAAAAAAACGCTTGCATACGAGTCTGCAACCATTTCGACATTTTCATCTTTACTATTCAAGGTCCAAAACCCAACTGACCAAATTTCGTATTGTGCGCATGACACACACACTTTCCCTCTTCTCTTAGGGTTGCAATATCGAAACGAAAATATCGATATTAGGTATATCGATAATATCGAAACCATAATATCGATATCCGATATTAGAAGACTTCTCTCCCTTTACAATTCGATATTTCGTTACATAATATCGTTACATAATATCGTTACATAATATCGTTACATAATTTCGTTACATAATTTCGTCACATAATTTTGGTTATGTGCCAGAGCAAAGACATGAAAATGTCAAAAACGAGAGAGAGAGAGAGAGAAATAAAAAGCAGGAAGGAAGGGAGAGAGAGAATATGCGAGGGAGTTAGGTAGAGCGTTTTTATTGATTTTCACTTTTAGCGACTTTCTACTTTCTGTCTCTCTCTCTCTCCCTCCCTCTCCCTCTCCCTCTCCCTCTCCCTCCTTCCTTCCCTCCCAACATCTCCTTCTCCCTCCCTCTCTCTCCCATCTTTTGCTGTCTTCCGACTTTTCGCTCTCTCCCTCTTTCATTCCTATTCCCTTGCTTGCGAGTGTTCACAGTCTCGTATTTTCATTCCCTCCGCCTTTCTCTCTCCCTCCCTCCCTCCTTCCCTCTCAACCTCTCCCTTTCCCACACTCTCTCTCCCATCTTTTGCTGTCTTCCGACTTTTCTATCTCTCCCTCTTTCATTCCTATTCCCTTGCTTGCGAGTGTTCACAGTCTCGTATTTTCATTCCCTCCCCCTTTCTCTCTCCCTCCCTCACTCGCTGCCTTTGAATTGAGGGAGTATACCGCCTTCTCCTCCCTCTCTATCTCTTTCTCTCCCTCCCTTCTTGTCCCTCCTTTGTTTTTCTGCATGCGCATTGAGGAAGGTCATTGCTCTCTCTCTCTCCCACTCTCTTCCATTTTGTTTTAGCACGTGAATCTCCCCCTCTCTCTCTCTCGTCCCTCATTCGTGTGTCAGAGCGGGAATTTTTCTATCCCTCCCTTTCCTTCTCTCTCTCTCTCTCTCTCTCTCTCTCTCTCTCTCTCTACCTCTCCCTCTCTCCCTCTCCCTCCCTCCCTCCCTCTCTACTCATCCGTCCCTTTTGCTATATCTTTCTCGTTTAGGGCGGGAATTTTGTCTGCCTCTCGACATTACAGTACCTCTTGTGTGTCGGGGAAATTTTGGCGTTCCTTTGGATGTTTGCGCGCGAAATGTTTTTAAGTTGGGAAAGGGGAAGGAGGGAGAGAGAAAGAGAGGGGGGAGGGGAGTGAGAAATGCTTTTTTTTGCCTCATAGGGTAAGAAGTCGTCTAGGGTTGGGTTAGGGCGTTGGGTTTTTTTTTATCTCTCTCTCCCTTTGACGCAACGATTCTTTTGGGTTCCTCTTCAGGATTATACAACTATCCACTGTCTGGCTTATCCAACTGCTACAACCTCTCCCAGTAGCTCGATCGTTAGGCAGTGGAAAAAACCTGGACTCCTAGGCGTTAGGTCACTGGTTCAAGTCCCAGTAAGATGCGATTTTTTTTTTTTTTTTTTTTTTGTTAAAGAAAGACGGGAACATTAAAGGCTTATTATTTGATTAGGCGTATTTAGGTTTATTATTTGATTAGGCGTATTTGGGTTTATTATTTAAAAATTATATGTCCTAGTCAGTGGATGAAAAACTGCTTACAATTTGGCGAACACGTCTACGGTATAATGTTTTTCTTACAGCTCGCCGGTGAAGCAAGATCCACGATTTCTTCCTGCAGTCCAGGATAAGGTCTCCTCTCTATTATTCATCATCAGCCCGTCTGGAAAAGATCTCCTTGTTCTTAAAAAAACCCTGAAAATAGCGTCATTCTTTTCTTTTTCTTTCTTCTTTTTTTGAAAAGACGAAAATTTATTATTCGAAAGCTGTGGAATATTTCGCCTGCGGGCCAGAGTTCTCCGTGCCAAGATTCCTTTTGCTTTCAGAAAGCTCCTTTTCTCGAGTGTCCTCTTAGGTTACATTAAAATGAGCTTTCGTTGTCGATGCGTGATGCTGCAGGCGTTAGGACTACTTGTAATGTGAACAACCTCGAACATGAACTTCCGTAGATTGATGATCGATAAGGCGGCGAACTTCTGTATCGGAGGACGGTGGTTCAAGTCCCACGTTAAGCAACTATTTAGTAAAGACAGTTCGAGTAGTTGTGATAAACACATATATGATTTTATTTTTTTAAAGATGAGTTCACAGCCTTTTTTATTTCGTAGCCATGAAACAGGAGCTACTGTAGACTCTTGTGATCTGTGTTCTAGTCTTATGTCAAGAATTGTTTGTTGAGGGTTGGTTCTTTAGATGATATGTGTTCTGTTCGTAGGTAGAGGCATTCAAAGCGAGTTATATATTATGTTGTGGCTACTTGGGTATTTAGAGCTGTGTATAACACTTTTCAGTATCCAGCTAATATAACCTGATTTACCTGATGAATGACGATTTCTTTCTACATGCAAAAAATTAAGAAGAAAAAAAATCGAAGTTCAGGTGAATAACCTGTTTTGCAACCAAAACAAATATGTAAATAATACCTAAATAAATAAATAAATGCAAAAAAATCTGAATCTCGGCGCCCTTCTCAAATTTCACCGAGGAAAAAATTGCCAAAAAAATAGAGTTGCACTCGTTAATTTTGTGTTATTTATTTTCGTTTTATGTTTTTTTTTTTTTTTTTTTCGGCTGACAGGTATTGAATTTATCTGATGTATCACGAAAGTTATTGGCATGCGAGTCGAATATATGCGGTCCGAATTCGGTCCAACTTTTGGTTCGTTGTGGAATTCGCTCTGAGTGGTAGGTCTTTTGCCCGGAGGTGATCCGGTTCAAATTGCCTCAAATGAACTGGATCATTTATTTATTTATTTTAGAAATATAAAGAAATATTTTCGATTTTTTTTTTTTTTTTTTTTTTTTTTTCTTCTGAAGTTTAAATAAATTTTTAACAAGTTCATTTATTTTTTTTTTTAATTGAATTTACGAACTTGCGTGTCCATTTTATAAAACGCGGGATTACATTATTAAAACTTACAACTAATATAAAACTAATTATATGCTAACTTACAAGCTAAAAGCTAAATAAACTAAATGGTAAACGGTAAATTGCCTGATTCTAATAATTGTAGTATTTTATTAGAATTATTGCAAAATATATCCACACCTCCAACACCACCGGCCAGGTTCCACAACTTTTCACATCTATGTACTGTTGCATATTCAGTGATATTTGAGCTACATTTTCTTAAATTAAAGATGACTTGATTTCTTGTTTTTCTTGACACACAGTTATACACTTGGTCGGGCGGATAAGCTAACTTCCCATGGCATTCTGCTGCTGGGTCCGGACAAGTTGGTCGTAAAATTTGCTCCTAATTGGTGCTGTGGAACATAAAACATGAGTGAGTGTCTACGTGAGCGGTATCTGTATCGGAGACGTGACGTGTTAATGGTGTTGTGGGTGAAATTCGCTTGATGGATGAGAAATATCTTTGTGTGGATTTTTTTTTTTTTTTTTTTTCTTTTTAGTCTAGTGAAAGTTTTTAGTCTGGCTGGGGGATTATAAACAGGGAGTAGACCAGCAGTCTGGCTGGGGGACTATAAACAGGGAGTAGACCAGCATTGGCTTGGTTCTGGGGGTCCTTGTCAATTATGAGCCTCCTTGTAAAGACAGTGGTAGAAGTGCTGAGTCATTCCTCCACTGTCTGGCTACCATCGTTCACGATGAAGCCACCCTATGATATGATGAGTGAAAGTTGTAGGAATTTTGACTCCTGTGGTGTGGCTGTTTTTGACCAATAGTGATCTGAACATTGTGTATCTCGGTTTGTTTCGCTCAAGAAAAATGATTTCCACCATTATACCTCTTGTGTCCCCTTCGAATAGCTTTGTTTGGAATTCATCTTATTATCCTGCGAGCTTTTCCCAAACCTACTTGGGGTCGGTGTTGTTTTGATGAAAGCTTATGCTTTTCATTATTATTATTAATGTTTTTTTTATTATTATTAATACATGCCCCTGCCCTTAATGCTTTTTTGTCGTAATTATCTCTCTCCTCTCTCTCCTCTCTCCTCTCTCCTCTCTCTCTCTTCTCTCTCTCTCTCTCTCTCTCTCTCTCTCTCTCTCTCTCTCTCTCTCTCTCTCTCTCTCTCTCTCTCTCTCTCTCTCTCTCTCTCTCTCTCTCTCTCTCTCTCTCTCTCTCTCTCTTATTTATTTATTTATTTTATTTATTTATTTACACTTTATTTTTTTTACAAAACAATCAATCATCAAGAACAACAAAATATATAACAATAAATTAAAAAAAAAAAAAAAACTTAGAAATATGTACAAAAAAGAAATATTATTTTTTATTACAATTGTTTTGTAATCCGGGGCGAAGTTAATGCCTTAGGCATTCTCTGCCACTTAACCCCGGATACAAAAAAAAAAGAAGAAAAAAAACAAATAAAATAAAACATTTATATTTACATTATTATAAAGAAAAATTAAGAAGAAAGAAAAAAAAAAGAAGAAAAAAGAAAAGAAACTAAACTGAGGATGGGGAGGAATGGAAAATCTCTCTCTCTCTCTCTCTCTCTCTCTCTCTCTAGCTTCAAAAATTTAACCGCCGCAAAGTAGGCATTGTTTGTATGGAAGAATGATTGGGGGCCAAGGGTTTACCTCCTTCTACCTTCTCTTTTAGTAATCACACCTACTTACTGTCTACCTAGCCTAGTCATAAAGAGAGGAGGGGGGGGGAGTCTACTGTCTACCTAGCCTAGTCATTGAGAGAGGAGGAGGAGGGAGTCTACTGTCTACCTAGCCTAGTCATTGAGAGAGGAGGAGGAGGGAGTCTACTGTCTACCTAGCCTAGTCATAAAGAGAGGAGGAGGGGGGAGTCTACTGTCTACCTGGCCTAGTCATAAAGAGAGGAGGAGGGGGGAGTCTACTGTCTACCTAGCCTAGTCATTGAGAGAGGAGGAGGGGGGAGTCTACTGTCTACCTAGCTTAGTCATAAAGAGAGGAGGAGGGGGGGGGGGAGTCTACTGTCTACCTAGCCTAGTCATTGAGAGAGGAGGAGGGGGGAGTCTACTGTCTACCTAGCCTAGTCATAAAGAGAGGAGGAGGGGGGAGTCTACTGTCTACCTAGCCTAGTCATAAAAGAGAGGAGGGGGGGGGGGGAGTCTACTGTCTACCTAGCCTAGTCATTGAGAGAGGAGGAGGGGGGAGTCTACTGTCTACCTAGCCTAGTCATAAAGAGAGGAGGAGGGGGGAGTCTACTGTCTACCTAGCTTAGTCATAAAGAGAGGAGGAGGGGGGAGTCTACTGTCTACCTAGCCTAGTCATTGAGAGAGGAGGAGGGGGGAGTCTACTGTCTACCTAGCCTACTCTCATTGAGAAAGGAGGAGCGGGCTCAATATTAGTAATCATTCCATTACCTTCCGCTATAGGGCACCACCCTGTGTGTTGTGTGCCTACAGGAGGAGAGAAAGGAGGGCGGGGGGGGGGGGGGCGCATTCTGCAGTGTAATTCTGTACTTCTTTTATTACCGTCAATTACTTTGTGCCCCCCCCTCTCTCTTTCCACACAGCCCCTGCAATGTCTCTTCTCCCCCCCCTCTGTTTATCAATAATATATATTATAACTTTCCCCTTTTCTATCTCCCTCTCTCTCTCTCTCTCTCCCTCTCTCTCTCTCTCTCTCTCTCCCTCTCTCTCTCTCTCTCTCTCTCTCTCTCTCTCTCCCCCCCAAATCTGTTCTTCATCCCCCCCCTTACACTATTAGATATTGCACTTATCAATGTTGTTGTTCCGTTTCTCTCTCTCTTCTTCTCCTCCTCCTCCTCCTCCTCCTCCTCCTCCTCCTCCTCCTCCTCCTCCTCCTCCTCCTCCTCCTCCTCCTCCTCCTCCTCTCCTCCTCCTCTCTCCTCAGTCTCTACCCCCCCACTATATTTCTTTTACATTTGCAACCCATCCTTATTCTTTGCAACCCATTCCGTATCCTCGCCTTCTCCTCCCTCCCTCCCTCCCTCCCTCCCTTACATCCCATCTCTCACCGACACACACACCCCCCACACACTGCCCTGCGTCCCTCCTCGATGATAAACCACAATATGACCCACCCCCACACCTCCACACCCACACCCCTGGTGTCTGGAAGATGTCTTCGGCGATGATAAATGGCTCCAAGGTGACGAGAATAATTTTTCGTCTCCCTCCTCCCTCCAAACCTCTCTCCTCTTTCTCCCCCACCTCAACTTCTCTCATCCCCTCCCCTATCCAGCCCCCCCCCTTCCTCTCCCTCTTCCTCTCCCCCTCCTCTACCCCTCTCCCTCCTCGTGTGAGCATAAGTCGCAGACGGTGGTAGCGGCGGAAAAAAATAAAACTTTCTTTCAACAGTTTAATATAATTTGGCGTCATCATTACGAGGGTGGTCGAAGGAAGATCTTTTTCTTCGGAAGGGAGTCAGAAAAGTACGGAAATTGAAGATTAGGATGCTGTGGACCTGGACGAGAGTGATTCTCCAAAGATATTCTATCTTTGGAAAGTTTCTACTTCTATGGTCAGTTGGACACTAGTATCTAGTGTGTTTGGTCGAAGTGGTTATCTTACTGCTTTGGTCAACAAATGCAGCAATGATAGTTACATGTACTTTATTTATATTGCCGGCATAGTACTAAAGAGTCGCTTATTGCAAGCAACAAAATATTATCCGGTTTTGTTTATTTTCTGTGTAAGCTCATGCGTGCCAATTTTTTCGTGTCTAATTGCCGATGATGGTTGTCCTAATCTTGCCCTCTCTTCTCTGTTTCAGACGAGGAGGTGGACGTGGTGTCTCTGTACGACGCAGACATGAGCGAGTCCTTCCAGAAGCCGCCCTCGCTCATCACGCCCCCGCAGTCGGTGCTCACGAGCCGCTCCACCACCCCCAACTACCACCAGTCCGCCAGCAAGCTGATGGGCGGCGGTGGGCGCACCGAGGTGAGCGCTCGCAGCGCCGCCAAGCGTCTGATCAAGTCAACGTTGCCGACGAATCCGTACGACAACCTGACGAGCTACGAGGAGCTGCAGCGAAACGTTGCCAAGGTCATCAAGAAGTCGACCAACAGTCGAAAGAAGGGCGGCCGGAAGTCGGCGAAGAAGAAATCGAAAAAGTCGTCGGGAAGTGGTGGCGGCGGCGGTTACCCGAGCAAGGGCCAGCTGAAGGCGGCGTACCGGCAGAGTGGGCAGACGTTTGCGTCGGCGTCGGGCAAGGCGCGTCAGTACGAGGAATACAAGAAGCAGTACCTGGCGGAGGTGAAGGCGGCGGGTGGCGGCAGCGGCGGCGGCGGCAAGAAGAAGAAGCAGTACCGCATCGACCTGCTGCCGGAGAAGCGGAAGTTCCACAACAATATGGAGCGCAAGCGCCGCGTCGACCTGAGGAACCTTTTCGAGGAGCTGCGGGAGCTCATCCCCACGCTGGCCAACAAGAAGCGCGCGCCCAAGGTGCAGATTCTCAACGAGGCCGAGTCCCTGTGCAACGAGCTCTCGTACAAGTCCAAGATGCAGTCGAAACAGGCGGAGGAGTTGCGGCGGGAGCAGGCGCGTCTGCGCAATGCGGTGGCTCCCCTGCGGCATCTGTTCTACGAGAAGAATGTGTCCTCGTACATGGGCCACTAGAGAGCGCCGCCTTCGTTGATCCTCGTCACCAGATGCAAAGTCGTCGACCGACATGACGTCTTGTGCCTGAATAGGACACATGCAAAGAGCTGTGTTCTAGAAGAAATTCCCGTTCAGGCAGATGAAAAACGTAACTTCCATTCAACTGTGAAAACTATTCCGAAAAGTGACCTGGTCACAGCACACCTCAAGAAATTCCACAACCTGCAAAAATTGCTAACTCGGAAGAACCTATAGCTTTTAAGTTAAAGAAAGATAAATAAATTCGACATGTTTTATAGTCTAATGAACTTGATTTTGTCAATAGCACTCGAGCCTGGTCACATTCTTTGTTTCTGCATAGTTTAGGCGGAATCCAAATTAAAACAAGATCAGTCCTGCAAACATGATTTTTTTTTCTCTCTGGACTCACTTGACCGTCTTAAAGACTGATTGCTTCTGATTGCTATGCTTGTATCGATCATCCCAGCTCTCTTGTGCTCTCATTAAACCCAAAATTCGACATGAGGCATTACATTTCAAAGATTTCTGCAACACAATTGCCATTTTATTAATGTGATGAAATCCGGTTTCTAGCATCAAAAACCATTTTCTTAAAATAAATCAATTTAGAAGCATGAAATATTAAATATTTGGTATTAAATATTCAAATGTACAATTTTTAATTGACCATTGGGTCTGATTATGCTAGTGGGCCGTATTAGTGTTCTACTTAGAGAGTCAGCTCTCGCCAAGTAGTCCAACTGCATCCACCTTTATACACAGCAGCTTCTTAAGATTTGCTCCTTGTTTTTGTCTAATACTAATCTATATCTTTCTGTGTTGACAACACTGGCAGACAGCAGGTCATTGCACCACCAAAGTTGGTTTTTCGCCCGAGATCTCGCGCGGATCTGAAGATTCCGATTTTTCTTTCGACTTGAAAACGATTGGAATTCATGAGTCAAAATCAATCCAACCTGTGCTGGTATGCGATTCACACAGAACCGTTTCTCGGGAATTCCTCAGCGATTTTTTTTTTGTCAAAACTTCACGATTTATTCCTAACAAGATACCAGGTCCTAACGAGCGAAGTTTTCATGGAATTGAGAGAGAAAAAAATTCTCTCCCAAACAAGTCTGACTGGTCACAACTCGGAGTTTGAAAAAGACAACTTCGATGCGGTAGATCAAACGTGCACGAAAAAAATCCTGTGGTTTTTTGGATGCTTTTTGTGAGTTTAATTTTTTTGATTTTTTTCGAGATTGAATCTTGAACATTAAGAAAGTAATTGGTGGAGGTATTATGTATTCAGGAGAGTGCCCAGGCCTGGGATTGTTCGATTATGACAAGTCCTACAGAACCTCCTATGGTTGATTGACGCTTGTTCTGCTAGAATAGATAGTTATGTAATTGTGATTCCTGTCAGAACCATAGACTTTAAGATACTTTAGAACAGAATGCTGACCAGTAAGCTCTAGGCTAAATAATTATTTATGTTGAACATATTGCTTTGAATCTGGAATTGACGAATTTGGCGATTTGATTCTCTAGCGATTTACATATGTAAATATCTTGAACTCATGTAAATAATTTGTAAATTCATGCTCATCTAAAGTTTGTCTCCCTCAAATTTCTGTAAATAAATTGTACTTTTAAGTGAAAAGTGATGTTCTTTTTCCTATATTGTATTTTATGACTTGTAAATTAATGTTATTTCTTTTGAAAATGTAAGTAACTTTTTGAGATCCTCTTGAAGTGTGTAAGATTAGCCTAGCCCTTGCTGTTTATATAGAATTGTACATTTGTACATTCTTTATAAAGGAATAAATAAGTATAAACAATCTTTAAATAGTTTGTAAATAGTTCATATATTTTGTGAAATTTGATATTTTTTTCTATTGATAAAGTGTAGATGTGAGTTTTTTCTCTTTTTTTTTGTTATTTTTTTATTGATATTAATCTTTCTTTTTTTGTGTAAAATAATAACTTTCATTTTTTTTTGTGTTATGATATTTTTAAAACAATACTTTTGTTAATTCATTGGTTTTCATTAAGTAGGTAGTTTATGATAATAATTTGGTTTATTTTTTTTCTTTATTATTAATAATTTTAACATTGGATAAATGTACTTTTAAGTGATTATGAGTTTGCATGGATTTAATTTATTAATTAACAGAGAAAACATTGGAACTCACAAAATCTAAACCTATATCATGCAATATAAAATCCACAAACTTGGGGTTAACAACTGGGAAATTAGGGGCAACCATTTGATTTTGCTCATGCCAGTTGGCAGTTCGCTCTAATTTTGAACAATCATCATCAAAATTAACTCAATGTATTCAATTACATTACATTGGAACAGTATGAAATCCTAATGAAAATAGGGTTTGCACAGTGTTCCATATGATTAGAATCTAGTGATTAAAATTATGAAATCATTATGATTAAAATCAATATCATTAGAATCTAGTGAGTAATAATGAACCATGTGTGTGGTTAGAAAGAACACATCTTCACATATTTTTGGACAGCACAGCATTACCAAGAGCAGATTCTTAAAAACTACATTTCTTCAATGTCTTCTTTTTAAACTATTATAATTTTGCGTTATTACATAGAGTAATGGTTAAATACAATTAATATATTACCTATTGAATAATATTGCATGGTTAAGTTAATAAATAGATATAGATTGAAATTGTGATATTAATCTGATAAGTAAAGTTAGTTCATCTCTAAGTTTATGATTAAGTTAACATAGTTCTGTTGTTTCATTATATTTTTGTAAGTCTTTGATATAAGAAGTATTTATGTTCTTTTTAAGGCAATGCCACTTTGAGCCTTCAATCCGATAATCTTCAGTTGCTTGATGGATAAGGTGGAGGACTCGTAACCTGGAGGTCGAGGGTTGGAGTCCCAAGTACAGATAATTTAAGACAGGTTTGAGTCACTAAATCCGAATATCCGAAAGGTGTTGTGGTGGCATGGTCTTAAAATCAATAGATATAGATTTACAAATCTATTAAGTAATTCAAAATTATTTAATGTGGGTTATAATTTAATTCTTATCATAATATTCGTATTTATTATAATCTACTTCTTAATTTATTAGCATATTGGATTTCTATTCTATCCCTTTTCCTCTTTATAAGTAACATAACAACCTTGCATAGAACCTTACACACATCAGCATATCTTCGATGTATAAATAAACAAATGATAACTTTAAGAAGGAAAGCATTTATTACATTTCTTACGTTAAGAGAATAAAATAATTATTTTAAAAATACCATACTAGACAATTAAGTTATTAATCTGCGCCCTTGCTTTGCAAATAATTAATTCAATAAAATTCAACAACTTATATTATAAATTATAGAGACGATTCAGGGATCCTTTGAAAATAGAGCTATACCGCAGTGAATGATGGAGCTAAAAGTTTGATTATAACTAGATTTACAAAATGATCCAAGAGTTTGATACTTGTTGGGAGAAACATAAATTTTCTCTCTTCAGATGAGAAAAACTGAATTCAAAGAATTTTCCAAAATGTCGAAGCCTACTTTAAGATATAGAATTATAGACAGACCAGAAAACTTAATAAAGAATAAAATGAAATGTCAAATACCCAACACATTTTGTTTAGATGTATAATGAGACTACGATGAATATGCGAATAATAAGACATGAGTTGTAAAAGATTGAAAGAATTAGAAATGTATCAACAGTATCACAAATCGAATGAAATGAAAGTTCAATCACCTTCAAAGGAGATCTTTTCAGCGGTTATTTCAAATATAAAAAATTCCCTTCTACTAAATTATTTAGCTAAATTAAAACTCTAAATTTAACTATAACACTATTTTTATTGCTCAATTATATTACTGTACAATTTAAGTCCTGTTTTTATATAATATATCTACTAAAAAGTAAACTATCTTTTAGAATGTAAAACGGTACTGTAGATTCCTACGTTCTATATTAAATTTATTATTTTGAGTAGTAGTAACACAAGACGTTTTAAAATTTTGTAGTTCAGAAAAATCAAGTAAAGCAAATAGATGATTTATTAATAGGTAATATAATAACATAATACAATCAAGAGGTGGTATATTCTTGGTCGAAAAGAATCTACATATAGTTGATAACAATAAGGTTTGTTCGTTAAGAAAAGCTCAATCAAAAGTTCTACAAAAAATAGTCTGACCTGGCCGGATATTTCCTTGGTCATTAAGATGTTCCAACAAACATCGAAAAAGTCGTTACCTGATACTCTCTTGTTCATTTTGGTAATTTGGTTAAACTTACAATAATCTCTGGCCTAGAAAGTGCAGTTGAAAAAAAAAAAATATTTCAAAATATAATCCATGTAGAAGAAATACATTTAATTGAAAGAAAAATTTCTTTTTTTAATAAATTTAACTGGCCAAAAAAATAGTGTAGCCAATATTTTAATGGACGTTGTTGAATATTTTTGCGTGAGCTTAGCAACTGTGTCCCACATTGCATTAAAGTTTTTTTTTATATGAAATATCAAAAAGCTTGTTTATAATGGGCTCAATTGCTTGAAGTCCTAGTTCATACTTTTGCTGTTAAATACAATGTTTTAACGAATATTCTTTGAGATTTTCAGATATCTAATACTGCCATCTTCTTGCAAGTCATATAGGAAACAGAAAAAAAGGTTTTAAAACATTTTTTTATCATAATAATCAGGTGTCGCTCGGCATGGCAAAATGTTCAGGAAATATTGAAATATGTTAATTTTTCTTCTAATTTTATTTCTTTCTTTTTTATTTTTAATGAAAAATCAATGCAATCTGGGGTGTGTTCATTATGAAGGATTTAAACTAGGGGTACATTTGTTGAGAACCATGAACCAACAATTAATTACCTTAATATTACATTATTTCTCTTCTAAGATGAATAAAAAATATAACTAGTGAAGATAAATGAAAAACTCACTAAGTGGGGTTCCAAATTGTTACATCAACTTTTCGCTGCAACTTTGACATAATCATAGTTAATTGAAAACCTATAATAAATCGAAAAATTTACAACCATTTGTTACTCAATTCTAAGAAAACACTAGTTATGGTTTTAGGAAACACTCTTTACAATAGTGTGTTTTTGTGTACACTTGGTATTTGCTAACATTATTAGAAAACAATTAAAATGTTTTTTTCTTCATCAATTTTTTAACCCAGATGAAACTTCTCAACTTTTGTATCGCCTAGCTGCTTGTTCATTTTTTGTTTTGTTTTTTTTTTTTAACAAAATTTCCTGTTTACATATTTTTGAGGCGATTTTTGAAAATTTCTTTCAAAATGAAGGAAGGATAAAGTTCTGCAATTCGAATATGGTTGTAGATGAGTTATAAATATAATATGCTTTCCAGGCTTTCTATTATTTACAAGAAATTATCTCTGACCGAGCAATTGACATTCAATAAAATATCAAATTTAAATTGGAGTTTTCACTCTTTTTTCTTTAGTTTTATAGAATAAAAAGAACATAATATTTTCCATCACGAGACCAGATTTGATGCTGACGAAACCAGTGTAATTTCCGCGAGGAAAAGCAAATTTTTCGCTGAAATCATTTTTTGCTGAAATTTTTTATCATCTTTTTGATTTTATTTTATCATACTAAATAATACTCGTACATACAATTAAAAAAACTTGATAACCAATAAACCGTTCACGAGTTTTAAAAACGATCTTGCTTCATTTTAATGTCTTGCAAGATTTCTCCAACATATTTTTTTTTTTTGGCAATACAAGTTTTTTTATGATTTTTCCCCCCTTTCGATATAATTGAATTTCATAAAACTAATTTCCAATTCTCAATAAATATTTTAATGAGACATCCTAACATAATGAAATAAAAAATAACCTTGAAAATTAAGATGACAAAATTTACGGAAAAGTAAACAACAAAAATAATTAAAATTTGCAGAATAATTAATACTGAAAATTGAATCGTTGCAGATCTTATTCATACGGTAGAAGAGATACAAACAATTTTATCAAAGTAAGGCTTGGTCACTAATGGAATAATTTAATCACAAACCTATAGTGTAATTCAAAACTTGACCTCTTAATCACCAAATCCTGAAATAATCACGAACTTTACGTACACCTTCATATTAAAAAATGGATAATGGCTCATTAATTTCATGATTAAATTCTTCCATTAGCAACTATGCAATTGGTTGATATTCATTTTTTCTTTTTCTTCTTATTTTGAGATTGGTAATCAAAAATATTTTAACACCAATCAATAGCAAACAGTTCTTCCTTTTTTACTTTCCTTATCTTATAATAAGGAAAGTATTGTATTCGTCGAAAATTTGACCTACCCAGTTTTTCACATTTCTGGACAAATCATGGCCTCAGGATACCAAAAAAGTTGTTTTCAGCCATTGGTCCGTGCGTCTGTCTGTCTGTCTGTCTGTCTGTCTGTCTGTCTGTCTGTCTGTCTGTCTGTCTGTCTGTCTGTCTGTGTGTAAACAGGATATCTCAAGAACGGTAAAAGCTAGAAACTTGAAATTTGGTACACAAATTAATTTTATACACCAGACGAACCACGAAACTTTTGGTTGAAATCGGCCGCATTCTGCGGCCACAAGGCCGCAAATGCTAGCCGCAAGCGCCGCTTCTTTAAATTGGTTAAAGATACAAAATTTTTTAGAGAACAACATTTTCTTAGATTAAAAAAATAATAGGGGTCTATTCTGATCATTTTTTTGATATCTTGAACTTTTTGGAACTCGGCCCCAATTTACCGGTATTTGGGGGGGACCCGCTTTGACTAACTTTTTTATTATTCATGCTAAATGGGGGTTGTGACATATCAAATTCAATGATTTTGAAGTGCTGATTACGAATTTGGCATTGGTTTTTAGTTATCTGTTACCGTTGAGTCACCAGTGGCGGAATTCGACTCTTTTTTGGGGGATAAGGAAAGTCGTGTGATGTTTACACCAGATTTTTTACACACACATTCATGTCATTCAGCCAGTAAAAAATCTACAAGTTTCATTCTGAGCTCTGGAGAGAGTGAAAAAAAATTAAAATTTATTAAGCAGTTAATTTTTACTATATTATATTAGAGTTAAATAAATGTATGTTGAGGGGATTATTCATTCGCTTAGTTAATTTAACTATTATTTCATTTCTTTTCATTTCTCGCTCAGTTTAATTTTCGTTCACATTTCAAAATTTGATTTTTTGGTCTTAAAGTTCACATTACTGCCGTAACAGGCGCAGTGGCCATTATATTACTTCCGAAAATTTCCAATATTAGAAATCGGAAGTATTGTGTTCCTTTTTTGTAAAAAATAAATAAATATTTTTTTGCTCCATATTAAAAAAAAAATTAATTCTACACTTCAGAGATGACGAATGAAGTAAATCCAACAATTCAAACAAAAAGACAACTCATATGAAAATTGAAAAGCACCTCGACTCAGTAATGAAGAATCGGCTCGGTAAATCGACTCTTTCGAGTTCACTGAACGGTCGGAATCGATTCACCTGAAAGAGTCGCACGAAGGGATGGACTTCTGATTGTTCTCAAAGAGTTGTGTAGATTTGTTCTTCCAGTGACTTAAGGAAATCTCTCACGATTTCCCGTTATTTTGCCTTCGGTGACTTTCCTGTAATAACATAACAGTCACATGATCAGGTCATATTTATACTGCACGGAAGTAACATGCAGCTGATGGTCATTAGCTCTTTTCAGATTGCATATCTCCGAATACTAACCTATAGTGTGAGACCTATGTTTTACTGCTTCAAATATCCACCACTAATGAAAATTCTGTGCAGACTTTTAAACCAACGAATCAGCTGTAAAATTTAATAACCAAAAAACCAATTTTGAAATGCGAACGAAAAAGGCGTGAACTTTTTTTTATTATTATTTTTATTTATTGATAAGTTCATTATTATTATTACATTTATTAAAATATAGTTATTTTTTATTATTCATAAACACAGAAAACAAAACTCAAACCAATTCTTCTCTCTTTCGTTTTTTCTTTGCAGCGATGTTGGCCTTGATTCTAGGGTTCGATTCCGGTATAGTTTTATGGATATCTAAAGCTTCAACGCCAGCGTCGATGGCGCGTTGAATGCACCTGTACTCGTAGGATCACGGAAGTTAACCAACGTCCAACGAGGTGAAGACTTCGTGATGCTGGCATTCCGGCCAAAACCCAGGCCGGTTGAGGTTAATGTGGGTAGCAGGTTTTTTTGAGTTTCCAGCGAATGGAAGGTAACATCCCCGTCTCGAAATGACCTAATTGTTGAAAGAAAAGTAAAGACCAAGGAAATAATATTATTTTTATGGATTTTATTATTCAAGAACTAATTAAAAATATATTTGTTACAAAAGCTGCAAAGATCCAGAGGGTAACACCCCCGTCGTGATATGACCATGCAGTTGAAAGCGCCGTTAAAACCAAAAAGAAGTTTCAATCTGTGTTGAACTTTGGGTTCCATTACCTTATGGTTTTCAAACGCCATAACTTGAGTTTGGCACATGTGGTTCAATTCTCTCGAAGTTTTATGGATACATTTTTTTTTTTTTTTTTTTTTTGATTTAAAAGTTAGGTATCATATTTGTGTTAATCACTTTCGTGATATCACAACTACTCAAACTCGCTTTACTAAATGTACGCTGAAACCGGGACTTGAACCACCGACCTCCAGGTTACAAGTCCGCTGCCTTATCGATCAAACTACTGAAACCGTTTTATGGATATGAAAAGTACCCAACATGGTTTCGGTTTGCATACAGCCTCATTGTTGCACTGGCTGGGATTCGAACCAACGCACCCCTACTCTACCTGGATCACCAGACAAGCGCCTTAACCACTCGACCGTGATGCCGCCGATTTGGAGAAGAAATATTCTGTTGAAAATATTTACAGCCCCCAGGTTCGAACCCAGGACCTAGAAGTCATAATCTCAAGCCACATTTATAAGCAGACACACAGTTTTAGCTCACAATAAAGCAGCAACTCATTTTTCCTCACGAGGTATTGGTGGACCCCGGACATAAAAGTACAGAGCAGAAAATAATCTGTCCTGCTGGTGATCGAACCTAGCGTCACCGTGCGTGCAAAGCCAGTGCGCTAACCCAACAATAATGATAGACATTGATTTTATAGGCCTGATTATTAGGGTGGGCTGAAACTGGGCAAAAAAATTTTTTTTTAAGCAATTGAGGTAGGCTGAGTGAGGAATAGTTGCCAAATAGGCAAGCACTTAAATTGGTGTAGTTATAGGTCATAGTTCCAACATCTTGAGGTTCCACACTCAATTTTTTTTGGTATTAAAGGAAATTTTCCTGAAAAATGTCAATCTCTCATAATTTTTTATTGAAAAAATGTTATAATTTAATATGCTTATCGTGAGATTTTTTTAAAGGACATTGAAACATTTTTGTGTGACAAGGGAATGTTTTTGACCCAGGGCGTTCGGCCATTTTGACGATTGAACCCTGTGATTCACCTTATTTCACTGTGAATCCCATTTTCGCATCTCGTTTGGTATCCTTGTGAATTACTGGGTTTCAAGTTGAATGTAAAGAGCAAACTTGCTTGTTGTTTGTCGTACCCATTAATAATCAGTGTAGTGGTCTGGTTAGTATCAGTGTAATATGGTGTAGTAGTGATTAATGTGGGGAGCCTTCGATTTTCGGTGGGTCATAATGCCTAAGAAAATTACCCGCAGTAATTCTGCCGCCTGCCCCATGTTTGGAACGTGTGGGCGAAATTTATTTAAAGGTAATGTTTTGAAGAGTGCTTCATCACCCACTTTTTGTGTTTTAGAGAGGATCTGCGATGGAAAGGGAATGCCAAAGACCCGTCGGTGAAAGACATAAGTCAAACTGTGTCTGAAGACATGGAGAAAATTTAGAAGCCAGCTTCCATCCCAGTAGTGAGCCACAAAGAAATTATTCGGTTGATTAGAGCCTACAATGACAAATACAAAGACATGGAGAGAGTTCCTACATCGAAAATGGGTTATGAAAGGAAAAGGGAATTGTTCTTGGAGCATGTTATAGAACTACTCTGTTTGACATTGCAGTTTGTAAGTGCTTTGACTACCACGAAAGAACTTTTTTACGTCAAACAAAAACATTAAAAACCATCCCCGTGTTGTAGTGTTGCGGTGATTAAATTTTTTTAACAGGTTTTGTGCATATTCTGGTTGGCAGCAATTATTAAAAATTATTTAACTTTTCATTTGTTAATTTCTGTGGACTATTTATCTGACGCAATCACATGATCACTTATTATAGGTTTATTGAAAGCAAAAAATGAACTAAAACTAAAATAAATTTGGTCAAATAGAGATTTTTCAAGGATTTTGAGGGTAAAATTTTCAAATGGAGTGTGGAACCTCAAGATGATGAAATTTCGATCTGAAACTTCACAGCTATTATTTTCAGCTCGTTTGACAACCACTTTTGACTCAGCTATGTCCAATTTTTGAGATTTTTTTTTTCGGCCCACCCTACTGATTATCCCTTTACAGTAGCAGATTTTTTTTTTTTTTTTTTTTCTAACTTCGCTTGACGTTGCTTAACTTCGACGATCCTAGGGGAACCGGTGCATTCAACGCCCCATCGACGCTGGGCTGAGCAAATGTTTGGTGGTCATTATTATGTGGTCAAATTTGAACTGACGGGTCCTCTCGCTGCCTGGGTTACCAGACTAGCGCCTTAACCACTTGTTAGAGTAGTTTGTACTCATGCAGGCTTTAGTAGTGCTGGGAGTTATTTGTTAGAGGATAATCTGAAATTAATTACTCGGGAGAAAAAATACACTGCCAATTATGGACACAATACTTCCTCATGATAGGTTCACATTGTATAAACGTGGCAATTTCGAGATTTCGAAAGCTTGTATCTCCGAAACCGCTGAACCGATTTTCTTTGAATTTGTTTCACATGGTAGAATATTCCTACATTCTATATTCTACAAAAAAATCGTTGTCAGCAAGTGATTTTTTTTTTTTTTTTGGATTTTCTTAAATATCAGAAGTAAATCAAAATTTATTTAAAAATAACTATACCTAAACGCATTATGTAAAACGCTAAATACGCATATACATACCAAATTTCATGAAAATCGGGTGTACCGTTCACGAGATATAAGCGTTTAAGTAAAAAGTTAGTGGTTAGGCGCATGGCCTCTACCACCAAGAACCGCTAGTGTGAAGTTGATCAATTTAAAATGGGACCATCTACAGAATGTCTCCTATAAGTTTACAAAAAATCTTCAAAATCCGTTCGGTAGTTTCTGAGATTTGCGGGTTACAGACAGACAGACACAAAACCAAAGTGTCTCAGGAGGTTATGTATGAAACGCCCAGAGATATGAAAAAAATTGAAATCGGAGAAAAAAAATGTTTTTTTGTTTACAAAAACGAGCACAATAATTCCGATTTCTAATATTTGAAATTTATCGGAAGTAAAAAGTTTTCAGATGGATGCCAGCCAGCACGGGAACTCCTGTATGGAAAACCCCTCAGATTAGTGGGTGTATCTCCAACATCGTGATTCATTAGAAACACTATAATTTTTTCTATGAATACTTTTCCAAGAAGTAACAATTTCCACAGAACTATTCCTGATATTCCCGCCCCACTTAGAGCAGAATACTTTGAGTTGGTTACCACATAATAAAAAGACTCTGAGGGTTAGGTGGTAGAAAATGCTTTGATCATTAACCTCGCCTGGTGTTTACCTTCCACTAAAGAGTATTATTATAATACATTACATGTAAATTCACGATAATATATCAGATCATTAATGATATTACATATTTCTGAATTTCGGCTGTGGGAATCGGAAAAAGAAAATGCTTTAAGCATTACCCTCGCCTGGTGTTTACCTTCCACAAAAGAGTATTATTATTATAATAAAGTACATGTAAATGCACGATACTATATCAGATCATTAATGATATACGTATTTCTGAATTTCGGCTGTGGAAATCGGAAAAAGAAAATGCTTTAAGCATTAACCTGGCCTGGTGTTTACCTTCCACTAAAGAAGAGTATTATTATTATTAATAAATTACATGTAAATGCACGATAATATATCAGATCATTAATGATATACATATTTCTGAATTTCGGCTGTGGGAATCGGCAATGTCAACGTGAGACAATGTCTACCAAGTCTCTCTGAGACCCAAAGACTCGATCCCAGTCCGGTTTGGCAACTTTGTCTGAAGTTGCAGAAATTTTGACTGACCCCCTGCATGGTGAGATACCTAAAATATCTAAATATAGACCTTTAAACCCTATTTATTCATTAGATGTTCACATAGCAGGGGTAACAGGTGAGTGCCCATGACATCCTGATTTAAGATGTTGCACATTAGAACGTCAAATTTTATCAAGTAACTCGCTACTCACTCGTATAGTAAGTGATATGAGTGATAAATATCAATGAAATATTGCAGCTGGTGTCAGCTAAAAAAAAAATCAAGTGAATATCCAAATAATTTTAGGATAAAACATTTGGCTTTCTGTGTTTTACTTTTTTCTTTTTTTTTAATGAATATTTATTTAAAGAGAGGTCTGTAACATTCTGAGTCCTTGCCCCCTTAATTTTTTTACTGAGATAATTATTTTCAAGGGCCGGAATTATAAGACATGAAGCGCACGATTAGCTCAGTGGTTAAGCACTCGCTTACCATACGGGAGGTCCCGGGTTCGATCCCCCGTGTCGACAAAAATTTGTATTCTTAATTTGTTTACAATTGTTTGTAAGGGATACCTTTCGGTGCGCTCGTGTTGACCCAGCGTTTAATTGGAAAGTATTGTGTCACTTCTCGTCCATCAGAGGGGAGACATACTACGGAATGGGCATCAGGCTACAGCACAGACCACAAGCGTCTACAGTAGCTCCTGTTCCATGACTTCGAAATAAAAGCAGCTGTGAAATACACATTTTTTTTTTTAACTCAGGCTAGTGCGCTGTCGTTGGTTGAAACTCTGAATTAACAGATGCAGTCCAATTAGATTATTAGTATGTATTATTGTTTTATTTATTTTGAAGTTGAGTGTTTCACAGCCTTTTTATTTCGTTGCCACGAAACAGGAGCTACTGTAGACGCTTGTGGTCTGTGTTGTAGCTTACCCATCCCGTAGTATGCCTCTCCTCTGATGGGCGAGAAGTGACACAATACTTCCCATTTAGGTGCTGGGTCAACACGAGCGCATCGGAAGGTATCCCTTACTAACAACTGTAACCAAATTAAGAATACAATTTTTTTCTTGGCACGAGGGATCGGCCCCGGGACCTTCCGCATGGCAAGCGCGTGCCTAACCACTGAGCTAATCGCGCGCTCAAAAATCTGATCCTGTTTCATAATCCAGTTATAGGAAAAATCGAACTCAAACAACACTGACTGGACTACAAACCATTTCTTTTCTCCAGTTCACATAAAATTTACCATCTGGAATAGGCAGGTACCACAAATTTATTAAATCATGTCAAATTATATCTCATCAGCATGCTTATTTCAAATTCGATCTGCTTCCACATAATATTATTATGCATCGTCTGGACTTTGGCCTAGTCTAGAGAGAGGTCCCTCCAATACAGGCAAGGTAGTCTGGTCGAACAAGAAACCAGATAACCAGCACTCATCAGGAGTGCTACCACCACATATATCTTGTTTTCGGTCTAAAACTATTTTTAGCCTGTTTGGATTTCTGAATCATAAAGTTAAAATCCGTCCTCTCTACCAGGAAAACATGCTTTTTATCAACATAATTCATTTTTGTTTTTGCAACACAATAAAACAAATGTTTGGCAGAATGAAATTTATTTATTTTTAAATATTTTTTAAGAAAAAAGTATAATAATTACCCAATAACATATAGGTAGATTATACTGTTCTCGATGTAGGTATAGGTATTTTTGCAAACCAAATGAATGTATGCTGTATTTGCTGTATACATAAAGCTTTACTAACTTGACTCCTTATATTTTTGCAAAAAGTTTGAGTCATATATACAATAGTCTCAATCTCAACTGATATATTCTTAGATTCGTATGAATCAGAAGACTCAGAAGAAGTTTTGGAAGCTATTTTTGTGAAAGAGCTTTCAGATTTTTCTTAGAATAGAAGATGACTCCGATGTGGTTTTGTAGAAGCTGTGTAACTAATGTTAAAAGTGATTGTTTTTCTTCAACATTATCTTTGTGTTAGTGAGTTTTTTCTTCTTCAAGATGAGTGTTTCACAGCCTTTTTTTATCAAGATTATTTTCGGCCACTTCGCGCTAACTTTTAGCAATTTTTATTTCATTTTCGTAGACATGAAACAGCAGCTACTGTAGACCTTTGTGTACTGTAGCTTTCCCAACCCGTAGTATAACTCCCCTCTGATGGGCGAGAAGTGGCACAATATTTACCATTTAACTGCTGTGGCAACATCCCGGAAGGTATCCCTTGACTCCTAGGTGTAACCAAATTATGAATAGGGACCTTCCGCATGGTCTTACCACTGAGCTAAGGGAAACCTGCTACACTCACCCAGCCTGGACTGGGCAGTTTCTTACTTTCTCATGATAGATCTGCTACTTGTGTTCTAGGCAAATAGCATGGACAGGTAACATTCATAAAAATATTACACTCAACCAGCCTGGATTGGGCCGTTTCTTTACTTCTCATGATAGATCTGCTACCTGCTACACGTCTTCTAGGCAAATAGCATGGACAGGTAACATTCATCACAATATTACGCTTAACCAGCCTGGATTGGGCCGTTTCTTTACTTTTCATGACACATCTGCTACACGTGTTCTAGGCAAATAGCATGGGCAGGTAACATTCATCACTATGAAGCATACTGCACATTAACAGTCATAACTGTATACATATGGGTTTAATATGTTGTATACATAGTCATGTTGTCTACATATGGGTAACTATGACTCATACATATTATTACTTACACACTCCTGCTTAGTGTACAGACAGAGAGATAGATCCAGATCAAATGTATTGATACATACTCTCATCATTACTAGGAGACTATTTTTTATATATATATTTTTTTTAGAAAGATGAGTGTTTCACAGCCGTTCTTATTTTGTAGCCATGGAACAGAAGTTACTGTGGACGCTTGTGGTCTGTGTTGTAGCCTACCCATCCCGCAGTATGCCTCCCCTCTGATGGGCGAGAAGTGACACAATACTTCCCAATAAGGTGCTGGGTCAACACGAGCGCACCGAAAGGTCTCCCTAACAAACAATTGTAACCAAATTAAGAAAATTCGTACGCAGACTGGTGTAGATAGTTTTTTTGTTGTTGTAGAGACCGACCTCACTAGCTTGATCGATAAGGCGGCGGAACTTGTAACTTAGAGGTCGGTAGTTCAAGTCCCGGTTTCAGCGTGTATTTGGTAAAGCGAGTTTGAGTGGTTGTGATGTTACGATAGTGATTAACACAAATATGATAACTTTTTTTTTCTAGTTTTTTTTTTATAGACTGGGTGGCCAAGGGTTCAATACCCGTGATCAATCCTTCAAATGACTCATGGACACGGACGGACAAAACAATTTTGGATAAAATATTTTAGGGCAGATTTATAAAACAGGATTCAAGTTAAGATAAGCCAGACTTTCCCTCGAATCGGGCTATAGTGCGCTGTGATTGGTTGAAACTAGCTACTGTAGACGGTTGTGTGTTGTATAGCTTGCCCATCCCGTAGTGTGCCTACCCTCTGAGGAAGAGAATTGCGAGAAGTAAAACAATACTTCCCATTTAAGTGCTGGGCTGCTGGTTCTAAACGAGCGCACTCGAAGAACTGTAACTAAACATCCCTTATAAAGAACTGTAACCAAATTTTTCATGCAATTTTCTGTCAGCTCTTAGGTCTGAACCCAGGATCTTCTGCATAACAAGCGAGTATCTTAACCACTGTTAGCACAGTTAGCATATCTTACTGATATCTTACCACTGTTAGCACAGTGGTAAGATATCAGTATTTCATCAGCTCGGTCGCTAAGGTCGGATATTTAAGTCCCAGGTTCAACAAATATTTAGGGCGAAATTAATAGACATTATCGATAACTTAAATCATTGCTTAGCATCGGTTTTCCCCATCTTACACAGTACGCAAATCGAGACTTACACCCGTGTTTATGAACAGCGAATTTTGTCTGAGCACTGTCTCAAGCAACGTATTGGCCAATAATATTAAGGAAATCATGCTTCAGACCATGCTCAAACGGCGTTTTCTGTTCATAAATATGGCTGTTAGCGTCACAAAGGTATTACGAAAACGTCTATCACTTTCGCCCTTAATAAAGCGAGTTCGAGTAATAATTGTGATATTTACCGTAGTTTTTCGGAGGCGTTCCCCGCGAAACGACCGTTTCGCTTGATATAACATTGTGATTAACACAAATATGATAACTTTTTTTTTCAGAACTCGCAACAAAATGTTGCGCTCAGTGAGATACCGGCACCAGCCAGGCTGGCATGTGGTGGTGATATTAGTCACTCGGCAAACACAGTAGTATAATTATTACTACCGACATGATACCACCCACACTTGTGGTTGCGACGGTGAAGGATAGCTATTTTTGGTGTCGTGAGTATACTCCACCATGTCTGTTGGGAGTGTCGGCAGGGCTGATCACTTGGGGTCATATTATTGAATAGGATTACAACTTGGGGCCAGCTTATTGAGTAGGATTACAACTTAGGGTCATATTATTGAGTAGGGTTACAACTTAGAGCCAGATTATAGAATAGGATTACAACTTAGGGTCAGGTTATAGAATAGGATTACGACTTAGGGCCATATTATTGAATAGGGTTACAACTTAGAGCCAGATTATAGAATAGGATTACAACTTAGGGCCAGATTATATAATAGGATTACAACTTAGGGCCAGATTATGGAATAGGATTAAACCTAGGGCCAGATTATAGAATAGGATTACAACTAAGGGCCAGATTATAGAACAAAATTACAACTTAGGGCCAGATTATAGAACAGGATAACAACACAGATAAGGTTGAGTGCAAGAGACTACCATAGGTAATAACCTCGCCATTTAGTAAGGACATATCTGTCTATATATTTATCCATTTTATTTTTTTAGATTTGGGTTTTAAACGTCGCTTTCAACAGAGATGTTGACCTCCTCCATTCGCATTTTCTTTTTATTGGTTATATTATTTCCATTTTTGTAATAATTATTTGTACTGTACATATGTATGTCTTTTTATATCTAATAAAGAATAAATAATAATAATAAGAATAACAGACTGTTCCTCATGTTTCTTCTTAAAAGCATTTTAGCCAGGGTCGATGGCGCGTTGAATACACCGGTTCTCTTAGGATCACCAACGTCAGTGAAGCAACGTCCAGCGAGGTGAAGACTTCGTGATACTGTTATTCCGGTCCAACCCAGGCTGGGTGAGGTTAATGTGTGCGAACGGAGGGTAACATCCCGTCGTAATGTATGACAATACAGTTGAAAAACGACGTTAAATCCACATTAAACAATTGAAACACTGCGTTGTGTGACGGTTGAAAGGGATATTTGAAGATCTTTCTGAAACGGGGCCCTTATCTCTATGGCCCTGCTTCCCAGAGGCCACACACTAGCCACTCTAGGCCCCCCCAGGAGGGGCCCCCGGGCCTTGTGAGCTCAGGACCAACAAGTCTGGGGCCCTAGTGTAGATAGATATATGTACTGTTCATTAGATACAGAAGTATATGGCACATGGCTATACTTACAATAGAGGCATGTGATTTACTGTATGTTAGCACAGGTGGTGACTACGGGAGTCATCTAAATAAGTATAGACTCGCAGTATATACAAGACTAAACAGCCTCAGTGGTGTAGTCGATAAGGCGGCGGACTTGTAACCTGGAGGTCGGTGGTTTGCCGTTCAAATCCTGGACAGAATTGAAAAAAAAAAAAAAAAAAAAAAAAAAAAAAAAATGGAATAAAAAGTGATGACAGTTGTTTGTAAGGGTTACCTTCCGGTCCTGTTGACCCAGAACCTAAATGGGAAGTATTGTCTCACTTCTCGCCCATCAGAATCAGAGGGAAGGCATACCACGATGGGATGGTCGGACTATAAACAGAACATAGTAGCTACTGTTTCATCTCATCATCATCATCATCATAGGGTGGCGTCGTCGTGGTCAATTAATGAAAAAAGCCTGTGAAACATTCATATATTTTATTAGCATGATGATGTAATAACGTAACACATTGGTTGAAACTGTTCAAAGAAGTGTCTCCAATATTGATCTTCTTATTTTACAGTTTAGTCACAATTCTCAAAAATTCCATGATTATCCCAAATTATAGATAATTTAGGTATAGGTCTTTTTATTGACTATGGAAATGTCTTTTTATTAATTCTGTCAATAAATTTATTTATAACTTCCAATTACCTGAACATAAAGAAGTTCTCAGAAGAGCTCACATAAATTTCGCTTTGTCACCATTTGTCCCTTTGCTTTTCATGTTGATTTGAGTGACCTAATTTTCTTATAATGTCTATCAAAATAATCGGATTCTAACTGTAGAATAGAATAGAATATACTTTTATTTATTTATTTTATTTATTTAAATCACAAACGGGCGGACCTGTACTAACTAAATTACAATATTTACCCTAACTAATAGGCATTAAAAAATATAATAATTAATATTAACTTAACTAAACTTACACTAACTATCAAATTGCACTAAAACTAACAAGTAAAATGCATACTTAACCAGTACAAAAATCAAATAAAACCCACAACAAGAATAATAGAGGGAAGTGAATTTGGTGAGGAAAGAATTGGGAAAGAAAAGAGAAACTGAACATAATCAGAGAAGTAAGCTTTGAGAAAATCAATGGAAGTGAAAAAAAAGTCGATGCTATTATGAAGGTTAGCTGTTCTCTGAAACCTGATCATGGGGAATTTTGCAAATAAGAAGTACGAACGAAAGGTGGTTTAAAGGAAGAGGAGCTCGAGTAGTGTAAGAAGGAATGTTGATATTGATTGCAGAAAGAAGATCAGGTGTGTCAATTTGGAGTTTAGAATACTAAAGAAGGTGATACAATCATACATTTCTCTCCTGGAGGAAATACTGCCGAGGTAAGACTGTCCCTTTACTCCAGCAGTCAAACAGGTCTTACCTATATATTTTATGGGATAAATATTTTACATAATAATATATAAAAAAATCATGTTGAAAGGGTGGAAAATAGACTACGTAATGTACATTTCCAAAATACGCGTAATGGTTGTGACTGCTGCCCGTAGTCCAGAGTTCCCGAGTTCGATCCCCGGTTGGAGCAGACTTTTCGAAGAAAATTCTGTTCCCTCCAAACACGTGAGGCTGACCTTTCCGGCCCTACCAGGCTGGGTGAGGTTAATGTGGGTAGCTGGTACGAATATCAGCGAATGGAGGGTAAAACCCCCGTCCGATTATCTTTCTCAATCAGGACGTTAAAACCAAATAGAATCAACTAGTCACAATAGATCAAATTAGATTGTAGTGTTAATTGTTAGGGTTTTACTGAAAATCCTGCAACCAGATCAGGTAATAATAAGTCCTTTAATGGTATAAGTATATTTTTTTATTTTTTAAAAAAGAATTGAAAAATTATATAAACATATGTCCTAACTAAAGGGCGGGGTTATTGTCTATGGCAATCTCTTCCACCCAAACAATATTTCCGTGTCCTTGAGATAGGTGCAGATAATCTACCTAATTACCTCCTATCGGTCGTGGAAAGATCAAATGGACACCTAGGGTCAATGTTTAGTTGTCTTGGGTCCAGTCCTGTTATGTCCAATTGTCCATTGATTAAAATTCAAAAATCATGAGTATTAAATAAAAAAAATTAATAAAAAAGATCATAAACAATGAGTAGGATCAACCAAACCATTCGAGCAAATAAGCTCGAAACAGCTGTCCAGGTATTTTTTTTTTTAAGTGGGGTTTTAACGTCGCTTTCAACTGCCATGGTCATATCACGACGGGGGTTTTACCCTCCATTCGCAGGAAACTCACAAACCTGCTACTCACATTGACCTCACCCAGCCTGAGTGGGGCCGGGAAAAAGCCAGCGTCACGAGAATTAGAATTTGAATGGTCACCCATCCAAGTCTTAACCTCGCTGGATGTCGCTTAACTTCGGTGTTCTGAAGGGAACCGGTGTATTCAACATGCCATCGACGCTGGCTCTGTCCAGGTATGTTCTGATAATCATGTACATCGAATACAACTTCTCACTTTTCTGTTTATACCTACTGATAATCTTGATTTCTGGCAATTCTGGAACTTGGTAGTTTGATAAAAAATAATGTGAAGGATAAATAATAATGAAAATAAAAGGAACCACTCAACAATCTGAACATTATGTCAGAAAATTGCATGGCTTCTAGAGGGTGAATGCAAATTTTCATGAATGAAGAAGAACTTGAAATGCAAGCAAAAAATATACTAAGATACTCCAAACCATACACAATAGACACAGCAATAAGATATAATCATTGAATGAAAACTATGACCATCTCTGATCTTGAGTAGTCGTTGAGCAAGAAGAAGAAGAAGAAGAAGAAACCCATTTTGTTATCAATGTAGGTAAGAAACATAATGAAGCGATCACTTTGATATCTCACTAAATCAAAAGCTGACAGACAGAATGGCAAACACCTGAAAGAAATGGGTACTAAATTAAAATGAAAATAGCAAATTTGAATGGTATCAACCAAATAGAAAATATAAATTAAAACTAAGAAAGAATGGTGAAGCTATTGAAAATACAAATAGAATTGTACCTAAATGTCTCCCACTATCTTTAAATGTAAAATTTTTGGAGAGAGAGTGAGTGAGAGAGAGAGAGAGAGAGAGAGAGAAAGCAACAATGAAAGAAGTCAAATGTGGATCAGATAATGAAATAGAAGATGCCAAAATTTTATTCAATGGAGTTCAAAGCAATAAAACACTTGCAAAAATATAAAGAAAGGCCAACTTGACTGTAGGAGGTATTTATAACAAAACACATAGAATATAAATGTTTTTTGTGTATGGATTTCCAAAAAGTATAGGTATAGGACATGTTGTGTTGTACATAGGTGACAAGTCCATTTGTAATTTTCTTATCAGTTCTTGTTCTTCTTTTATTATTTCTTCTACTTCTTCAATTCATTTCTCTTCCATTCTTACTTTATAAGTACCTACCTTTTGTACTGGAAATATCTACCTGTTCCAACTTGACCAAAAATAGCAGGTGAGAAAGATGTTTGAAGTATTTCTTTTGAATTTGCATTCGACCACTCGACGTAGAAAATGCATTCGATACAGTTCGTGATTTTGTTTTGCAAAAAAATTTCGTTGAATTTTCATGTATGGTTCACTTATGTAAAGGTCACCTGTTGCAATTGATGACAACGAGTCTGCAAAATTTATTCCCAGCCAATTAGAGGGAGTAGGTGTTTTTTGTTCTGCCAATTACTTTTTTCTGCAAGTTCTTTTTTTTGGTAAGACCTGAGCAATACTTCTGATCTAAATAACTTAGCATACTTCTGATCTAAATAACTGTAGACTAAATAGGGTCGAATTATAAAAAAAAATATTTATCCTATTTAATAGGATTATAACAAAGATAAGCCAGACCATCCTTCATGTCGGAGCTTCAACCAATCACAGCTCAGCGAAGTACGACTTTAAGGACAATCTGGCCTATCTTCGTTGTAAATGTTGTAATCCTATTTTTTAATTATTTCTACCGACTTCAGTAGCTTCGATAAGGCGGTGAACATGTCGCCTGAAGGTCGGTGGTTCAAGTCCGGTTTCAGCGTAGATTTAGTAAAGCGAGTTAGTAGTTGTGATTAACACAAATATGATAACTTTATTTATTATTTCTATAATTCTCATTATTGTAATGATGACGATCCTTTTGTGTTTCACATTTGTAATTTCCACTCATGAGTGTTCATTAGACAGCTCACCCATATTACTCATCATTGTGTCATACTTAGTACATAAATAATTATGTTGGTTTTTCCTCCTTATGTTATAATATTCGTAATAAACACAACATGGTTGAAATAAACTGGTGTGAACACCACCCGACTTTCTTATTTTAAAAAAAAGTGAAGGATTACAATACTTCCAACACCACCTACCTGTCACCGACCTCAGCAGATTGATCGATAAGGCGGTGGACTTGTAACTTGGAGGTCGGTGGTTCAAGTCCCAAGTTAAGCAAATAAGTACAAAGAGGAAATGTGCCATCCGTGTTCAGCACACTGAAGAAAGAAGATGTTTTTAATGAAATATATTATATCAATTAATTCTAAGGAAAAAAAAATTAAAATTATTTATACTTCTCACAGCAAATACGTCCCAAGTTTGAGTAGTTGTGAGTCGTGACATTACAAAAGTTAATTTCTCTTTTTTTTCTTTCTCTCTCTCTCTCTTTCTCTCTCTCTCTCTCTCTCACTCTCTCTTTCTTTCTCTCTCTCACTCTCTCTTTCTTTCTCTCTCTCTCTCACTCTCTCTTTCTTTGTCTCTCTCTCTCTTTCTCTCTCTCTCTCTCTCTCCTCTCTCTCTCTCTCTCTCATACCTTTTAGATAATAGCAAACAAAAAAATACCCTGAAATGTGATCAGCTCAATTTCAAAAATAAGGGGTCCGTTCACAAAACTTCCTCTACCTTTCAGCTCATGGGAAGCAGCGAGGAAAAGGCAGAGCAAAATAAATAAACAGAGAGAGAGCAACTCGTGACAGATTCGGGGCACAAGTGTTTCGGAGAGCCACGCGTGGGTGGTGTGGCCACATGGTGGAGAAGATGGTGGTAGCATGGGTTGGATGTGGCGCTGACATGCCGTCTGGTCATGATGAGATTGCGGAGGTGGACTGGGACTGCTGAGAGTACCTAGTTACCTTTCTGAGGGCTGTACCGGGAAAGTGCAAATGTAAGTTTTTTTACCTGTGTATAATACTTATCGTGTATACTATACATATCGTGTATTATAAAGAGAGAGAGTGAAGGAGATAGGAGAGAGAAAAGAGAGAGTGAAGGAGGGAAAGAGAAAGAGGGAGGGGATAATGAAAGGAAAAGAGAGGGAGATAGAGATAAAAAGGAGAGAAGAGGATAGAAAGAGAAGGAGAGGGAAATAGAGAGAGAAGGAGAGAGGGAAAGAGAGAGAAGGAGAGAGGAAGAGAGAGAAGGAGAGAGGAAAGAGAGAGAAGGAGAGAGGAAGAGAGAGAAGGGAGAGAGAAAGAGAGAGAAGGAGAAGAAAGAGAAGAGGAGAGGAAGAGAAAGGAGAAGAGAGAGAAGAAGAGAGAGGGAGAAGAAAGAGGAGAGAGAGAAGAGGAGGGGAGAGAAAGAGAGAGAAGGGAAGAGGAAGAGAGAGAGAAGGAGGGAGAAGAGGAGGAAGAGAAAAGAGGAGGAGAGAAGAAAGTGGATAGAGAAGAGGGAGAGAAGAGAGAAGGGGGAAAGAGAGAAGAGAGGAAGTGAAGGGATAGAGGACGAGGAGGAGAAGAGAGAGAAAGAGGAAAGAGGAGGAGGGAAAGAAGAGAGAGAGGAGAGAAGAGAGGAGAGGAGAGAGGAAGGAGGAAAGAAGAGAGAGAAGGAAGGAGATAGGAGAGAGAAGAAGAGAGAAGGAGGGAAGAGAGAGAGAAAGAGGGAGGGAGAGATAAGAGGAAAGAGAGAGCGAGAGATAGATAGAAGGAGGGAAAGGGATAGAAAGAGAAGGAGGGAAATAGAGAGAAGGAGGGAGGAAAGAGAAGAGGAGGGAGAAAGAGAAGAGGGAGGGAAGAGAAAGAGATAGAAGAGAAAGAGAGAAGAGGAAAGAAAGAGAGAGAGAGAGTGAAGGAGATAGGAGGAGAGAGAAGAGAGAGGAGGAAGGGATAGGAGAGGAGGAAAGAGAGAGAGAAGGGGAGGAAAGAGAAGAGGGAGGGAAAGAAAGAGAGATAGAAAGAGAAGAGAGAAGAGAGGGGAAAGAAAGAGAGAAAGAGGAGAGAGAAAGAGAGAAGAGGGAGAAAGAGAGGAGAGAGAAGGAGGAAAGAAGAGGGAAGGAAGAAGAGAGAGAGGAAGGAGGAGGAAGGAAAGAGAGAGAGGAGGGAAGAAGAGAAGGAGGGAAGAAGAAGGAGAGAAGAGAAGAAAGGAGGGAAAGAGAGAGAAAGAGGGAGGGAGGAGGAAATGAGGGATAGAGAGAGGAGAGATAGATAGAAGGAGGGAAAGGGATAGAAAGAGAAGGAGGGAAATAGAGAGAGAAGGAGGGGGGAAAGAGAGAGAAGGAGGGAGGAAAAGAGACAGAAGGAGGGAGGAAAGAGACAGAGGGAGGGAAAGAAAGAGAGATAAGAGGAGGAGAAAGAGAGAAGGAGGGAAAGAAAGAGAGAGAGAGTGAAGGAGATAGGAGGGAGAGAAGAGGAGAGAGAAGGAGGGAAAGAAAGAGAGAGAGAGAGTGAAGGAGATAGGAGGGAGAGAAGAGAGAGAGAAGGAGGGAAAGAGGGAGGGGAGAGAAAGAGGGAAAGGAGGGAGAGCAAGAGAGAGATAGAAGGAGGGGAAAGGGATAGAAAGAGAAGGAGGGAGGAAAAGAGAGAGAAGGAGGGAGGAAAGAGAGAGAAGGAGGGAGGAAAGAGACAGAACGGAGGGAAAGAAAGAGCGATAGAGAGAGAAAAGAGAGAAGGAGGGAAAGAAACAGAGAGAGAGAGAGAGAGAGAAGGAGGAGAGAAAATCTGCGACAGTTAAATTCACAATCTCTCACTTATGAAGTTATGACCATTAAGTTTTTTACAACTCGGTTGTAAAAATTCCTGCAGTAATGTTCCCGCTGACTTTTATAGGGAATACACATGTAGAGAAACTCACCAAGTCACCTCTATGGTCCTATGGAAGCTAACACTCGAGGAAGTGGTGTCCAATATTGCCACAGGCAATAACCCCGCCCTTTAGTTAGGACATAATATGCTTGTAAATATTTTTCTATTACCTATTGTAAATATTATTTTAATTTTTTAATACATAGTTATATCCTTTCCTTATTATATCCTATAATAAGGAAAGTATTGTATTTTAATTTGGATTTAATGTCGCTTCCCAGCCTCCGTGGCGTAATGGTTCTGACTACTACCCGTAGTCCAGAGATACCGCGTTCGATTCCCGGTTGGGGCAGACTTTTCGAAGAAAATTATGTTCCCTCCATACACGTGAGGCTGGCATTTTCGGCCTTACCCAGGCTAAGTGAAGTTAATGTGGGTAGCTGGTACGATTCCCAGCGAATGGAGGGCGAAACCCTCGTCCTGATTACTTCAAATCAGGACGTTAAAACCAAATAGAATGAACTGGTCACAATAGATTCAAATAGAGTTCGGTGTGAAAGTGGCTTTTGGTCCTGTTCCCATTCCTAATATGATAAGGAAAGCCGTGTGATGTTTTCACCAGATTTTTTCAGTTAGGGTTTAATGTCGCTTTCAGCTGCATGGTCAATTCATGACGGAAGGGTGTCTCCATAGAATATTACTCTAGGAATTCTATGATTTTAGATCGTAGCGAAGATTTCTTTTTTTTTTCACTGTTTTTTTTTTTTTTTTTAACTCATAAATTAGTTATGAGACGTTCGTCCCTGGCTGTTTGAGTTGGCTAATAAAATTCACACGTGCGAAATATTAAACTGATAAGAAGCTAGTAGTGATAAGGGGTTGTACAATGTTCGTCGTACGGACTCCGGTACTTTGTAGTAATGTTATTAGTACGAGTAACAGAATAGTATACGAGTTAGATAACATGCAATAGTTCACGAATCAGTTAATTTTTTTGCTTCTTTTTTCTTTCAAAGGGCTTGGTTCTGGGGGCAATTGTCAATTATTATAATAATAATAATAATACTCTTTAGTGGAAGGTAACCACCAGGCGGGGTTAATGCTCAAAGCATTTTCTACCACCTAACCCTCAGAGTCTTATTATTATGTGGTCTCAAACATTTTTCTTCAAATTAATGAGGAAAAATTTGTGCGCTGGGTGGGATTCGAACCAACGGATCTCTACACTACCTGGATTATCAGACTAGCGTGTTAACCACTTGACTACCAGTGCACTTAGCCTCCTTGTAAAGACAGTGGTAGAAGTTCTGAGTCATTCCTCCACTGTCTGGCTACCATCGTTCACGATGACGCCACCACGCCACCCTATGATAATTTCTTTCAAAATGAGTGTTTTACAGTCGTTTTTATTTCGTAATCATGAAACAATAAACAATATAGAACAATACTTTTTCTCAAGAAAAAAAAATGTGCCAAATCAACCAACCTCAACCATGAGGTTAAACATCGTCGATCCTGCTTGAGCGGGATAAGACAGAGTAAAAGAAGAATAAGAAACAATATTATGGACGCTAGTTATCTGTTTTTCCACTTATCCTAGGTTTCAAGTTTCCATGAAAGATTCTGCTGTAATATTTACATCAACTAAATCAGGCCAAAATGCCATTCTTTGCTTATTACGTAAGAAAAGAACCCTAGGTTTCTGTTGACATTGTACGATTTTTTTCTTAATTTTTTTTTTATTATTAGATTCCACCAATAAAAATAATCGTATCAGGTTGATATTGAATATTGGACAACGGGCAGTATGTTGAGGGAGAGGAGAGTCACAAACATTTCTGTCCTGGGGCCATGCCTCATTAGTAGCCGAAAACTGAATTTTACAGAGAAATTAAATAAGAAGGACTCTCTGGGTCCCGTTCAACAAAAAAATACTGATTGTCATAATTATAAAAATAACAATGGTTTTTCTCTGTATTAATATGTCAAAAAATAAGGTGTTTTTCAAGATCCGTAGAACCGGTCATCGGTCTTTTCAGTTCATTTGTTGCACAAACTCTTCAATCAAATTGGACGAGAGAGCCACGGGAAAAATCCATAACGGCAACAAAGTACCGAGGGGATTTATTTTTATTTATTTATTTGAGTTTATTTAATTTGGGTTTAACGTCGCTTTCAACTGGATGGTCATATCACGACGGGGGTGTTACCCTCTATTCGCAGGAAACTCACCAACCTAAGCTACCCACATTAACCTCACCCAGCCTGGGTTGGGTCGCATTGGGCCAGCGTCACGAAGTCTCCAATTTGCTGGACGTTTCTAAACTTCGGTGATCCTATCGACGCGCCACGCTGGCGTAGGGGATTTTACTAGTTCTATAAATAATAACACTCTTTAGTGAAAGGTAACCACAAGGCGAGGTTAATGCTCAAAGCATTTTCTATCACCTAACCCTCTACATAAATTTGAAACCCTGTCGTGCATCCCTCAGTGAACAGGCCCCCCTCAAACATCAAGCCCCAGGCTACAAACCTTCAGTTTTATTTTCTCCGCCCGCCGATCGATTTCGCGAAAACAAAAACATTCAAAAGAGATCCATCCCAAAAATTTCGTACATTCATTATTTCCACCATGTCTCTCGGGGCGCATTACGATTCGGCCCAAAAAGGTTTATGAAAAAGGTTTTCGATTTCAGGTAAAAAAGGTCACCGAACGATTCGGCCCAGTGCAACATTCTAAATACCGTACATATTGAGGGATTTTTTACTATTCAACATTAAATTACGGAATTACCTTCTATGTATATCAGGCTTTGGCCTTCTATGTATTAGGCATGGCCTACTATGTATTTTACCTAACCCTACTATATTCTTGAGGCATGGCCTTCTATGTATTTTACCTAACCCAACTATATTCTTTAGGCATGGCCTTCTATGCATTTTACCTAACCCTACTATAAACCTGAGGCATTGCCTTATATATTATGTATTAACCCTAACCCTACTATATTCTTGAGGCATGCCCTTCTATGTATTTTACCTAACCCTACTAACTTGCCATGTTCCTAATTTTCGTTTTATTGATAAGTTATTTTTTTACATTTAAATTTTATTTATGAAGATGAAAGAGTTTGTTCAATAAAAAATATTCTTTTGAAAGTACAAAAAAAAAAAAAAAAAAAAAAAAAAAAAAAATGTATTATCCCTAACCCTACTATATTCTTGAGGCATGGCCTTCTATGTATTTTACCTAACCCTACTATATTCTTGAGGCATGGCCTTCTATGTATTTTACCTAACCCTACTATATTCTTGAGGCATGGCCTTCTATGTATTTTACCTAACCCTACTATATTCTTGAGGCATAGCCTTCTATGTATATTACCTAACCCTACTGTCAAACACTCAAATAAACACTGATAACAAAGATGACTGTTACTAGTTCAAAACAATAATATCGTGAACATACTATTTTATAGGGATTTTTTGGTGGAATGAAAGTGAGACTTTTTGTTAGAATGAAAGTGGGACTTTTTGTGTGGGATCAAAACTTGATAGTGTGTTTTGGGACGAATCATGCTATGGAAAAGGTCTCCTCAGGTAATTTGGGCCGAATCGTGAAGTTCCCGTCTCTCGCTCGGCAGAGAGAAGAGCCCATTGTGACGATCGTAAATTAGAGGTCCCAATAAAAACCGGATTCTTGGGTCAAAAAAAATGACGTTCTTTGCGAGTACCAACCTTATTTGGCACTCGAAAATGTTGAACCATTTTGCACACTCTCCATTTTCGGGGTTCGATGAAACCGATAAAAGGATCGAACTAAGGTGCGTTCGCTAATGAGTTTAATGAGGTTTTAATTATTATTACTTTGAAGAACACGGTTCTTGAAGCACACTTTAAAAAGAATTTTTAAGCATCGTCATGCAAGGTTTTTTTTCAATTTGGGTTTATCGTCGCTTTCAAGTGCATGGCCATATTATCACGACAAGAGGTGTACCCTCCATTCGCTGGAAACTCACAAACCAGCTACACAAATTAACCTCACCTAGCCTGAGTGGGGTCGGGAATAGCCGCATCAATAGGGTTCGAGTTTCAATGGTCACCTATCAAAGTCCTAGCCTCGCTGGACGTTGCTTAACTTCAGTGACTGAATGAGAACTGGTGTAAGGTGTATTCAACGTGCCATCGACGCTGGCTCCTGCTGCAGGCTCAAAGGTAGACCACTTGTACCCATGATAGACCCCCGTATCCTCTCTGGAGATCTATGCTGATCTTCTGCATGAGAAAACTGCGGGCTCTAGGTTCTCCTGTTATAGCAGTTGTTTTTGTACCAAGAATCCACAATAATTTAATTTTTATCTCCAAAAAAGTTCACTACAAACTTACCTATAAAACTTTTCTACCTATTTACTCATATTGATTGTTTTGTTTTTTTTTTTTTTTTTTTACTCTTACTAACCAACTTTTAATGATAATATATATTTTATTAAACATAAAAAACATTATTAAGAAGATCATCTTTAGGATGACAACCCAAAACGACGCAGCATTGCCTCGTTGAACTGCAAGGCTTAGGTATTTGTTGCAGCAAATAATTTTTTTTTTTTTTTTTAATTCAAATACCTAGTTTATAACAATCAAGCAATAACTGGTATGATCATTCATTCATTCATTCATTCACACATGTATTTATTTAAATAAATCAGGTTGTTGGGGCATATCGTTAAATTTTCTCATGCATGATATTATAGGGGATTTGAGCATATTCTTGTTTTTATTAGGGATGGAAAAAAATTGAGTTGTGTCTATTCTAAGCCTAGGGTCTGGTATTCTGAAATTAAGTTGAGAGAGAATGTAGGGACTATTTATTGTATTGTTAATTATGTTTTGCAAAAGTTTAATTTGATTACCTACAAATCTTTCTTCGATTGATTCTATGGGGAGATTTTCAATTAATGTTTTATAACTTATATTGTTTGGATATTTAGGGTAAAACCCGTTGATCTTTTGGAAAAGATATCGAACAAAATGAGCCTGGACTTTTTCTATTTCTTTGGTGTCTACTGATGTTTTGGGGGTCCAAATCACTGAGCCATATTCTATGGTGGATCTTACCAGGGCCTTGTAGAGGAGTGTAATGGTATCAATGTCATTGATTGGTTGGCAGTATCGAATTATCATACCCAGTTTTTTGTATGCTTTTTGTGTTGTGTGTTTTATTTGATTTCCCCAAGTTAGGTTTTCTGTGAATATGATGCCTAGGTCGTTAACAGTGGTTACTTCTTGTGTGGGTGTGTTATTTATTGTGTATGTATATTGTATTTTGGATTTTTTATTGGTGTATGATATTTTTGTGCATTTATCTGGGTGGAAGTGGAGCCCTATTGTTTTTAGCCAAATTTGTATATTATTTATGTCATTTTGTAGGAGGTAATTTCCCGATCTTGGGTCTCCAGTCTTTTTTATAATTGATCTTTTTAGTTCTTCTAGCCATTGTTTAGCTTTTTTACACATGGGCCTGTTTTATTTACAATTTTATTTTACAATTACCTAATTACTCATATATTAAATCGATAAAAATCTAAAGAGGCCTCATCCACGAGGCTTGAATAAGCTGAATTGTATTGATTGCGTGCCATGCGGAAGGTCCCGGGTTCACTCCCCCGTATCGACAAAAAATTGTAATCGTAATTTGGTTACAATTGTTAGGCATGGATACCTTTCGGTGCGCTCGTGTTGACCCAGCACATAAATGGGAAGTATTGTGTCACTTCTCGCCCATCAGAGGGGAGGCATACTACAGGATGGGCAAGCTACAACATAGACCACAAGCGTCTACAGTAGCTCCTGTTTCATGGCTACGAAATAAAAAAGGCTGTGAAATACTCATCTTTTTAATTAAATAAAAATCATTGGGGATAGCTTTCGCATATCTTGTAAGTATGACAGCTATACCAGGGCCGTATCCAGGATTTTCGTCAGGGGGGGGCCCAAGTAGTATAATAATAATAATATTACTAGCGGGTTACACCCGCCGCGGCAGGTGTAAGCGACGCGCCGCTTCGCCAGCCCATCACACACAAACCACACACACACACCAAACACACACACACTCACACATGGAGAGAGAGTGTGTCGAAAAACACACATGGAGAGAGAATGTGTCGAATATTTTGTCTTTACCCGACGTAGCTCAAGAACAGCTCATCAGAATTTTGAGATCGATATTTCAAATGAAAGCTCAGATCCTTGCCTAGAACTTTTTCACATTGAATTGATCAGTCGTCACTTCAAATTTCCAGAAAAAATGTCATTTACCTTTAAAAACGTGACTACTAACGTTTTACCCATCCATTTTTTACCTTAAATTAAAAGTTTCTTACTAAGATAAAAAATGGTTATCAAATTTGTGTTCAGAACCTCAAAAAACCTATGAATTGATATGTTACAACCCACATCTAGGATAAATAATAAAAAAGTTAGTCCGGGTGGACCGTCCCAAAATACCAGTAATTAGAGACGGGTACCAAAAAGTTCAAGATGTGAAAAAAAAATATTCGGGACAAACCCCCAATGTTTTTTTATTTAAAGAAAAACTTGTTCCCATGAAAATTTTATATCTCTTACTATTTAGCCAGAACCACCAAATTCTGTCAAAAAGCGGCCAACGGTGACACCGATTTTTTCCAAAAGTTTCATGCTGCGTCCTCTATACAGGGTGTCCGAGTTTTTTTTTTATAGATACTTTCAGAAACGATTCTAGGAGTCAATATAAGACTTTTTTCTCTCTAAGCATATACCGAGAAATGCTTCCTTAGCGAGATAAAAAGTAACAAAAAAGGTGTTTTTTTATTTGAGATATATTTTTATTTTAAATATACTGCCACTGTAATTAATTATGGTAATATTATTTTCATCATAAGAATTCTCACAGCAAGTGTTCAAACTGTTTTCCACCATTCCGTAAGCATACATTTGCCCTTTCCACCAGTGATTGTGTTGCTGCTCTGCATTGATCGGGTCTAATTTCTTGCGAACATGCAACTATCTTATGTCGAAGGGTTTTTTAGATCATCATCTCAAATAAAAAAAAACACCTCTTTTGTTACTTTTTATCTCGCTTAGGAAGCATTTTTCGGTATATGCTTATAGAGAAAAAAAAGTCTTATATTGACTCCTAGAATCGTTTCTGAAAGTATCTAAAAAAAACTCGGACATCCTGTACATTTATCTCTGTGCCAAATTTCAAGTATCTAGCTTCTACCGTTCTTGATAGATCCTGTTTACAGACAGACAAATAGACACACAGAACAATGGCTGAAACTTTGGATTTAGGCTCTGGTGACCCTAAAACGTGTTTTGGAATTGAAAACTCACTATCGAAAATTTTGGGTGATTAAAAATAAATCAAAACAAAAAATAAAAATAAATTTTGAGAGCTCTCAGCAGAACTCAGCACTTTGCACTTTCTACTTAGGATTCTACTTGGTAGGTACATAATATTATGTTGTAATGTAGTTGGTTTTTACTGTTTATTGTGTTTAGGAATCAACATGTACGTATGTAGATATGTAATGTACCTAGAAAAAATCCAAGGCAGG
Organism: Bactericera cockerelli; assembly: GCA_024516035.1. Lineage (NCBI taxonomy): Eukaryota > Metazoa > Arthropoda > Insecta > Hemiptera > Triozidae > Bactericera > Bactericera cockerelli. The sequence goes on along the minus strand of CM044963.1, from coordinate 6,470,719 downwards.
GGGGGCCCTGGACGAGAGACTGGGTTCAAGTAAGAATTTCGAGGGGGGGCCCTGGACAAGAGACTGGGTTCAAGTAAGAATTTCGAGGGGGGGCCCGGGACAAGAGCCTGCGTTCAAGTAAGAATTTCGAGGGGGGGGCCTCGACAAGAGACTGCGTTCAAGTAAGAATTTCGAGGGGGGCCCGGGACGAGAGCCTGCGTTCAAGTAAAAATTTTGAGGGGGGCCCGGGACGAGAGCCTGCGTTCAAGTAAGAATTTCGAGGGGGGGCGCTCGACAAGAGACTGCGTTCAAGTAAGAATTTCGAGGGGGGGGGGCCGGAACAAGAACCTGCGTTCAAGTAAGAATTTCGAGGGGGGCCCGGGACGAGAGCCTGCGTTCAAGTAAGAATTTCGAGGGGGGCCCGGGACAAGAGCCTGCGTTCAAGTAAGAATTTCGAGGGGGGGCCGGGACAAGAACCTGCGTTCAAGTAAGAATTTCGACGGGGGCCCGGGACGAAAGCCTGCGTTCAAGTAAGAATTTCGACGGGGGCCCGGGACGAGAGCCTGCGTTCAAGTAAGAATTTTGAGGGGTGGCCAAGCTCGAGGGGGGGGCCCGGGCCCCCTGGGCCCCCCCCCTAAATACGGCCCTGAGCTATACCTTCCCGTATTCATGTACAGTAGCTCCTGTTTCATAGCTACGAAATAATAAATAAAAATAAGATGATTAGTTGATTGCACATCTGTTGAAGGTGATGATATTGTGATAGACATACAACACAACAATTAGGAGCCGTTTCCCCATGATCCTTGTTGATGTGAAGGTAGCAATTTTATTGTTGTTATATCAATTCTAGTTCTCTCTCTTATGACAATTGAAGGTGCATTGCATGACTGGCTGAGATAGAGAGAGAGAGAGAGAGAGAGAAAGAGAGAGAGAGAGAAGGAGAGATAGAGAGAGAAGGAGAGAGAGAGAGAAGGAGAGAGAGAGAGAAAGAGAGAATCCACCAAGATCCAGGTTCTAATCTAGGTAACGAAGATGTGAAATTAGTAAAAATAATAATAAAAAAGTCGTAAAATTGTCCAACAAAAGACGTAGGATGATCCGTTAATGACCAAAACAGTTATTCAGTGCGGCACCGACCTCGAAAGCTGGATCGATAAGAGGCGGCGGACTAGTAATCTAGAGGTCGGTGGTTCAAATCCCAAGTTTATCAAAGATTTAGTAAAGTAGTTGTGACATCACGATAGTAATTAACACAAATATGATGACTTTTTTTTTCAATGCAGCAAAAATAAACATCAACAGCACTCAATTCGGTAACGGTAAAGGCAGCTTAGTTTTAAGGCACTCGCTCGCTTGCGATGCGGTGTTCAGGGTTCGAATCCAGTTGTATTCAGATCTAAAGTTTGATTACAGTTATTTGTTAGGGATACCTTCCGGTGCGCACGTGTTGACTCAGCTCCTAAATGGGAAGTATTGTGTCACTTCTTGCCCATCATAGGGAAGGCATACTACGGGAGGGACAAGCTACAACACAGACCACAATCATCTACAGTTAAGTAACTCCTGTTTCATGGCTACGGCATACTACGGGATGGGTAAGCTACAACACAGACCACAATCATCTACAGTTAAGTAACTCCTGTTTCATGGCTACGGCATACTACGGGATGGGTAAGCTACAACACAGACCACAATCATCTACAGTTAAGTAACTCCTGTTTCATGGCTACGGCATACTACGGGATGGGTAAGCTACAACACAGACCACAAGCCTCTACCTCTTGTTTCATGACTACGAAACACTCAGATTGCTATGCCAAACACTTACAGCCGTATTTATGAACAGAAAACGCCGTTTGAGCATGGTGTGAAGCATGATTTCCTTTAATATTATTGGCCAATACCTTGCTTGAGACAGTGCTCAGACAAAATTCGCTGTTCATAAATACGGGTGTTATGGTTATTAAGCTTCCCTTTGATGGGCGAGAATTGATGTCTGCAACTTCAAAAGGCTGATGAGGTGTCGAGTTACTGTTACCACAGTTCTCATCCAAGTTTTCCTGACCAAGGGCCCCTGTTCGAATCTCGACGATGTACTCATTTACCCAAGGTTAGGTACAAACACTGCGACTGCGCGTAACTAACAGAACTAACTACATATATGCAATTATAGTACGATTACACGGTTCCATCTACTGCAATTAGAGTGAGAGAGAGAAAAAAAAGTTGCAATAATGCACCTAAGAGAGGGAGAGAGAGAGAGAGAAAGAGAATAAGAGAGAGGAAGAGAGAGAGAGAGAAGATTCAATAATGCACCTGAGAGAGAAACAGAGGAAGAGAGAGAGAGAGAGAAGTTGCAATAATGCACCTGAGAGAGAGAGAGAGAGAGATATTGATAAAGATGCAATTGCACTTGCCCCCCTCTGCTCTTGACCCAACAACTGCAATTATTATCAGTACACGTGAATGCAGCTAAAATTAGTCCCACTTCTTATCACCAATGCACTTGACGATGATTATACTGTAGTACTAATGAGTAACCATAGGAGCCTCCGTGGCGTAATGATTGTGACTACTGCCCGTAGTCCAGAGTTCCGAGTTCAACTCCCGGCTGGGGCAGACTTTTCGAAGAAAATTCTGTTCCATCCAAACACGTGAGGCTGCCATTTCCGGCCCTACCCAGGCTGGGTGAGGTTAATGTGGGTAGCTGGTACGATTCCCAGCGAATGGAGGGTAAAACCCCCGTCCTAATCCAGGACGTTAAATCAAATAGAATCGTTGGCGTTAGGAAGGGCATCCAGCCGTAAAAAATGTGCCAAAACCAATCAACCTCAACCGTGAGGTTGAACAACGTCGACCCTGCTTGAGCGGGATAAGACAGAGTAAAAGAAGAAGAAGACTAATGAGAAACCATAGTCTGTCCCGGTAGCTCAGTGGTCAAGGCATTGGTCTGGTCAAGGTCGTGGGTTCGAAACCCAGTCGGACGAAACTCTCGAAACTAATTTTTATAAGAAATAAAAAATTAAAAATCATGGTCTTGTAACCTGGATATCGCCAGCCTCCGTGGTGTAATGGTTGTGACTACTGCCCGTAGTCCAGAGTTCCCGAGTTCAACTCAAGGATGGGGCAGACTTTTCGACGAAAATTCTGTTTCATCCAAACACGTGAGGCTGGCATTTCCGGCCCTACCCAGGCTGGGTGAGGTTAATGTGGGTGGCTGGTACGATTCCCAGCGAATGGAGGGTAAAACCCCCGTCCTGACTATCTCAGTTAGGACGTTAAAACCAAATAGAATCAACTGGTCACAATAGATCTAATTAGGTCGCAGTGTTAATTGTAAGGGTTTCATTGGAAACCCTACAACCAGGTCAGATAATAATAATAATAACCTGGATATCGGTGGTTCAAATCCCGGTTTCAACGCAGATTTAGTAAACTGAGTTTGAGTAGTAGTTGTTTTGTGACATCACAACTACTCAAAAAAAAGTAACACATATATGATAATATTTTTTAAATATATGCATTGAAAATGAAAAGATATCTTCGATTTGAGTAACGGGTCAATTCTTTATGTACAATTGTACATAGGTACGTTTTAAAAAAGCATCTCGAAAATAAATCAAGCCAACCCAGCATCGCGGACGATGGGACTTTGAATACACGAATTCTCATTCAGTCACTGAAGTTAAGCAACGTTTGGGAAAGCTAGGACTTGGATGGGTGACCATTCAAATTCGAGCCCTCGATATGCTGACAAATCCAAGCCCTACAAAAATAACAAAGGCTGTGTTTTGTGTGCCCAAAACATGTTTTTTGATGTATTCTTTGTGCAAAATTTAAAATGGGTTGAAATTTTCTTAGATTTTCTCTGCTCTGTAGTGGGTTCATTGCTACAGCTTTAGTGAGAGAGAAAGAAAGAAAGAGAGAGGGAGAGAGACAGACAGAGAGCGAGAGAGAGAGAGAGAGAGAGGGAGAAAGAGAGAGAGAGAGAGAGAAAGAGAGTGAGAGAGACATAAATGTAGAAAGAAAAATAAAATAAAATCAGGATTGTGAAAAGAGGAGGGAGAGAAAGAGAGAGAAAGAAAGAGAGAGACGGAGAGAAAAGAAGGAGAGAGAGAGAAAAAAAAGAAAGAAAGGAAAACACTAGAAAAGGGAGATAGACAAAGATAGACAAAGATAGAGAGAGAGAGAGAGAAAAAAGAAAGAAAGGAAAACAGAAAACACTAGAAAAGGGAGATAGACAACGATAGAGAGAGGAGAGAGAGAAGAGAGAGAGAGAGAAAGAGAGAAGAGAGAGAAAGAGAGAGAGAGAGAGAGAGAGAGAGAGAGAGAGAGAGAGAAATGCAGTTTATTCACCTCCAAATTTATGGTGTGCTCCAAGACTTTAGTTGATGAATATAAATAAGAAGAAATGGGGGTGATGGAACCAGTGGGGTGTAGTGAGTGAGAATGAGAGTGTGAGTAGTAAAACGAGGAAGAAAGAGGTTTGGTAGAATATAGTGCACTGGTAGTCAAGTGGTTAACGCGCTAGTCTGGTAATCCAGATGGTTCAAATCCCACCCAGTGTATGAATTTTTCCTCTTTAATTAAAGTCTGTGACCACAAAATTATAAGACTCTGGGGTTAAGTGGTAGGAAATGCTTCGAGCATTAACCTCGTCTTATGGTTGCCTTCCACTAAAGAATGTTTTTATAATTATTATAAAAAGAGTGTGAAAGGAAAGAGGGGGAGGGATGGATATGAGAGAAAATAGGGAAAAAATACTGTTGAAAAAGAGTGACATACAGATTAGGACAGTTAAAATCAGAAGGAAGAGAGAGTGTAAATAAACTGGGGTGACACCAGACAACTTTCCTAGTCACTCGAAAAGAAGTCGAATTCCGCCACTGGTGACTCAACGGTAACACCTAGCTTAAAATAACTGTCTAATTAGTAATCAGCACCTCAAAATCATCGGATTTGATATGTCACAAACTGAATCAAAGGTTAATAACAAAAAAGTTAGTCCAAGTTCCATACCTAGTCTCTCTTTGATACATTATCTTACACAGTCTTTTCGTACAATTTTTTGTCGGCTCCAGAGTTCGAACCCACTATTTGCTTTTCATACGGAAAGCCGTAGCTATAGTAGCATACCACTAACCTAAATGGGCTCCCTTTATCTCCTCTCCGTCCTACTGCTTGATACATAATATATCTCCTCTCACTTTATCTCCTCTCCTATTATATCCTCTCCCTTTATCTACTCTCCGTCCTTTTTTTTTTAATATTTATTATTATTTTTTAAAAAAAAGGTAAGTGTGCCCCGGAACCGCTTTCGCATTACTACAGGGCACTTTACCTTTAAATCCGTGCCATTTCGGGAACGGAAAATTTTGGTCAGAAATTTCCGCTCCGGCCGGGATTTGAACCCGCAACCCTCTCCGTCCTACTGCTTGATTCCTATCTCCTCTCACTTTATCTCCTCTACCTTTATCTCCTCTCCTATTATCTCTTCTCCTATTATCTCCTCTCACTTTATCTCCTCTACCTTTATCTCTTCTCCTATTATCTCCTCTCCCTTTATCACTTCTCCTTCTATATTCTCTCTTCCCTTTCTATTTCTTTCTATCCTTCCCCTCTATTATTTTATCCCTCTATATCTTTCTCTCAATCCCCCCCCGCCTCATTCTCCTTCTTCAAGCCATACTCCCATCTACATTTTATATATCTGTCTGGCTGTCTGTCTAGTGCACTCACACTCCTTTTCTCCTCCCACTCTCTATCTCTATCTACCCGTCCTCCCTCTCTCTCTCTCTTACTACCTCTCCTTCTTCTCTATCTCTTTCCACCCCTGCTCTCTCTCTCTCTTTCAACCCCTCCCCCCTCTCTCCCTATCTCTCTCTCTCTTCCTCTCTGTGTCTCTCTCACTCTCTATCAGTTTCTTTTCTATCTACATCTCTGAACTGTCACTCTCACTCAGAGAGAGAGAGAGGAAGAAACAGAGAGAGCTGGTAAAATAGTGAAGGTAAAAAAACTTTATGTGTGCAAAAGGGAAATTTGTCTGGGTCATTTTCTCCCTTTTGACTTTCTCTTTTATTATCATTATTGCTGTATATTTTAGTTCCCGCTAACTTTTTTATGGTGCTCTCCTCCCATTCAACCCCCTCTTCTTTTCTACCTCCCTCTCTCTTTCTTCTTTCCTTTCAATGTCTCTGCTCCTATTTTGACTTTCTTTATGCTCCTACAATAAGGAAAGAACATAAGACGAATTTTGTTGGATACAAGATACAACCAGTACCTAGTAGGTAGGACTTTTGCTTAGTAACTGCCCTTTAAATAAGGATGAGGAAGAAAAAAAGGAGGAGGAGGAGGAGGAGGAAGAGAAGGAGGAGGAGGAGGAGGAGAAGGAGGAGGGAGAGAGAGGAGGAGGAGGAGGAAGAGAATATAAGAGAGGGGAGAGAGGGAGATTTTCGTTTGGAAAACTGGAAACACAGACAGAAATTTTAGGTACGCATTTTGAGTGGTTTCTATAAAAATTAATATCTCTGAGAAACCTTCTCTCCCTCTGTGTCTCTCTCTCTCTCTCTCTCTCTCTCTCTCTCTCTCTCTCTCTCTCTGTACGAGAATCCGTAAATCTGAGAATGAGCAAGAGAGAGAAGAAAGCGAGAGAGAGAAGAAGAGATAAATTAAAATGCTTTGGTAAATATAAAAAAATATTTGGGTTTATAAGACGACGAAATTGAAGATATCATTTTTTTTGCTTTTCAAAAATATTTGCAAAGTATTAGGTAGAGCTATCTTTTTATGAAAGGTTTGCAAATATCTTCCATATTGTATTTTAATCTTTCCTCTACATCAGATATCTTTTGACAGCTTTTATGTCTCGTAATCTAACATCATTTTATCTTGAGTAAGACCTGGGGCTATAGTTACCAAACTAAAACTTCTTGGTTTACCTATTGAAAATAGTCTAAGATAGCATCTTTTTGTCAAATGGTATGAAGGTTGAAGCATAGACATCTTCGCTACGGATCTTTACTATAAAAACTGTGTTGATAGTTAATTAGCATCAGCAACTGAATTTCGATGGTACGAAAATATACATTTTAGAAATGCTCTGTCTGAGCAAAGAAGAAATACGAATCTTTACTGGTTTTCCAACAGGCCACTTTAGCCCCAACTACCATCAAAACAAGATGGACATCGCTCAATACCCAAAATGCCGTTTCTGTAAAAAGAACCCAAAGACAGCAAAACACATTCCTATGAATGTGGAGCAGCCTCTCACAGTTGAATAAAACACTTCCAAAGGCTGATTCTAACACCTAAAGAAGTTACTGAAATCAGTCCTAATAGAATCTAAGCTACATTCAAAGCTTAGACCTATTTTGGGGTTACAAGTGCATGTCACAAAAGATCTATTTAAGGTCGCAGTGACAAAGAGCTTTTGTAGCAGACAACCTTACCTATTATACCAGTACCACAAGGCGAGGTTATACCAATCTCTTCCACCCAACTCTCTACGTTAACACAACCATGTTCATATTTATCATAACAATAATCGAAGAGACACTTTTGCATGCACCGAAACTACACCTAAAATGATTCAAAAGAACACAAAAAGAAACATGGCAGCCTTAAATCAAACAATATTGTAACACTTGATGGCATAATTACCATCAATACCTATACCAAATCAATATCATCAAGATTCAACAAATCAGCATTGCCACTCAAAGAGGCAATTCTGGAAGCATATTGTCAGTGCTTCCAATGAAAAGAGATGACACCTTCCTTTACATATAAATAAAAACTTACATATTCATTTTCAGAACCACCAAAACCATGACCATAAAAATAATCAAAGGGACACTTTAGCAAACACCGAAACGACCCATAACATACCACTTGTTATGATTCAAAACAATGACAAGATGACACTCTGAAATCAAACAATATATTAATACTTTATAAAAAAAGTTAGAGAAACTATGTAATAGCATAATTACCATCAATATACCAAATCAATATCATCATATTCATTTTCAGAACCATCAAAATCATGACCATAAAAATAATCAAAGGGACACTTTAGCAAACACCGAAACGACCCTTAACATACCACTTGACATGATCCAAGACAATGGCCGTGAATAGGAGAATGGCACCCAAACCAGAAGAATACAGTGGATGAGGAGGACATTGTGAAATGGCTCATCATAGTCAATATATCTGCTGCTGGAATACTGCACGTGTTTTCTCCATTTTACTTCCGAAAATTTCTAATATTAGACATAATAATAATAAAGCTTTATTTATACTGCCCTATTATGACTATTAAGTCCCATTATTCCAGCAGTAAGCCCAAGACATATTATGTGGTAAAAATCCCACCTGGGAAGATAACTTGTCTTGTCCCGGCTGGGTTTCGAACCCGCGACCTCTGGAATCTCTGGATTCATACAGTGCCGCCTTTACCACTGAGCTACCGGGACAGACAAATAGACATGGGAAGTAGGTATTGCGTCCGTTTTTGTAAAAATAAATAAAAAATACCTTATTTAGCCTGTAGATAGAAAGTGATTGACTGTTGGCTTATAATAATAATGTTTTTTTTTATTGTATTTTTCTACCTTACGGTGTTTACAATGTGTACTTACTTACTAGATTACAATGACTATGTATATAATATGTAAATACTAAAATATTAAAAATTAATTATTAATTAATTATTAAAATTAAAAATATGTGTTAAAGATTTAAACAAATAGTTTTAAACAAAATAAAATATTTATGACGACAGCTACGCTATTACCAATTTTAGAGAGAGAGAGAGAGAGAGAGAAGAGAGAAGAGAGAAGAGAGAGAGAGAGAGAGAGAAAGAGAGAAAGAGAGAGAGAGAGAGAGAGAGAGAGAGAGAGATAGAGATAGAGATAGAGAGAAAAAAAAAGAGAGAGAAAGGAGAGAGAGGCGAGAGAAAGAGAGGAGAAGGGAGGGGGGAGAGATAAAAAGGAGAGTGTGAGGGTAAAAGAAAGAGTGAGAGTCATATAGGTGATTACACTGATCACCCACTATGAAGACGCAGATCATCCTAGGAAATCAGAGAAGGAGTAAGGAGCTAGCCCCACCAGCTGTTCTTTGAGATTACTTTTGAAGGATGGTAAAGGTAAATCTTTTAGAGATGGGGAGATTTTGTTGAAAAGCTTAATACCATCCTTCAAAAACGATTTGTCCATCATTTTGTTGTTGCTTGTAATTAAGTTATTTTTATTTCTGGTGTTATAACAATGGATCTGGCAATGTTTGGTTAGGGTGGGGGCTATTTTATAGATATGGACGCAAACATCTAGGATGATCTGCGCGTACACAGTGAGAACTCCGTGGGTCCTGAATAAGGGTTTACAGGATACTCTCCTTCCATACCCAAACACAGCACGCAGAGCTCTCTTTTGTAAAAGAAATACATCTTTCACTTCTGGGGCAAAGCCCCAGTAAATGATAACATAAGACATTAAGCTATGAAAATAGGAAAAGTATGAGAGCAAAGCTGCAGTGGAATCGACATTCCTCCGGACCGAGCCGATAGCAAAGATGGATGTTGCTAGTTTAGATGTGAGATGTTCAATGTGAATTTTCCATCTAAGCTTACTATCAACCATAAGCCCGAGGAATCTCGTTTCATTAATGGGAAAGATAGAGAAATCCTGACAAGATATAGGAGATAGAATAGAAGAGGATGTGTGATGGAAGTACATGAATGAAGTTTTACTCTGGTTTAAACAGAGTTTGTTTGTCCTGAACCACTTCTGTATGTTTGTCATGACCACTTCTGTCTTTGCCATAACATCCGCTTGATCACAACCACTCACTAAGATGGTGGTGTCATCAGCAAAGAGTGTGAGATGGGCTGACGTATCGGCATTATCAATGTCGTTAATAAAGAGGAGAAACAGAAGCGGCCCAAGAACAGAACCTTGGGGCACGCCCACCTTCACAGTAAGAATGTCAGAAAAAACAGAAGGAAGAGGGAAGGCAGAAGAAGAAGAAAAAGAAGGAGGAGAAGAATTTGGGGTAACAAAAGTCGAGCTTTGACTAATTGAGGGAGGTGTATTGGAGCTCGGGACTTTAACTTTCTGGTATCTTCCACTCAGATAGGACGCAAACCATTCCAGCTCAGCTCCTCTGATCCCAAGAGAAGGTAATTTATTTAATAGGAGAGAATGATCGCAACAATCGAAAGCTTTCGATAAGTCGCAGAACACACCCACCACGTGTTGACCGTCAGTGAGTAAGTTGTCGAGCTTGAGGAGGAAGTGAGACACTGCGTCCGAAGTGGAGCGGCCATGCCTAAACCCGAACTGATGTGGAGAGAACAGTTCATGTTTCTCCAAGTAACATGAGAGGCGATACGCCACTAGTTTCTCAAGGATTTTTGATAGACTGTTTAAAAGTGAGATTGGGCGATAGTTATTGATATCGGTTACAGTGCCTTTATTTTTGTAGATAGGAGTTACAATTGCACTTTTAAACAGTTTTGGGAAAGTAGAAGAAGAAAAGGAAGAGTTAAATATGAAGGTCAGTGGTTCTACAAGCAGATGAATGGTCTTTTTAATTATTGTGATTGGGATTGAATCGTCACCACACGATGTTTTATTTTGCATGCAGTTCACGACCTTTAATAATTCTACAGAGGTACAAGGATATAGGAGGAACGTCGGGGTTAGAGGCAAAGAGGAAAAATAGGGAAAAGAAGAAGAGGTAGAGGGGAGAGAAGAAGAGGTAGAGGGGAGAGAAGAAGAGGTAGAGGGGAGAGAAGAAGAGGTAGATTGAAGAGAAGAAGAAGTAGAGGGGAGAGAAGAAGAAGTAGAGGGGAGAGAAGAAGAGGCAGAGGGGAGAGAAGAAGAGGTAGAGGGGAGAGAAGAAGAGGCAGAGGGGAGAGAAGAAGAGGTAGAGGGGAGAGAAGAAGAGGTAGAATGGAGAGAAGAAGAGGCAGAGGGGAGAGAAGAAAGTAGAGGAGAGAAGAAGAGGTTAGAGGGGAGAGAAGAAGAAGGTTAGAGGGGAGAGAAGAAGAGGTAGAGGGGAGAGAAGAAGAGGTTAGAGGGGAGAGAAGAAGGTAGAGGGGAGAGAAGAGAGGTAGAGGGGAGAGAAGAAGAGGTAGAGGGGAGAGAAGAAGAGGTAGAGGGGAGAGAAGAAGAGGTAGAGGGGAGAGAAGAAGAGGTAGAGGGGAGAGAAAGAAGAGGTAGAGGGGAGAGAAGAAGAGGTAGAGGGGAGAAGAAGAGGTTGAGGGGAGAGAAGAAGAGGTAGAGGGGAGAGAAGAAGAGGTAGAGGGGAGAGAAGAAGAGGTTGAGGGGATAAAGAAGAGAGAGAGAGAATGAGGGAAAGAAGGTGAGAGGGAAGAAGAGGTAGAGGGGAGAGAAGAAGTAGAATGGTTTGACTGATAAATCAATTGTTCAGCAATGTTAGTCCAAAACTCATTGAAAAGGTTGGCTACCTCTACTGGATTTTCGTATGCCTTGTTTTCAACTATCACTTTAAGAGTATTATGAGTAACTGGTTTGTTTGATTTAGAGTGGCTCTTTATTACGTTCCAAATGGTTTTTATCTTTTTCTCCTTAGGAGCCTCTTTGATTTTCTTTACTATGAAAAGAGTCTTAGCGGCTTGGACAACTTTCTTTAGAGTTTTACAATATGAGTTATAATATTCAATGAAGAATGGATTCCGAAAATAAAGACTTAGATAAAAAAGAGAACGTTTGTTTTCGCTTGATACTCGGATACCTCTAGTTATCCAATCCTTCTTACTCCTGCCTCCCACAGTCACTTCTTTGAGAGGAAAATGACTGTTAAAATGATACAGAAATATGTCATAAAAATGAGAAAGTTGCTCGTCCACACTTTCAGCACAGTAAATAGGCGAGAAATCAGTATGTGAGATAGAACTGGTAAAATTATCTATCTGAGTTGATGTGTACCTTCGTATATGAAGTTTCTTTGTCTCGATAGAACTATCGGTGTTAAATTTAACTAATTGGGCATATTTATGATCACCCAAACCTGAGAAAATGTTGGTGGTGTTATTGAGTAAGAGTTTAGGCGAAAAATTGATAAATATGTTGTCAATACATGAATCGGTCGTGGAGGTTATTCTTGTAGAGGTGTTGACGCTATTTTTCAAGTTGTAGAAGTTTAAAACGGAAGTAAACCTTGACTTGATACTGTTTTCTCTTAAGATGTTAATATTAAAGTCGCCACATATAGCTAAATATTTAAAGTGAATCAGTTTTTCTAGTATCTTATCTAAAAGTTCTATAAAAACATTAAAGTTAGATTTATAAGAGTTGTTTGAACGATAGATACCTACAACAGCTGTTTTTAGTTTATTAGACTTTATTACTGTGTATTCAAGACTAAACATAACAGGGTCTATACCTAGGTGTAGTGGTATAAAGTCCAAGGTATCTCTCACATATAACGAGACTCCACCCCCTAAAGTACCAGAGTCTCTGTAGTAGCTAGCAGTGTTGACATATCCTGGAATGTTGGCACAGTGGGCACATTGGACCGTTAAAAATGTTTCTGTGAGACAGAAAGTTTATGCAGTGAGATGAGATGAGAGTGATTGTTAGGAATGAAAGGGGGTGAATAAGGGGAAAGTTGAGAGTGAGATTGAGAATGTAGCTGATTGGTATTAACGCAGCCATCACCTATAAAATTCGTATCATTGAGATGGAGAGATAATTGAGTGGTTGTCATTGAATTTGAGGGATTTAAAAAAAATCTAGGAGTACCACTTGACGAGTTATCATCATATAAATAATCAGATGAAGCAGAAACTTCATGTTCAATGTCATCAATCAAATTAAGAAAATCATTTGTTTCAGAACAGACCGGAGAGTACGTTATAACATCATTTGCATTATTATTATTATTATTATTATGAACACATGGAATGGCAATGCTTTCTTCACTCTCGGATGTTACTGATAACAAATTAGTAGGAACATTAGAATTTGAAAGATAATAATTAATTCTAGAAAAACAGTTATTAGGTACATTAGAAGAACATTGAGGTACATTTATATCACAGAAAGTTGAAAGAAGACTAGTTGGTTGATGACTTGATAGGCGGGCTGTAGCCAAATTAAAAACTAAGTACATAAAGGGTGAGAATATCTTAGGTGTAAAAAAGAAGAGGAGATTGGTTGACTTAGAATGAATACTAGTTTTTCAATTTTTTTACAGAAATTTAATTTGCCAGAGTGGTTTAAATGAAGTCCGTGTCGAGTGAAGTTCGAACGGGACAAAAAGATATTAGAGTCCAAAAAATAAAACCCATATTTACAGCTTTGAGACTGTAGGTACATGTTGGTAGCGAAAATAATTAGAGAATAAGTCATTTCGGCTATAGAAATAAGGAATTCCAGAGATAATAACGTTTGTTTGCGTGAAAATAGATTTAGAATTTTCCAAGTACTTATCGATAGAATCAGGACACAGTTGAGGGACGTCATTGGTGCCAGCAAGTAGAATAATGAAATCTTTCTTGCCAAATTGATCTCCTAAAGAATTGAGCTTATCAAAGATAACAGCAGCCTTGGCACCCGGGTAGGTATATCCACTGACATCATACTCGGGGAGCAAAGTAGTGAGATATGTAGCGAAGTCTCTGGATATGCTAGTACCAATAATAAGAGCCTTGGGTTTGGGGGATGCTGGAGGTGGGGGCGGGGCTGAGATGTCCAGTAACATGGGAGCACTGAGAGCCTTGGGTTTGGGGGATGCTGGAGGTGGGGGCGGGGCTGAGATGTCCAGTAACATGGGAGCACTGAGAGCCTTGGGTTTGGGGGATGCTGGAGGTGGGGGCGGGGCTGAGATGTCCAGTAACATGGGAGCACTGAGAGCCTTGGGTTTGGGGGATGCTGGAGGTGGGGGTGGGGCTGAGATGTCCAGTAACATGGGAGCACTGAGAGCCTTGGGTTTGGGGGATGCTGGAGGTGGGGGTGGGGCTGAGATGTCCAGTAACATGGGAGCACTGAGAGCCTTGGGTTTGGGGGATGCTGGAGGTGGGGGTGGGGCTGAGATGTCCAGTATGGGAGCACTGAGAGCCTTGGGTTTGGTGAATGCTGGAGGTGGGGGCGGGGCTGAAGTGTCCTGGGAGATGTCCAGTAACATGGGAGCACTGATATCCAGAAAAGTCTCTGTAGCTGCATGACTTGGAGTGGGTGGTAGAAAGTGAGAATCCTTCAAGTTAGGGAGTTGGCTTTAAATTAAAAGGAAAAAAAAACTTGGCTTTAAATTAAAAGGAATAGAAGAATTTCGGAATGCAAGTTAATGAAACTGCTTAAGAAAAACCAAGATTAATAGATAAAAGTAGGGTAGACGTAAGGTACTCTAATCTAAAAAAAAATTGAAAAAGTCAAATGTCCATATTTGACAAAGCCGAAGAAGATTTTCAAAAAGTAAAAAAAAAAAAAAAAAAAATAACCCTCTGACTGGTAATCCACCCACATGAACCTGGTAATTGCTACCCACATGAACCTCACCCAGCCTGAGTTGGGCCGACGTGCCAGCATCACGAAGTCTTCACCTCGCTGGACGATGCTCCATCGGTGAGGAGCCGGTGGGTTGGAAGAGATTGCCACAGGCAATAACCCCGCCCTTTAGGTAGGACATTATTGTTATTTTCTTTTTTTTTACTTATTTATTTTGTCATTTGTTTGTTTTTTTTTTTCTTTTCTTTTCTTAATTTTATACTGTTGTCTGTTTGTCCTCCTAATAAAGCTTTAAAAAAAAAAAAAAAAAAAAAACCGGTGCATTTAACGCGCCATCGAACTGACGGACTCTGGCAGAGCTGATCTTTATAAATAAATACTCAACTACATGGTTGGGTGGAAGAGCTCAAGCAATTTGAGAATCCTGCCATTAAAGTCAAAAAAAAAAACTATATTACCGCCCTCAGTAGCTCGATCGATAAGGGGGCTGACTGGTAACCTGAAGGTCGGTGGTTCGAATCATTTAGTAAAGCTAGTTTAAATAATTTCAACTTCACGATCGTGTTTACCAAAACTATGAAAACTTTCTAAAAAAAAACTATACTTATTTATTTTTTATTTAGAAACACTTTATTAGTAGAACAGACAGACAAATTCAGACAAATAATGGGAAAAAGTAAATATAAAAATGACAATAATAATAATAATATAACACAAGAAAAAAATAAATAAAATATATACATATGTCCTAACTAAAGGGCGGGGTTATTGCCTATGGCAATCTCTTCCACCCAACCCTTACTCGGGTTTTTTCAATCTACTGAGGGTCAGAATCCTGCTATCGAGGTGGTATAAAGATCTAAGCTACTCTTATTTGCTAATCACACCCAAATCGAGGAAGCACACCCGTCTATTCAATCCAATTCAATTCACCCTTTGTTCTCCTTCTCCGAACTGAAATCTTCAAAAGGACATCATAAAATTTCGTAAGCTGACCTTTTTGCACGACTATAAAACTGCTTGCAAAGGCCATAACGCTAAGGCCATTTCGCCAATACCCATTTGCCTTGATGTTTACAAGCGCCGACCATCCCTTTTCAAAGGAGACTCACAAAACCCGTAATAGAACCCTCACCATAAAAGAACCCTTAATATAATAGACGTCGTAAAGTTTCTTTCCTGCAGCAGTCTGGTTTTCGAAAGCCATCAGCGTCATGATAATTATAAGTGTCACGGATTTTTTATTGCATGCCATCAGTTTTTTTTTGTGAGGAAACTCTTGTTGATATTTATTTCCGTAAAATATGGAAAAGTCATAATTTAATTATTATCTCTTTCTCTTTTTTTTAAGCTTTATTAGGTAGAACAAAAAATATATACAGTAGAACACAATGAAATATAAAGAAAAACCAAAAGATTAAACAAATATACAAGAAAGAAAAAAAATAGAGAAATGTCCTACCTAAAGGGCGGGGTTATTGCCTGTGGCAATCTCTTCCACCCAACCCTTTTTTTAGCTTAATTTCTTTTTAAAATGGGCAGTAGGAGCAAGGACTCTGATTGTTAAGACTCTTCTGTACAAAAAAAAAAAAAAAAAAAAAAATAGACTGTGAAAGCTGAAAGCAGAGGGAATGAATATAGGTTCTAAGGGTTGAATTATAGAAATGGATTACAACAAATATAGGTCAGACAGTCTCCCTGAAGGGCCTCAAACACAGCACACAATGGTACGACTTGAGGGACAGACTGGTTTATCTTTATTGTAATGCTATTTTGTAATTTGGCTCTAAGGCCCGAATTAAGGAACAGGATTTATTCAAAGTGGACACTATTATAAACACTTTATTTGATAAGAAGACCTATGTACAATACATATGTACAATTGTACATATACATATGTATTGTACAAAATTAGGTCTAGTATATGTATTGTATAGACGTAGTATTAGTTTTAATTTAAATATTATTCTCTTATAAGCAGTATATATTTATTTTATTTATATATTTACATAACAAGAGTTATAAGACTTATAAGTTGTAATAATATAATATATTAATAATAATATATTATTAAGCTAGTTAATAAGTATTATTATCTTAATATATAAATACCAAAGTTACTGACTGACTGATCATCACTGTTTCTCCGAACTGGTAAGTCCTAGGAAGCTGAAATTTGGTAGGTAGCTTTGTCTTATAGTCTAGATGTGCAATAAGACGGGATTTTTCGAAATTCCTACTACAACACCTGCCATTGGCGAAAAAGGACTTTTTGCTTTAACGGCCATGCCTCGGACCGCAAAGCGGGCGACAGCCCGCTAGTACATTATACATTAAGCTTGATAGGCCAATTAATATTGTATTAGTTAGCCGCCCGTTTATTATATGTAAATAAAATAAATAAATACAAATAATTATTATAACAATGCAAAAATGGAAATTCTATCAGTCAACAAGTCCTCTAGCAGGAGTTTTAACCAATCACAGCGCACTGTAGTCAGCAATTCAGCCCTAAGAGAAGAAGAAAAAGGACGAGAAAGCGATTGAGAGAAAGAACTAATAATATCGGCTTATTTATACTGCCCGACTAGGACTAATCAGTCCCATTATTCCAGCAGTCAGTCCAAGACGTATATTACTATGTGGTCAAAATTCCAAATAGGCGGATAACTTGTCATTTTCCGGCTGGTTTTCGAACCAGTGACCTTTGGATTACCAAACCGAGCGACGATGCCTTGACCAATAAGCCGGCGGAAACATCTTTGTAGATATCTCAATATTGCTCAATGATTTTACTTCACTATTAGTTACGAGATCATTTTTTAAATCACAAATTAGTTACGAGAGCTTCGCCCGGCTGCTGGGTTTCGAACCCGCAACCTCTGGATTAGCAGACCTCTGACCACTGAGCTGCCGGGGACCGAAGAAAGAGAAAGCGAGAGGACAATGACGTCATGATCACGCTTAAATAAGTTATAACCTTTTCTGACTTTTCTCTACCTCTTTCCCTTTCAATATGTTTGTTTTTATTTTTACTTCCTCTCTCCAACATTCTCTCTCATTCTCCCTTCCCATTGCTCCCTCCTCTTTTATCCACCCTCACCCCTCCTTTCCTCTCTCTCTCTCTCTCCCTTTCAAAATCTCTCTTTCCCTTTCAATATGTTTGTTTTTATTATTACTTCCTCTCTCCAACCTTCTCTCTCATTCTCCCTTAGCATTGCTCCTTCCTCTCTTATCTATCCTTATCCCTCCTTTCCTCTCTCTCTCTCTAAATCTCTCTTTCCCTTTCAATATGTTTGTTTTTATTGTTACTTCCTCTCTCCTCTCCCATCTCTCTCCCCATTGCTCCCTCCTCTTTTATCTCCCCTCTTCCCTGCTCTCCTCTCTCTCTCCCTCTCTAAATCTCTCTTTCCCTTTCAATATGTTTGTTTTTATTATTACTTCCTCTCTCCAATCTTCTCTCTCATTCTCCCTTCCCATTGCTAACTACTCTTTTATCTACCCTCATCCCTCCTTTCCTCCCTTTCGAGTGAAGAAGGATCCTTGAGATGAAATTACCCCCCCCCCCTCCCCCCCCCTTAGTAAGGACAACACAAGACAGTGGGAGAACCAAGGTAACTCATTTATGTGAAGCATCAGGACACTGCACTTTTCCTTGTTTCAGCTTTTCTCAATTACTCATTTTATATATGTATCTATTAACTATATGTATGTACCTCTCAACTGTATTTATGTTTGTACCTTTCTACATTTATGTATGTATCCATTATATCCATTAACTATCTGTATTTACCTTTTAACTGTATGTATGTATGTATTAGTTGTATTAGTTATATGTATTTAGTATAAAACTTTTAGGATTCTTTAAATTTACCTTGGATTTCTAATATGAACTTAATAACAAATAATGTAAGTATGTACCTTTTAATCTTCAAAAGTTTTAAGGATTCGATACCACCCGCGCCTCTCAGCAACAACAGTGGTTTCTAGTGTCTTTTTTAGAACCGAATTAAAAAACAGAATTAAATCGAAGATAAGCCAAATTATTAGGACCAAATTAATTATGAAACAAAATTAAATGACGATAAGCCACACTTATCTTTAAGTCAGAGTTTCAACTTTCAACCAATCACAGCGCACTATAGCCCAACTCGAGGGAAAGTTCTGGCTTATCTTAAATTTAATCCCACTTTATAATTTGGCCCTTAGATCGCCTTATTTTGATTATTATTATTATAGTATATATAGAGAAAAATTCAATGAAATTATAAAGAAAAAATAAATAGATTGAACAAAGAAACAAGAACAAAAAAGAGAATGAAGCTAATGTCCTACCAAGGGCGCGTTTATTGCCTGTGGCAATCTCTTCCACCCAACTCTTGCTGTCGAGATCAGACTATTAAGTCCCTTTATTCCAGAAGTACGCCAAAGACGTATTATTATGTGGTAAAAATCCCAAATTGGAGAATAAAATGTCACGTTCCGGCTGGGTTTCGAACCCGCGACCTCTGGATCGCCACTTTTACCACTGAGCAACCGGGATAGCTCTCTTCAAATTTTGATCGTGACTCAACAAAGTCCCTGTTTTAAGACACACTGACTACATGACGAGTCACGCCTTAAATATAACAAGATTTTCCTTTAAAAAAGCTTATGAGCTAAAAATAAAAGCTTATTTACCCCATGAGCTAATCCGTCTAGAAATACATTCCCTCAGGGGAATCCTAATGCTAACATGAGATTACCTATTAGACACGTATTCAAGAAAAAAGACTGACTCATTGTATTCATTAGTAAAAAAAACATTATTTTTTTTTAGTCAGCCTTTTAGTGTTTCCATACCTCCTCCAGTTTTCTTATCCCTTCTCAGATTTTAAGTAACATTTTCGATTCTTTCCTTTGTTCTTAAGTAAGTTTTTCTCCCCTTGAATTAGGAAGGTAACAAAAATAGGTAGGTACATATGTATATCTCTTCTTTTTTATTTTAATAATAATAACATTAATAACACTCTTTAGTGGAAGGTCACCACCAGGCGAGGTTAATGCTCAAAGCATTTTCTACCACCTAACCCTCAGAGTCTTATTATTATGTAATCACAAACTCAAATGGACGAGGAAAAATTCATGCACTGGATGGGATTCAAACCAACGGATCCTTACGCAACCTACTGGATTACCAGACTAGCGCGTTAACAACTTGACTACCAGTGCACGATTTTATTTTAAAGTTTCCATACTAGTGTTAATCACTTTCGTGGCGTCACAATTACTCAAACACACTGCTAAATTTTTTACTGATTTTAGGAGTCGAACCATCGACCTCCATGTTAAATATCCATGACCTCCGGTTGGGTTTTTTTTTCTCCAAGATGAGTCTTTCACTGTCATTTTCATCCATGAGACAGCAACTACTCTAGACGCTTGTGGTCTGTTTGTAGCTGGTCCATCCCGTAGTATGCCTCCCCTATGATGGACGAGAAGCTACACAATTTTTTTCCATTCATGTACTGAGTCAACACGAGCGCACCGGAAAGTATGCCTGACAAACAACTGTGAGTTTTGAATACAATTTTTTCGTCGGCTCTGGCGATCGAATACAGGACCTTTCGCATGGCAAGCGAGTGTCTTACTACTGCGCTAATCGTGCGCTCATTTCGAGTTTCGAACCCGCAACCTCTGGATTACCAGACAGAACTTGTGAGACATTTTAATTTCCATATTGTTCTGCTCACTTAAAATAAAGGAAAAAATATTCTAGGTACTCCCACGTTTTATGAATCTTTTCAAGATATAGTTTTTAAAGGCGAGGTTTTTTTCCTGCAAAGGCAAAGATGAAATTTCAGTCCTGTGCTGCTACCTGGCGAGAAAAGAGTGAAGTTTTTCTAAAGAAAGCAAAGATAGCGTTGTGCTCAAAGGTCGAGAGAAATGTGGGGGGTAAAGTTTGAAAAGGTTCCCTTGAAGAACGGTAGGTTTCAATTACTGTAAAATATAGACACATTATTTTGTTGATAACATATATTTTATACAGAAGGCTAGAGCGCCTTCAAGGAACCTACTTGGGGCACGGGTTCGACTCCTAGCGATACCTACAGTTTTTTCCGATAAAAAATAAAATTTAATTATCTCAATAAAATATCAAATTGCAGCATTATAATATAATTAAAGTATAATCCGTTCAAAAGTTGTGCGGTTCGTGATTGAAACGGTGTGAATTTAAAACTTCGCGCGGAAATAGCATCTGTGTGAACACAGCGCACTGGGCTCGATGTAAACATTGTGCATTATCAATGGAATGCTAACTTCACATCAGTCGCAAATTTTATCAAAACATGAAAAGTTCGTTTTTGAAAATTGTAATGTCGCGAGTGCCAATTTTTGTGATTTTAGGATCCACAGGGACAGGAAAATCCAAGCTAGGGGTTGAAATAGCGAAAAAGTTCAATGGAGAAATCATCAGTGCCGATTCCATGCAGGTAAGACCCTGCAGAAGTTAAGTACAACAGTTTCTCTACTCCAGGCTCTTACTAGGAACTCACATCTCTTATCACTGCAATCAGGTGTTTTGAGGTTGATTGAGTTCTATTTAACAGTTAAAACTAGAAATTAACGTTCTTATGGGCGGAATTAATAGACAACATCAATAACTTAAGTCGATGGTAAGTGTCGGTTTTCCCTATCTTACACAGTACGCAATCCGTGACTTAGCGCCACAGAGGTATTACAAAAACGTCTATTAATTCCGGCCTATGTGTTCACTATACCTTTTAAAAAAGAAAACCTCAGTAATTTTAACCCAAAAGTTGAGATTAGGACTTGAATTTGCATGAAGTCTTGTGAATCAATTCTAAGCCATAATTTAAAATTGAGGTTAGAAATGATAACAGTTTAAACTTACTTTAGCAAATACTCTTACTTTAAAAATGTTATCACCCATATAAGTGTGAAATCTCATTTATAAGAAAAAAATTGGTTTAAGTGATTCTTCAAGCAGTTTTGAGTTACAGGTACCTAAATAACCGCTCAGTACCAGGCTATTACCTGAATCATAAAATAATCTAAAGGTCTAAGACCAGAGTATTGAACTTAACTATTCTAATAAATGAAACTATGAGAATTCAATCATCTACCTTTTTGGAGTGTCAAATCACAGAAACTGTTAGGCCATTTAGGAAAGAAATTGATTTTATTTACGGGTGATCCCCGTTCCAATCATTTTCATTACCAATAAGTTGGTCTAGCCATTCAAAAAGGAAATGCTTCCAGAAGGACAGAGAGAGAGAAAGACAGTCCCTGGGAGAAGTTTTTTATATTAAAAAAAAAAAAACACAAATAATATTTACTTTAAAAAAAAAAAAACTACTGAATGTTGGTCACTGAAATAAACCTATTTCATGTATTCCATGACAATGCTGCTATTATCCCAACTGTTTTAACGGGTATGAGACGGGTCCTATTTTCTATAGTTTGTAAGCTGGGACGGCTTCAAATTAGGGTATGTGTTCCAAATATGACAAAAAAAAAAAAAAAAAATGGGACGGGCGAGTAAAAAAATATATTAATAATAGCATTATCTGGGTCACATTACAAGGGAAATTGAAAAAAAAACGTGACCCACTGGTGGGCACGCTGTCTCATACGTGTTAAAGTCTTCCTGTGCTTCTATAGAAGATACGGCAGCCTAGTAATTGATCTAGCTATTGGGAGTTAGTTACTTAACATACTAAATACCAGTTGGGGCACTGGTGGTATTAATGTGTCTGTGTGGAATGGAATGATTGGGCTACTAGTGAACAACTGAATTTCTCTATTTCATATTACTCCTTTCTCATCTAGATAGGACCACTATAATGACTCCAATAAGAACAAAAATTATCAAAAAAAGTCTGTTCCTAGGTAGTTGTGGCCTTCCTGAGTGCTGGTCCCAGCAGCTAGTAAGGGGAAATTTGCCATTTATTAGTGTGTTAATGTTTGAAAATATATTATTTTAAATATTCACAAATTTGATAAGGTTTGTCTCATTCATTGGTTCATTTTGAGTAGGTGGTCAAGACAGTATAATGCTGATGCACAAATGTATTGTTACGTTAGACGGTATAATCCTGATGCATAAATGTTGGTGTCCACAAGTGTTATAACACTTATAACAGTAACAATCAACCATTTCATTAAACATTTTCAATCAAACCTAATAAAGAAATTCAAAAACAATTCAACATTAGACAAAACATATTTCTGTTTCTATTTATTTTAATGATAAACAAATATACAAAAATGAAATATTATCAAGGATGGTGTTAATGCCTAGGGCCTAGGGTATTTTCCACCAAAGAAGTCACCATGACCGAGTGAGTAAGCACACTAGGCATTGCATGCATGGTGACCTGGGTTTGATCCCCTGTGGGGCAGGATTTTTTCTGCTCTGTTCTTAGGTGTGTGGGGTCCACTCAAGAGGAAAAATGAGTAGCTGTTGTAATGTTAGCAGAGACCAGTGGCAGAATTATAGGCAAAAATAAGATAGTAGGATATTAAAAGATATGGAAAAGTCCTATAATTCTGCGTTACCTACTAAAAATTGTGATATAATAAGACAAAGAAACACATTTATTATTATTATTTTCCACCAAAAAATTCACCCATTTTGCTCTTTGAGAAATCATTTTGTGTATTATCAATTCTTTATGAGATTCTATAGGTCTCTTAGGGCCACATCTAATTCTGGTTTATTATTCAGCTTTAAGAGAACAAAATTACCATCTCTTACCCATAGAAGATTCAACTTGTTCCTGTAGGATCCTGACTCTTCATTTGATGGGCATGTCATCATTATTTTATTATTATTTTATTATCAGTTAGTGTCACCACTGTCAACCACTTGGAATTCCCGATAATTTTTTCTAAGGCTTTCTATTGCATGGTCATATTGGTCATATCACAAGGGGGTTACCATCCATTCACTGAAAACTTAGAAACCAGCTCTTCAAATTAACCTCGACTAGCCTGAGTGGGGCTGGGAATAGCTAGCATCACAAGGGTTCGAATTTGAATGGTGACCCATCCAAGTCCTAGCCTCACCAGACTTTGTTAAACTTCAGTGACAACGAGAACTGGTGTTTTCAGCATGCCATTAATGCTGGGTAAATTTCTTCTAGATGTAAACTTTATAATCTTCGGTTGTGACATTTTAGATAGGACGGTAGAAATCAGTGAGGGCATGTTTGGTGTGGTAATCACCTTCTTTGTTACCTGAGAAACATGGGAGGGAACCCAGATAAATTGAAGCAGAAAAATATTTTTATGATTATGCCGAAGTTTTTTCATTTCTAAATGCAGCTATTCTGAAAAAACATCTGGAAAATTTTGAAGTGTGTACACATGTAAATCCTTATGCATAGGAAGACCGAGCACAAATGTAAATCCTTATGCATATGTTGATTATTTTAAATGTAATTGTCTAGTTTTTCGCTGACTTGCATAGTTAGTAGTAGTCTGTACAAGTGTACATATTATTATAAATGTATTTTGAGCCTCAGTTAAAGACAGTTGGTGAGTATGTAGCAAAGACTAGTGTAGAAAATAGTAGAAAGCTCATTACAGATAATATTTTTTTTTCTTCTTCAAAATGTCGTTTTTTTCTTAATTTTTTTCAAAATGTCAAGACCAAATTTACCAGATAAAAGTGGGTTAAGTATTGAGCTTGTTACAAATGTTCAAGTACCTATTGGTTGATTTATAGGTTGTTAATTAAAAACTAAAGTATACATATTTTCAATGACCTGATTTATTTTTAAATGTAGGTATATTGTTTTATTGGTAAATATTGGAAAGTTGCTCTACAATATTTGCCTTTTAAAAGATGAAAGACTTACCTTTCTGGAGTTATTATCATTTAAAGAATATATAAAAATCCTAAATCAATGGAATATAAAAGCTAATGTCAAATTTAAACGAAGTCCTTGCTGATATTAATGGAATTTTGGAGTGCATTGCCTTCCCCATTGAATACCTGAGTGCTTAGTTGTACAAGGACAAAAGCATCAGTACTTTAATGTATTTGTTCATCGATTGAATCTTATTAAAACGATCAAGAAGTACCTACTCTCAAAATTCCTCAAATTTATTCGAAAAAAAAACCAAAAAACCAACAACAACAAAAAGAACAAATGATACATGTTCTTTGGTATTAAATTCAATCAAACATTTAATTTTCAATTTTTAAGGACCTAACTAAAGTATAATTGACGAGCACAATACATTGTAATGTTAAAATATGGGCGTTAATTTACTTTTTATTACAAAAATGAAAACATGTACATATTTTTAATAATAATATTAATAAAATACTCTTTAGTGGAAGGTAACCACCAGGCGTGGATAATGAATTAATTGAATTAATAGAATAGAATAGAATAGAATATACCTTGTTTATACTGCCGAGGTAAGACTGAAAAGTCCCTTTACTCCAGCAGTCATGTGTTTCTTTGTGTTGTTATATCACAATTTTAGTGGGTAGCGCAGAATTATAGGACTTTTCCGTATCTTTAATATCCCAATATGTTCTTTTTGCCTATAATTCCGCCACTGGTCGCTGTTTACATTAAAGCAGCTACTCATTTTTCCTCACGAGGTATGAGTGGACTCCAAACAACCAAGTACAGAGCAGAAAAAATCGTGCATCGCTGGGGATCGAACCCAGGTCACCGTGCGTGTAAAGCCTAGGGCGCTAACTCACTCGGCCACGGTGACTACTTCCGGTGAGGATAATGCTCAAAGCATTTTCTACCAACTATCCCTCAGAGTCTTATTTTTATGTGGTCACAAACTCAAATGAGGAAAAATTCATGCATTGGGTGGGATTCGAACCAACGGATCTCTACTCTACCTGAATTACCAGAATTACTTGACTATCAGTGTACGGTATTTGGTTGTTATAATATCATTTTAACATCATTGCCAACACAATTATCATTATTGAGAGTTCTTTTTATCAATTTATCAAATAAATATGCGGAATTTTATAATTTGGCGATTGTTCTCAATAAAAAAACTGGCCACATACTCATATTTAACAGGAGTTATGTAAATTAACTCAACCATTAAAAATGAATTTATTTGGAAAAAATACAATAAAGAGCCACTATCTAAGTACATGCACAAGAAAAAATATTTTGACATAAATGGCGAATTATTTCCCTTTTAATAGCCATGAGAAAAAATGTGTCAAATAAATGAGTGACCAGTGTTTTCCAAGATACCAATTTCTGTTTTTTTTTTATTCTCTTTAATGGTCTTCATTCATACCTATACCTACCTGCCTATTTCTGTGAGTGTGTGTGTGTGTTTTTTTTTAATTGTCTTAATTTATCGCAGTGTTAAAATACCGTGTGAACCAACAAAGGAAATTAGTGCAAATATTAGTATGCTGATTCTTACGTGAAATATTTAATGTCTGAAACCGGTATTCGGAATACAAATTGGAGTTGATAATTGAATATTAACATAGGTATTCGCATGAAAAGACATTAAACAAAAACATCCCAGAAGAAAAAAACACGTGGAGAGGTCAATACTCATCCGTTTATTTATGGCGAATTATTTCACATACAATATTTACACATAGTTAAGTTTAAAAAATATTCATTTTTAGTATATATTATACAACATTACGTATATACGACACTAGCGGGCTGTCGCCCGCTTTGCGGGCCGAGGCATGGCCGTGAAAGCAAAAAATCCTTTTTCGTCAATGGCAGGTGTTGTAGTGGGAGTTTCGAAAAATCCCGTCTTATTGCACATCTAGACTATAAGACAAAGCTACCTACCAAATTTCAGCTTCCTAGGACTTACGGTTTGGGCTGTAGAGCGATGATCAGTCAGTGGTCAGTGGTCAGTGGTCAGTGAGTGTCTTTGACATTTATATACGACATGATGTAGGTATGTATTTATTTATTCTAATTTTCAAGTAAAAACTTCACTGTTTGCATTAGTTTTTAATTATTATAAAGTTTTACTTTATTTTATATTTTTTAGGGTTTGTAGGGTTACTTGTGTATATTATTATTATTATACAATTCTTTATTAGATACAAAAGGACATTATGTACATACAAATAACAACAGTAAAAAAATGAAAAAAAAAAAACAATAATTATATACAATAAAAATGAAAAAGAATAGAAAATATTTGAAAGCATATGTCCTAACTAAAGGGCGGGGTTATTGCCTACGGCAATCTCTTCCACCCAACCCTTTTTAAAGGGTTATAATGATAATAACTATAATGATAATAACAATAGTATCAAAGGGTATTTCCCGTTTAATACTATTGTTATTATCATTATCAGGTTGGCCAGCCTGCAGCTGAAGTGAAAAGTTGAAAGTAGATCTGCTCTCTAATTTTTCGTGAAATAAATATAGTTAAAGTGCTTTTGTGCAATAAATATAAGTTCACAATTAAAATACAGTTCATTTAGTTTATTTAACAAGTACCCAATATGTCCTGCCTGTAAGTTTTACCTTTAAATTACTGAAACTAACTCTCATATGCAAGCGTCTCTTTGTTTTTATGAAGATGGCGTCTACCTTCTAGAATTATTGGATAGACCAGTGAACGAGAGAATGTTTATAAATGACTATCTGGACTAGTCACCGTAGTGACGTCATATCTCTCACTCTTATCAGTTCGATACAATATTATATAGTGATATAGTCATACTTCACTATTAGACATACTTCATTGTGTTTGAATACCTGCCGTCACGTTCCTCTGTCTTATCTCAACCGTTATGAACTTTCAAATTCAAATTTCGAGCCGTTATAGCCACAGAGCAAGAATACCAACCTCCAAATATTAGTGAGAAAAATTCTAAATAAGTAGGTACCTAATGCAGCTTTATTTTACTACCGCTAGAGTACACTACCACTAGAATCAATGTAGCTACCTATCAGATATTATCACCTACCCGCTGCCTAAAAAGTACCGACACGGATTAATAATTATACTATCGGGATGACTAACATCGCAGATAGTATGGCGAGCACTTTCAACCCCTCTAACGCGGACCTCATGGCTGCTATTGGTAAAATTTCTTCTCAAATATCAGAAATTGAAAATTCCATGAAAATCAGTCAAGAAAAAAATGAAGAGAGAAATATGGATTTTGATAGACAGCTAAAATCGCATGACCAAAAGTTTGATAGAGCATTCAAAAGAGATACGAAAAAGAACTTGGTTGTATATGGTTTAGAGGAAGCAGTTGGAAAACCGATCCGTACTATGAGGGAGAAAATTCTTGATTTATTAACTAACAAACTGCTGCTCAAAGATGTCCGCGAGTTCGATATTCACGACATACGAGTGATGGGCCCGAAGAAGAATGTGCTGATAGTCGTCCTGTGCTCACCGCACCTGGTGCGCCTGGCGATCATGAACGCCGCCAAGCTGAAAGGGACGAAGATAGCAGTGGACTATGACTTGTCTCCAGAGGACAGAACCGTTAAGAAAAAGCTACTACAATACCGGAAGGAGCTGATAAGTCAAGGAAAGGAGTGTAAGCTGCGTAACAACAACCTTATAGTGAACGATGAGATACTGACCCTGGAGCAGCTAACAGCAGAGTTTGGTGCTACCCCGTCCAACCAAGTTCATGCGGCCGGAAGCCAAGGAGATCCAACCTTACCACAGGAGATCGTGTGTTCGACACCCGCTGGTGAAGACTATGAAATGAGTGACTTTAATAAGAAAAGAACCCCGCCACCTATGGAGTTAACTCAACAGCCAAAGAAGTTTACTCTAAATTCACCCAAAGTCTTGGTACCTAACTCGGGGTTTTTAAAGGTGATAGGAAAAGACCAGAAAACTTAAAAGCTCTTTGGTTGAATATCCATGGACCCTCTAACATTGATTTACTTTTAAATAATCCCGATAGTATTGAAATTTTTGATTTTATTTTTTTGTGTGAGACTTGGTTTGTAAATTACCAAAACTTTAGCCTGAATAACTACAACTGTATTACAGTTCCCGCAACAAGAAATACTAACCTAGGTCGTTTCCAGGGAGGGTTGATATTTTTTTACAGGAAATGCTTTGAGGTTCAACAAATTTTTTTGGAAAACTTTGGTATATTTATTTTTGTAAATTCTTTAGAAATTGTTCTGGGAGGAATATACTTACCGCCTAATGCTACTGAGTCTCTCTTTGTACAGGTTCAAGACACATTATGTAATATTATGAACGAGCACCCCTACCCACTCTACGTGGGCGGGGATATGAATTCCAGAGTAGGTTTAGGAAAACCAGAGCCTTGAAGAGTATTTCGAAGGTACTCGCCTTTCAAATGTAAGGGACAGTATGGACAGGGTGTGCAATAAATCTGGAATGCGCCTCGTAGGTATTTTGGAAGAAATTGGTTTATTTGTTCTAAATGGTAGGTCGGAGGGTGATAACCCAGCTAATTATACCTACGTGGCTCATTCGGGGAAAAGTTGTGTTGATCTTGTTTGTACAAATGTCTCCGGTCTTGATTTGGTATTTAACTTTGAAATTTCCGATTTTTTTCTGGAATCTGACCATTTTCCCTGTGTTTTGTCTCTTATTAATATACACCCTGGTTTTATCAGACCTTATCAAGAAATAGATAGACCAAAAATTTTATGGTCAGAGGAAAAGAAAGATGAGTACATGGATATTCTTGCTAAGATAAACATACCAGAACCGTCTGAATTCTCACCTGAAGCTCAATATAAGTATTTTAAAGACACGATACTGCAGGTATGTGAAAAACTAGGTATGATAAAAAATAGGACACAGAGTGCTAAGATTAAACATTTTAAAAAACCATGGTTCGACTCTCAGTGTAATCACCTCAAATTAATTATGAGAAAAAAGTTCAAGACTGCGAAACGAGAAAATTTTTCTCCAAGTCAGCTGTCTGAATATGTTAATTCAAAAAAGAATTACAAAGAGTTGCTAAAATCTAAGAAATCTGCGTATGAAGATTCCATGATAAAAAAATTCTGTGATGTGAGAAATTCGTCCGAGTTCTGGAAAACCGCAAAAAAATATTCTCCTAAAACATTTAAGGCTTTAGATATTGACATGAACGTGGTTGAACTTCATTTTAAAGAGTTATTTTCTAAGAGCGTTGATATACACTCATCCTTATGTACAGAGGTGTCTCAAATAGAAAACGGTCTCGGCGTGTTCAACATTATTTTGGACAGCGAGGTTACAGCTAGAGAATTTGAAATGGCCCTTAAACATTGCAAGAATAAGAAGGCAGGGGGTGAAGATTTAATAATTTACGAGCTTCTCAAAAACCTACCGCAAATTTGGAAAACCACGGTCATTAATCTTTTTAACAAAATCATAAATACGGAACAAGTCCCTGATAATTGGTCAAATCTTTTAATGTTTCTTCTCTTCAAAAAGGGTGACAGTAAGGACATTAAAAATTACAGGGGTATTTCCCTAATAAATGTGACTGCCAAACTGTTCACGCAAATCCTATATAGGCGTCTAACTTTTTATTCTGAGGATTCAAAAATTATTCCAGAAAATCAGGCGGGGTTCCGAGAGGGCCGGGGGTGTGTGGATCAGATTTTCACTCTTTCGTCCCTAATCCATATTAACCTTCGCCTTCCGAAAACCAAAGTTTTTGCTGCTTTTGTAGACTACAGGCAGGCTTTCGACGGGATCTCACATGACTTACTTTGGTACAAACTTTATAATCAGGGTGTCAGCATTAAGTTCATAAATATACTTCGAAACTTATATAGGAATGCCAAAGTAAGAATTGTACTCAATAACAGTGGTAACAGCTCCTCTTCTCAGGGTGAGCCCCCGCCCGCTAGCTCAGAGCCTCCGCCCGCTATCTCAGAGCCTGGCCCCGCCCCCGTGCCCGCGCCTAGGTCTATTTCAGAAGAAATCAGCATTGAACAGGGGATTCTACAGGGTGACACCTTATCACCTCTGTTGTTCAATTTATTCGTTTCGGACTTTGAATCTTTCTTAAGAAATAAAGGATCTTCGGGTATAAATGTAGACAATGAAAAAGACATAATGGTTTTATTTTATGCTGATGATATGGTCATCTTGGCTAATTCTCAGATAGATCTCCAGAGAAAGTTAGACCTATTAAAAAAATACTGTGACTTGTATGGCCTTGTAGTAAACGTGTCTAAATCTAAAGTAATGATATTTAGGAAGGCAAGTAATATATCTAAAAAACATGTTTTTATATTTAACCAGGAAAAAATGGAAATTGTCAATAGTTTTAATTATTTGGGAGTTACGTTTTCCACTTCAGGTCTGTTCCCAATAGCCGCCAAACAAGCTTGTTTAAAGGGGAAGCTAGCCACTTCTAAAATAAATGAAATTGTAAATAGATCAAAAATAGCGAATTTAGAAACCTGGAAAAAATTATTTGAAGCAGTGGTCTCAGCAACAACCCTCTATGGTTCAGAGGTGTGGGCGTGGCGCTACGCAGACGAAGTGGAGAAAGTACAGGCCCAATTCTACAAATCAACTTTGTTTTTACCCCGTGGCACCCCCGGGCACTATATTAGATTGGAACTGGGTACCCAAAAGCTGAAACTGGTAATCCTTAGAAAAATGCTTGCCTTATGGTGCAAATTACTCAAACTTGACGAGACTCGGTACTCTAAAGTCTGTTATAACCAACTCCTCAAGATGCAGGCCATGTCATATCACGATATTAATTATAACTGGTGTTCTCAGTTACGTCAGGTTCTTTTTGATCTTGAGTTTGAAGAGGTGTGGGAGCGACAGGATTTAGACCTTATTGAGAGAAATTTTGATGACATTTTGGATGCCATGAGTAAGCAACTAAAGAAACAGGATAGCGAGAGAACTGAGATCTCACGGTACAACACTTTGTACAGTTGCACCCTTGACCAAGAGAAATCAGTAGCCTCTTACTTTAACCATAACCTACAGTTAGTGAAGCTACGTTTCATCTGCCAAGTCAGGATGGCTGGGGAGAAATTCTCAGTCGTCTCTTATGGCACTGTTAAATCCATTTTTAACTCCAATAAAATTTGTGATATTTGCAACAGTGGCTTGACGGACACTTTATGGCATTTTTTTTGTTACTGCCCCAGATTTAACGTGATAAGAAAGGTTTTTCTAGGGAAACCCTTTCTGAGTTTATACAAATTTGTTGATATTTTAAGATCTATAGGTGAAGAACAGGATCAACTAGATCGCCTGTCCTCTTTTTACCTCAGAGCAGCTAAGGAAAGAAATTTTCTGAAAGATCTATACCTTGAATTTGATGAAACGTAATTCATTGGAATCTGGAACCATGTCATAATATTATTTAATTGTTTCACTATTATAATGTTTTTTTGAAGATTCTCACAGATTTTTTTTTTATTTTATTTATTTTTTCTGTTTTTTTTTCTTCTTCTATTTTTTGCCTTAGGCAACAGTATTTTTTCATATTTTCCATATACCTTTCTTTCATGATTTATTTTCCAATAATTATGTACTTTTTAATTATTATTTTTTTTTTTTTTCAGAAACTGCTTCTCATATCGTTTTTTCGCTATCACCTATAATTTTTATTTAACTCAACTACTTCAAGCTGTTCTATTATTTATTTTCAATTATTCTATATATAATCAATTATTTGCTTCTATGTATATATTTTATTTTTATTGCCAACCTTTTGTAACATAATATTACAAATAAAACGCTTATTCTATTCTATTCTATTCTATTCTATTCTATTATCATTATCATTATTATATTATGCTTTATTAGGTAAGGCAAAGTAAAATATATTCAGTAAAATACAATGAAATCGCAAAGAAAAAATAAATAAATTGAACAAAGAAACAAGAACAAAATAGAGAATAAAGCTAATGTCCTACCTAAAGGGCGTAAAGCTAATGTCCTACCTAAAGGGCGGGGTTATTGCCTGTGGCAATCTCTTCCACCCAAGGATTACAGTTAAGATAAGCCAGACTTTCAAGTCTGAGTTTCAACCTATCACAGAGAACTATAGTCCGACTCAAGGAGAGTCTGGCTCTTCTTTAGTGTAATTCTATTTTATAATTCCGACCTCAGTAGTTTGATCGATAAGGCGGCGGACTTGTAACCTGGAGGTCGGTGGTTCAAGTCCCGGTTTCAGCGTAGTTTTAGAAAAGCTAGTTTGAGTAGTTGTAACATCACGGAAGTGATCAACAATATGATAACTTAAAAAAAAAAATATTTTATTATTCGGACCTTATGAAACTATAGTAGAAGTGCACTGGAAGTCAAGTGGTTAACGCCCTAGTCTGGTAATCCAGTAGGTAGTGTAGGGATCCGTTGATTCGAATCCTAGTGATTCAAGTGCATGAATTTTTCCTCATTAATTTGAGTTTCTGACCACATAATAATGAGACTCCTAGGTGGTAAAAAAGGCTTTGAGCATTAACCTCGCCTGGTGGTTACCTTCCACTAAAGAGTGTTATTATTATAATAAATACCATTGAAAAAAAACTAACAAAATAAGTCAATAAAAGGAACTAAATCATTTAGTGAATAAATTAATATCTCATTAAAGGAATAAGTAAAATGTCAAAACTGGTCACGTGATATACACGAGTTGAACACTTGAGGAGATTGCCTTGAGAAGTTGAGGAATCCGAGTCTAGTGGATGACTTTAGCACGGAGGACATTCCTCACAGTTCCTACCTCTAGGAATTACGAGACATGGTTATAAGTAGAAGAGAAGGGTTGGGTGGAAGAGATTGCCAAGGGTTGGGTGGAGGAGATGGTTACAAGTCCGTCGCCTTGTACCTATATCAAGCTACTGAGGTCGGTCTGAAAAGTAATACGAGCGCACCGGAAGGTATCCCTTACAAACAACGGTAATCAAATTTTGAATACATTTTTTTGTCGGCTCTTGGGTTCGAAGCCGGGACCTTCCGCATGGCAAGCGAGTATTAGTTCATCCTTCAGATTACCCGTCGGAGAAATTCAGTGTGTAACCAACCAGCTTGCACGCACCTCTTAATGATTTCA
The DNA here is from genome assembly GCA_024516035.1 of Bactericera cockerelli. Taxonomy (NCBI): domain Eukaryota; kingdom Metazoa; phylum Arthropoda; class Insecta; order Hemiptera; family Triozidae; genus Bactericera; species Bactericera cockerelli. The sequence continues at coordinate 6,437,233 of CM044963.1, read as the reverse complement.
CTTGGATACAGCTTTTTAATCTCGACCACTCAATTAATAGCCCAATATACTTTCATGATCAAACTTGAATCCTGCCAGCGTCGATGGCGCGTTGAATGCACCGGTTCTCGTTGGATCACCGAAGTTAAGCAACGTCCAGCGAGGTGAAGACTTCGTGATGCTGGCATTCCGGCCCAACCCAGGCTGGGTGAGGTTAATGTGGGTAGCAGGTTTGTGAGTTTCCTGTGAATGGAGGGTAACACCCCCGTCGTGATATGACCATGTAGTTGAAAGCGACGTTAAACCAAAAAAAAAAAAAAAAAACTTGAATCCTGCCATGCACGAACCTTGAGCTTTGTGGATCCCCGTCTTTTATATTATAACGCCAGACTCCGTGGCGTAACTGTTGTGACTACTGCCCGTAGTCCAGAGATCCTGAGTTCGATTCCCGGTAGGAGCAGACTTTTCGCATAGAAAACTCTGTTCCCTCCGAACATGTGCGGCTGGCAATTCCGGCCCTACCCAGGCTGGGTGAGGTTAATGTGGGTAGCTGGTATGATTCCCAGCGAATGAAGGGTAGAACCCCCGTCCTGTCTACCTCAAGTCAGGACGTTAAAACTCAAATAGAATCAATGGACATGAAAGGAGCCTAGACATTAGATCTGGGCGTCCATATTATCCTCTCACCACCGTGATACCTATCTCACGGACACGGAATTAAATTGAAAATATTGATAGTATAATATATGTACATTGTACAACTGTACATAATTTTATTGCTTATGTAGTATACAGGGTGGGGCAAAAGTCTGGAAACCCCTGAATAACTTTCGAATGGCTTCTTCGGTAAAATTAAAATTTTGTATGGTAACCCGGGCTAATAAGACCTTCTTTTTGAGTGGAGTCGATTTTTGTTACCGGCCCCCATGTCGGGGCCAGAGGGGCCAACTTCATTTTTTTAAATACGAACCCCCACCTTGCGATACATTTTTGGAAAGGTCTTTAAATAAGAAATACATTGGTGCAAATTTTATTTTTTTAATATTAACTGTTTGCAAATTTCGTCCAACTTTGTGTATGCAGTAAAGTCTGGAAACCCCTGAATATCTTTTGAGTGGGCTTTCTCAGAAAATTTAAAATTGGGCACGGTAAGTCGGGGTAATTAGACCTTTCCAAAAACGTATCGCAAGATGGGGTTTCGTATTTAAAAAAATGAAGTTGGCCTCCCTGGCCCCGACATGGGGGCCGGTAAAAAAAAATCGGTCCCATTCAAATGTAAGATCTAATTACCAAGGATTACCGTACACAATTTTAAATTTTCTGAGAAAGCCCACTCAAAAGATATTCAGGGGTTTCCAGACTTTACTGCATACACAAAGTTGGACGCCATTTGCAAACAAATAATATTGAAAAAATAAAATTTGCACTAATGTATTTCTTATTTGAAGACCTTTGCAAAAATGTATCGCAAGGTGGGGGTTCGTATTTAAAAAAATGAAGTTGGCCCCCCTGGCCCCGACATGGGGGCCGATAACAAAAATCCACCCCACTCTAGAAGAAGGTCTTATTAGCCCGGTTTACCATACAAAATTTTAATTTTACCGAAGAAGCCATTCGAAAGTTATTCAGGGGTTTCCAGACTTTTGCCCCACCCTGTATAAACCTGGATATGTATACTTGGACTATGTATTTGTATAAAAACCTATAGAGTATGTACAAATGTACATATCTAGATAGATACGTAGCGTGATAATTAATTTAATGGATCAAGCTTTGCTGGGCTCGAAATCTGGTGTGGTCGATTAATTACACAATAGTCTGTCCCGGTAGCTCAGTGGTAAAGGCGGCACTCTGTGAATCCAAAGTTTCAGAGGTCGTGGGTTCGAAATAATTCCAATCCAATACTAATATATATAATTCCAAACAATAAATATTTTAATATTTCTCTACTAGATTATATTTACCTACATATATTTATAACTATGTTTTTTTATATAATTTTATATTTATATTGTTTGTGAATATTTTTGTAAATAAATATATACGAGTATTCAATAGTACTTAAAAAAAAAATCTAATTAAAATTACGCATAAAAAACAACTCAATTTAATAAGTCATCGATCCGAATTTTTCAAATTCGGCTGCGTCATTTATTTGTATAGCATGTGCTACTCACATGGCCAATTTGGCCATGGTTCTAGTGGTTTTGGAATTTCGTATTATCATATACATATCTCTAATCAACCTGTTTCAATACGTATCACCAGTAATATTTTCATTCGGACAAATTCTTGGCAAAATTCGCCATATTCTCTCCCTCTCTCTCTCTCTCTCTTTCTCTCTGTCGGTCTCTCTCTTTCTCAATATATCTATAGAGGAGAGTCTACCTCCCAATAGGTTAGACTTAGCTTAGGGGTTATTTTTTATTTAAATAATTATATAATTTTCATTTTTTCAGCTTTTTTTAAAAATAAACATGGTTTTTCTATATATTAAATTGTAAAATATTTATCCTATGAAATATATAAGACCTGTTTGACTGCTGGAGTAAAGGGACTTTTCAGTCTTTCCTCGGCAGTATAAACAAGGTATATTCTATTCTAAAATAATTAATCACAGAGATACTTACCTGTGGTCTTCGTTAGATTTGGTCTGAGAGCTTTGGTGCTTTCGTTATTTTCTCAGTTATTTTCTCATAGAAAAACTTTGATTCTCAGTCAAAAGGTCTAGGTTCGATCCCCCACTCGATTAGCTTCACTATTTATACTATCTGGACTTTTAAGGCGGAATCAATAGAAGTCTAGATTATGTCTTGATTTTGCGAAATCGACTCAAGTCTAGATTTTGTCTTGATTTTGCGAAATCGACTCAAGTCTAGATTTTGTCTTGATTTTGCGAAAATAGCTCAAGTCTAGATTTTGTCTACTAATTTCGCCCTTAGTATTGGGTTGTACTGTCTCATTATGCCGACAAACTGTTGGCATAATGGGACTATCTGTCTTGCGCTGACAGTCCAAATAAAGCTCTACCTACTTATTTTGTGCAGGAGACCTTTCCATGTAACTCTGACAAAATTGGCTTATGCGTTATTCAGTCTGGCTGGGGGACTATAAACAAGGAGTAGATCAGCATTGGCTTGGTTCTGGGAGCCCTTGTCAACTATTAGCCTCCTTGTAAAGACAGTGGTAGAAGTGCTGAGTCATTCCTCCACTATTTTCACCTATTTTTGACAAATTCATGTTTTTTTTTTTTTTTTTTTCAGATGAAAACTTAAAAAGCGATATTTTTTTTCAATATTCGGAAAATTACCCTAGAATGTCTCCTAGAGTTGGTTGATTTTGAAAATTAAAAACAAAAAAAATTGGACACTTTTTTTACGTGGTACTACGAACAAAGTACAAATCTTGTGTGATAGATATGAAGCCAAAAAGTTGAGAGCCTCCACTTAATTCATCCGGATTATAGCTACCTGAGGTCTTCAGGAATCTAATGGCCCATTCCTTACCCAGATCACACATTAAAAGATAATCGCCTGATCCAGTTTGAATAAGATCCATTTCACGGAATTTTATTCAAAATAGATCCATTTCTTGGTTGCTTGAGTTAACTACTTCCTCGATTGGTTCTTGATTCAAGGATCACTCCGTCAGATGGTCAGAACTCAGATATAAGTTGATCTAGATTCTAAAATTGGGATCTTGCTGAATCACAGTGTGCTCTTTGTATGCTGTAGTGACTCTTATGTACCTGGATATAGGAGAACAATTTTACCTCTCTAGTCCAAATAACCTCTCTATGAAGGGAAATTAATCTGTTTATAAGAGAAACCTGGATTCAAGAGAAAAAACACACACACACACACACACACACACACACACCACACCTTATCGATTTCACTTTCCCATGGTGTCCAGTATTGTTCTCGAATCAGCCTGTGTCAGCACTTTTCAGTCTGCTGATCCATCTGTGAGGTGTCCGAGTCTGCAGATAGATTAGATCAGTATGATGTGATCAGCTAATCTACACAATCATTTCACTTTATAAGGTTGAATACATATACCATTACATACTTGGATTTCTCTAGTATGAAGCCTTTACCAAATGATTCCCCAACTTCTGAGCTCTGTTATAGGAGGTATTTATATATATTCCATATTTATATATTTATCTGTATTTATTTATACATATTCCATAGGTGCATGATATTCATATTGCTCATGGCTATATTTTTTGTTATGTGCTTGCGAATTCTTGCTATCGAAACTCGAAACGTCTGGTGTCCCAGGCATCTCAAATGTCTCGAGACCATGGGACCGATCTGATGCAGCCAGGAGTTAGCCATCGGAATTAAGGTGACGAGTCTGTTGTTTTCGTTTGGATTTTAAATGAATATGGGATATGCATACAGTACAATACAATACAATACCATACAATACAATACAGTGCAGTACAATACAAAACAATACAATACTCTATTTATTCCGGCAAGAATGAGACTATAGAGTCCCTTTACTCTCACAGTCTAAACAAAGTCTCATTTATTGGTGACAGATACAGGTGTAATATTTACTAAGAACTTTGTTTAAAAGAGAGTTACGAGTATATACAGTTTTCTCTTGTAAACATGTTATTTTCCTTAAGCAGAGGTAAATTTGAACTAAACTTTTTTCTCTTGTAGCCAGTTTTTTCTAAGATCCAGTTCTCTTATATCCAGGTTTCTCTTATATCCAGTCTTTTCTTATATTCAGTTCTCTTGTATCCAGGTTTTTCTAATATCCAGTTCTCTTGAATCCAAGTTTGTCTAATATCCAGTTCTCTTGAATCCAAGTTTGTCTAATATCCAGTTCTCTTGTATCCAAGTTTCTCTTAAATCTAGTTCTCTTTTTTTTTAAGTGGGGTTTAACGTCGCTTTCAACTGCCATGGTCATATCACGACGGGGGTTTTACCCTCCATTCGCAGGAAACTCACAAACCTGCTACTCACATTGACCTCACCCAGCCTGAGTGGGGCCGGGAAAAGCCAGCGTCACGAGAATTAGAATTTGAATGGTCACCCATCCAAGTCTTAACCTCGCTGGATGTCGCTTAACTTCGGTGTACTGAAGGGAACCGGTGTATTCAACATGCCATCGACGCTGGCTTCTAGTTCTCTTATATCAAGGTTTTACTCTACATATATTATTGTCAATTTTGAACTATAAAAGTAAACAATATTAAATTATATAGAAGTGCAGTTTTAAATGATACATTTTAGAACAACACGATAAATGCATACAATTTTGAAATACATGGACATGAGCAAATAAATAAAGTATAATTTTAAAATTCAATACAATATAATTCAATACAAAATAATATGTATTCTTATGCGAATAATTACGCATCCTACTACTTATCTAATAAAGTTAATACACAATTTAGAATTACACAGATGTGACTCAATATAAATGTGGAATTACATAGATTTACAATGTTAAATTATACACCAAAGCTCTATGTATGTGGTTCCACTATGTCTGGGGCCGGGCGGTCTATCAGTTCCGGCGGGGTCTTGATACCCACTTGAATCACTGACTAATCATAGAAGACCAGTTTCATGGTACCCCTGGCGAAATTATACAGAGGAGCAGGCACGGACAGTGGGAAAATGTGTTGGGGGTGCTGCCACAGAAACCGGACTAAAATGGGATTTATAGAGTCCTCCTTTAGTACCTACCTTGTTTACAAAGCAGACAACAGCAAAATTGAAAGCTCCTGATTTTATTCAAAATTTCAAGAAATGTTTTCAAAAGTGAAATTTATTGAATCACCACACAATACACCACAGACAGGATACGGAAGGAGCCCAGAAAGTAGCTTTCACAGGGGTTATACCCCATCAATCCGTCTCCCACCATGACATAATTATCATGTAGCAGAGAATGCCTAATTCATAACTTTGCCCGGGATTACAAAACAATTGTAATTAAAAATTAATAATGTTCTTTATTTTTTTGTACATATTTCTAAGTTTTTTTTTTTTAAATTTATTGTTATTCATTTGTTGTTGTTGATTATTTTGTAAAAAAATAAAGTGTAAATAAATAAACATAATTATCATGGACACGGGAAGTAAGTAAGTACCTTACAGGTTTCAGTTTGTTTACCATGCCAATGATTTCCAATAATAAATTAATTATTAAAGAAAAGTGAAATGATTTTCACGTTGTACGAGCTAGGACTTGAAAAACCCCCTCTACTTTTCCTTTTCGTCTGGGGGTGCTGCAGTTCCGCAGCTCCTTAGCACTGGCCGCGCCTGTGTGGATGCTATAAATAAGGACATCGAGAACTTTAAGAAGCAGGTATCTGGCTAACTACATAGATTATACACACATGCATATATTATTTGTGTTAAGAGCCGTATCATCATAGGTTGACCGTGGCAATCAGGAATAAACTGTTCTGGAAGATTGTCTAGATTTGTAATGTTTTTTTTTTTTTTTTTTTTTTTTTTGTAGAATCTAGAATGAAGCAAAAACGGTACTCTACCATCTAAAACAAATTTGAAGAAAATCAGTCAAGCGGTTTTGGAGATAGATACAAGTGATTTAGTATAAAATCTCAAAATTGCCCAGTTTATAAAATGTGAACCAATCACGATGAAGTATTGTGTCTATAATTGGCAGTGTATTTTTCTCGTAATGTTTTTAATGTGTTAACAATAAATTGAAATTCAAATACCTACGAATGAACAGTAAATTGAGTCTTTAGAAACTATGGTTTCGTCAGCAAATCAGAACTTACTGGTGATTTCCTAGTTCGATTCGAACAATCATCTTGCTGGCTATTACGGGGCCAATTCAGGCTGGGTGAGGTCAATGTGGGTCGCTCGGCTTCGTTAAAGAAAACACTCTCATAATCCTCAAGTCTCCGTTTCAACCGTCAGTCACACAACGCACTCTGATTGGTAATTTCGTTCAAATTAACCAATCAGAGTGCGTTGTGTGATGGTTGATGGGAGATTTGGAGATTGTGAGAGTGAGAGAGCTTTCTGGAGTGAGGGCCTGGTTGGCAAGTTATGGGTACCTAGTGAATAGTTTGAAAGTACCAAGATTTTTATATTTTAATGAATGTCCTTCAGAGTACCAAAATGGAACCGAAATCAGGCTAAAATAGTTCCATATTTACCTCATTGTATGAAAAATAACTATGGTTACCTTAGTTTGATTCATCACATTTGTGTTTGAGCATCATCCTTACTTAAATTTCGACATATACTTGTGAATTGAACCACCGACCTCCAGGTTACGAGTCCGCCGGCTTATCGATCAAGCTACTGAGGGTATTGAGGTTGGTTAAAGAAGCTTAGGGCGGAATTAATAGACGTTTTTGTTATATGTACCTCTGTGGCGCTACGTCCAGATTTTGCGATTTTGTCTGGGACGGGGAAAACTAATGCTCTATCGTGAATTCATGACGTAATATCTCAATTTTGTTTACTAATTTCGCCCCTAGAAGCACCTTAAAAAAATTGCACCATCCTACCACTTTATCACCTCCCAACACGAGATAACCCGAGGTAACCCGACCAGATTCGCGAACGTCATGAATCGCCGAATATATCGAATGACCTTGGACCCGATCAATGCCTCAAACACTTGACCTTGAAATCGCTTTATATCAGTGAAGAATTCGGCAATCTGCCTGCTCATATGTTCATACATAATGGATATTTCGTGTACTACATATATAGAAGGCAGTGTAGTATATACGCGTTGGTAATATTTATATGAATACTAATAGGTACATGGAAATTCTATATAGCCCCATGTGACTGAATGTTTTAAAATAATATTTTTACATTTTGTATCAGAAGACCACTTCTGAGTTTTGATATTCTAAATTATTTTTTATAAAAATCAATATTCTTCTTCTTTCACGTTGCCTATTATCAAAACTACTTGGGGTTGTCATTATTCAACCTATTCCTCATAGTTGAGGTTGGTTTTTCTGGCACTTCCGTTCCACATGTAGGCTAGATGCACTTTCTAACTGACACCAACCCTGTTTATGTCAGCATTAATGAGCGATATTGCCTTTTTTTTACCATAAATTTATTAATTTTATTTGATAGTTCACATATGCGGTCTTGTCTTTTATATAAAGTGAATATTAGAGAGCATATATGATATTTTAAAGAAATTGAATTTAAAAATGGTTAAAAGCTTTTAGTCTTTTGGCCTGCAAAAGCTGGTATCTGTTTAACTTCTCCCAGCGCGACGATGTACTATATCTCGACCCCCAATATTGTAACTATAGAACTCGACCCCCAATATTGTAACTATAGAACTCGACCCCCAATATTGTAACTATAGAACTCGACCCCCAATATTGTAATTAGAACTCGACCCTCAATATTGTAATAAGAACTCGACCCCCTATAATATAATTAGAACTCGACCCCCAATATTGTAATTAGAACTCGACCCCCAATATTGTAATTAGAACTGGACCACCAATGTAAAACAATCGTAGCATCGGGATGTTAAGATTAGAAATGGACCCGTTAGACAGGAAATGACCAAGACATCTTAAGCCCAGACCTCTGAGTCTCCTATTGTTCACAAGTTGAGTGGGTGACATCCTCAGGTCTCTCAATATGAGAGGTGAGGAAGTACAGGGTACGCCAAACACTCTTCATTCTTCACCAAACAGTCTGTCCCGGTAGCTCAGTGGTAAAGGCGGTACTCTGTGAATCCAGAGGTCGCGGGTTCGACCGACCTTAGTAGCTTGATCGACAAGGCGGCGGACTTCTAACCTGGAGGTCGGTGGTTCATTCCGGGTTTCAGCGTAAATTTAGTAAATCGTGTTTGAGTAGATGTGATATCACGTTAATCACGTAGTTGATTGATATAAATATGATAATTATTTTTTAACTTTTACGTCGCGGGTTCGAAACCCAGCCGGGACATGACAAGTTATCCTCCCCTCTGGATTTTTTACCACATAATAATGCGTCTTGGGCTTACTGCTGGAATAATGGAGCTTAATAGTTTTAATCGGGCAGTATAAATAAGGCGATATTATTATTATTCATTACAAACTGTTTGCGGGATTCATCATTGCATTCTTTTGAGCGTAATCCTTAGCCAAGTTTACAAAGAATTCATTATCAGAAAGAGCTAAATAACTTTTTAGAATTGAAGTTATTTAAATGACCAGATTTGCCATTTTCTATAATGTCTTTGTATTACATACTATACATATCAACATTTTAGTATGTAGCGCCGTATCTTTAATATCCTATTGCGCCCATAATTCCGCCACTGATCGCTGCTCGTATACTACAGCAGTTACTCATTTTTTCTCACGAGGTTACGAGTGGACACCGGGCAATGTTTATTGTACATCATAGAAAAACTCCTGCCCAGCTGGGGATCGAACCCAGGTCACCAATGCGTGCATTACATTACATTACATAATTCCTGGGGGTCTTTTCTATAGAAGAAATTCCTGTGTGCTGCGTCCATTATTTAGAACTATTGCACCCCATTTTGCTCACTCTTCACTTTCGAAGACATCTGCTGCCCTTAAGAAGTTTAGCAGGTGTCTTATGGGTTCCGAGTGTATTGTTTCCAACTCTTGCCCTGGATATCCAAGAGTTTGGAGTCTTGTGAGTGCAAGTGCTGGGCACTCAAGTAGGATATGAGTGGCCGTTTCCTCGCTCTCAAGACACTTTCTACACTCAACTGTGCCATTGTATACCCCAATGGTGTTTAAGTGTTTTCTCAGGGAGCAGTGGCCTGTTAGTAGACCAACTATTTCTCTGATGTTTTTTCTACCCAGACTAGTGAGTTTTTGGGTTGTTGTTTTTAGAGGCTCTTTTATCATTTCCTTAGATTGCCTAAGTCCTATGACGTTTTTCCAGTCCTTTTTGTGTCTATCTCGGATCCAGTCAGTTATAGCTCCTTTTGCTATACATTTAGGTATGGCAAGAGCAGGTTCTGGTCCGATATAGATTGTTTCTGATCCAGCTTTTGCAAGTTGGTCAGCTTTTTCATTTCCTTCTACACCAGTATGTCCTGGTACCCAGATTAACTGGATACTATTGGTTCTGGCTAATCTTTCGAGGGATCTTCTGCATTCCCAAACAAGTTTTGAACTTATTTGGTATGATGTTATAGCTTTAATTGCTGCTTGGCTGTCAGATAGTATTTTAATGTCTTTCTTAAAGAATCTCATTTCAATGCTTTTCTGCACAGCTACAAGGATGGCTAGGACTTCAGCTTGAAATACTGTGGCATGTTTTCCCAAGCCTACTTTAATTTGTTTCTTGGGATGTACGCCAAATATTCCTGCTCCTGTCCCATCCTTGGTTTTGGATCCGTCAGTATACCATACTACATCACCTTTTTTCATTTTTTCCTTTGTTCTCCAGTGTTCTCTAGAGTGTATTACTAGTTCTACTGGAGAGGTAAATATGTGTTTTTTTGTCATATGATCTGAGATCATAAGGAGCCTTTCATCTTTTACGATGGAGTTTATTCTGACATGTCCCAAATGGGGGTTTTTGGGTTTCCAGTGATTATTGCACTCTAGTCTATATGAAGCTGCTCTAGCCATCCCTTTGATATAAATATCAAGAGGGGGAAGGTCTAGTATTGCTTCTAGTGCTAGGGAGGGTGTGGTTCTCATAGCTCCAGTAATACCTAGACAAGCCTGCCTTTGTATCTTGCCTATCTTGGTTTTTGCTGTAACTTGTTCTACCTTTGGCCACCACACAAGGGAACCATAGGTAATTAATGGTCTAATTACCATGGTGTACAACCAGTAAACCATCTTTGGTTTTAGACCCCAAGATTTCCCAAAGGTTCTTCTGCATGTATTCATGCAGATCTGCGCTTTGTTTACAACTTTTTCAATATGACTATTCCAGGTCAGTTTCTTGTCAAGTGTAACTCCAAGATACTTAACCTCATTAGCCATTCTGAGTTCTGTACCAAACAATGTTGGTGTTTTTTCATTTCCCTTCATGACTTTCCTCGTAAAAGGAACAAGGGTAGTTTTTGAGGGGTTGACTCTTAGTCTCTCTTTAATGCACCAGTTTTCAACTACTGTCAAAGCTTGCTGCATTAGATCTAAGCTGACTTCCATGTATTTCCCTAGGATTATTATGACAATGTCATCTGCATAACCTAGAGATAGGAATCCCATTCCATTGAGTTCTATCAGCAGTGAATCAACCACGAGAGTCCACAAAATGGGCGATAAGACACCACCCTGTGGACATCCTTTCGTGGTTTCCACTACTAATGTTTCTTCATGTATGGTTGTTATAATTATTCTGCCTTTGAGCATAGTTTCGATCCATCTGATTAGAGATGAATTGATCTCTTTCTCTTCCGCAGCTTTAATTATTGATTTGAAGGATGTGTTATCAAACGCACCTTCAATGTCTAGGAATGCTGTAAGGGCAATTTCCTTATGTGCCAAGCTATTCTCAATTGAATGTACTAGTTTGTGTAGGGCTGTCTCTGTTGATTTGCCCGCTTGATAGGCATATTGATTCTCATGTATAAGAGCTTTTGCTTTTAACATGTCTTTCACATGCCTGTCAATAATTTTCTCCATGGTCTTCATGACAAAGGAGTTGAGACTGATAGGTCTAAATGATTTTGCCTGACCATAATGTCCTTTGCCTGGTTTCGGTATAAAGATAACTTTAACTTGTCTCCAAACGAAAGGTAGGTATCCCATTGCTATACTAGCTCTGTATATATATACCAGGTGAGGTATTAGTATATCCTGTGATTCCTGTAACATGCAAGGAAATATACCATCTACACCTGGACTTTTAAATGCGCCAAATGTGTGAATGGCCCACTTGATTGAAGATGCTGTAATCAGCCATCTCGCGAATTTCCAGTCTTCTTTTTCTGGTCTTCTCCAAGGAGTTCCAGTTTGAGTGTCTGTTCTTTCGTAGGATCCAGGGAAGTGACAGTCTAGTAAAACTTTCATTGTCTCTTTTCCTGTTTTTGTGTACTCTTCATTAGAGTTTAGTAGGGTTCCAATAGGATTTATTGGAACTGTTTTTAGGATTTTATTTAGTCTACTTGTTTCTACTGTGTTCTCTATAGTTCCACAGAAGTTTCTAAACGATATCCTTTTTGCTTTTCTAACTTCTATGTTGTACTTTGTAAGTGCTGATCGGTATTCCGTCCACACGTTGTACTTCATAGCTATTCGAAAAAGTTTTCTAACATTTGCTCTTTGCTGAGCTAATGACGCATTCCACCATCTTGTTCTACCTTTACAGGTTTTCACGATTGGTGGATTGTTAATTTCATAGGCTACTTTCAGAGTATCTTGCAGATGTTCTGCATACTCATCAAGTTCCCTATGATTCTTAATATTATTATTTACAGGGCCAATAGTTTCTTCGAGAGTTTGCCGGAAATTAATCCAGTTAGTTCTACGAGGATCTCTATATATTCCCTGTTCTTTAGTACTTCCCTCTATTTCAAAGTAGATGTGTTGATGGTCAGCCAGAGATGGTTCCTTCAAAACCTCCCACTTTGAGATAGAGTTTGAAATGTGCTGAGTGCACAGAGTTATATCCAAAACCTCTTTTCTGTTAACAGTAATAAAAGTTGGTCTATTTCCCTTATTTAACAAGAATAGGTTGTTACTTACCATAAAGTCCAGGAGATGATCTCCTCTCTCGTTGGTATTTGAGCTGTTCCAGACGACGTTATGCGCATTTGAATCACACCCAAGGATTAGCTGGATGTTCTCCTTGTGCGCATACTGGACCAGCTGTTGCACTTCCATCGTGGGTGGTGGTCTGGGTGAGTCATGGGGAAAGTATGCCGAGCCGATAATGACTTCATGTTCTCCTCCATGTGTTTTGTACTTTAGCTTCACTGCAACCAGGTCTTTCCCACAGAATTCCTGAAGCACTAAGAAGCTAGTGTTGTGTCTCTTGTGGAGTATGATACAGGTCCGAGGGGTTTCTAACATCCTTTTGTCATATATTAGAAAACCCCCAGATTCTTTCAGCCCACATACTTTGTTCTTAACACACCAAGGTTCTTGGACAAGGACAAAGTCCAGGTCCATTACCTGGAATGTCTGAACAAGTTGGGCAGTGGCAAGCTTTTTATGCTGGATGTTGGCTTGAAGTACCTTCACCACCATCCTGCATTTGCTTGGGTTTCTTCTCAATTATAGAGAAGCTGATCTTGAAGAAGCTCAGGAAGAGCGAAAGCCCTCTGTCCTTTAGCTTCCTCAGCTCCTCTTCATTGAGTAGAAACACAACAGTTCTACCAACGGGTTCTGCTTTTGTGTTAATTATTTTCCAGTCTTCTGTATTAATGCCCTTGTTTTGGACATTCAGATTCTGGAGAATAGTTTCTATTGCTCGGCTGTTAAGAGCAGCCGGCAATCTTGTAATAACTTTAGTGGTGTTAAGTACCAATCTTGCGTCCCCCACCAGCAAGTTGATACCCTTCCACTCTTTTATTTTTCCTACACAGTCTATGAACCATTTCTGTGTAGGTATGTTTGAGCATGTGGCTACAAACACTCCATTTTCAATCCTGCTGTTGAAGAATTGAGGACCATTACCATCTTCCAATGGTCTAATGTGTTCCTCCATCTTCTCCAGCAGGTCACTCAGATCATCTTCTGACAGCTTGCTTTCAGGAAATCCTTCCAGCCATGCTGCCATCTTGATGGTCTTGAGCGAGGCGCTGTAAGAAACCTTAAGTTTCTTCTTATCAGCGTCTTTTGATGGTGTACTATCCTCTGATCTCTGTCTTTTAAGAGCAGTTTCAGAGGTTTTTACCACTGGAGATGCCGTTGAAGAAGTACTATTCTTCCCTGGTTTCTCCAGTGTCCAAGTTCCCGCAGCCATCTTTCTTGCTTTTTTGAGCTTTCTGGTTTGGGAAAGTGTTAACTTTGGTTTCAACGAAAGTCGACCAAGTTTATTTGTTGCAGTTTTTGTGTTACTGTCTGACAAACTGTCTTCAGTAACTACAATGTTTAGATCTTTGCAAGCCTGCGCACTGGCTTCTTGCAAGATTTCTTCATCTGAATCTACAGCCATCGATAGAGATTCTGTAGTTTCAGATGAGGTGGGAAGAATAGGAGTCTCAGCAGTGACCTGCTCAGATTGAGCTTCCACTGCTGAGGGGGATATAGAAGGGTTAGGATTTAAAGGAGGAGGTTGGGTTTGATTTGAAGGGGGGTTCATAGTTGTTCCCACGAGAAGCAAGGGATGAGGAGGTCCACCAGGGAAGAGCCCCGCTTTCCAAGGTAAGGGTGAATACTCTGAAGGTCCCCAGGTATTCAGAGGTGTATATTAGCGATCAAGTTTAACCCCTTGACCATTCAGCCCTCGGCATATACATAACCTTGGCTTAGGGGTGGTTATCACTAGCTCAACCTGTAAGTATAAGATCAAATGTATATTATCTGTTCATCAGATTTCAATATCTGATTAGTATATTAAGAACCCTTTGCGTACTTGATTGATCCTGGTGGTATTAAATTGTTAATTGCTAAAAAGTATCCAGGGAACAGGGCTTATCGAATTGTCAGAGATTGAAAAATCTCATTTCCCCTGTGAGAGCAAACAAACGTAGTTCAGGATGTGCACAGTACGCAAAGTGTTCAATGTGGGATATACCGACCACCCGGTCCTGGGCAGAACTCAGCCATTACATACTAGCATGCAGCATGCAAGCATGCAATGTTACCAGCCCCCGGGAACGTGCGCATTCACGTGCACGTGGACCCGTCTGTCCAGAGTTATCTAGGTGCACACAGTTACAGCTTTCGCCCCCTGTGTACCCTAGACCGAGGGCCACCAATGCGTGCAAGCCTAATGACCTACGGGCGCGGTAACTTTTTTTTTGTATTTATTTGTTTTATACTTTCGGTAAGACGAGATAGTCCCACCATAGCGTGTAGACACGTTCAGCGCCACGAGGTACATAATATATGCACCTCAGCTAACTTTTCTTCATGACATGAGGTACGTATGTGTACCTCAAGTATTTTATTATTCACGACATTAAGTATGTATTTGTATCCAACCCTATGTTGCTCTTTGAAGACATGAGGTACCTCTATGTGACTCAATACAATGTATTTCTTATGTGGATCTGATAGCTCTGGTCCCACTGAGTTTTTCGGTCCGAGACACTTGAAAATTGGTGCGAGACACTTGAAATGTTAAATGAGCTTTAGTCCCTCACAACGAATCTCTAATATATGCTTGGCGCTGAACGTGTTAAGAAGTGTGAAGCCAACCCCAGTTGCATGGAAACGCCACATAGCGCGACACCATCGCAAAGGAGTAGAATATTTCTCGCAGTCTATTTATGTTTATGTTTACATTTTGATATATTTATGTTTATGTTTACATTTTGATATATTTATGTTTATGTTTACATTTTGATATATTTATGTTTATGTTTACATTACATTTGATACGTGTGAGGGACGAGGAGAGGACACTCCTTTGCGATACTAGCGCTGAGGACGCCACGATGTAGGCCGGCGGGGGGTGGTTTCCACACTTCTTGATTCTAAAAGCTATGGTCCCACTATAACAACAGTGTTCAGTAGCCCGTTCCAAAAACACTCTCCACTTTCATAATCTCCGGATCTCCATTTCAACCGTCACACAACGCACGCTGATTGGTTATTGCGCTCAAATTGACCAATCAGAGTGCGTTGTGTGACGGTTGAAACGGAGATTCGGAGATGTTGAGAGTGGAGAGTATTTCTGGAATGGGCTATAGGTCTCTCAACCAGAATTCCTCAGCTTTTACCTCTAGAACAGCGTTTCCCAAACTGTGGGCTCATCTGTGAGGACTGCCTGACAGTAGGGCATTAGAAGCATTAGATATGAAAGAGGGGCTAAGGGGGCCGTGAAGTTTGAGGACCGGTGCTCCACAATAGTCTGGATTATTTACGACAATGATATTTGCGACTAGAGTTGCCACCTTTACGCCTAGACCTGTATTTATACAGGGTGAAACATTTTTTTGTTGTTGTTGATAACATCACAGATTATAAATTTCATATAAAATCATTGGTTGCGGAAAAGAGTCTTCGCACTGCACGGCAATTGAGATCCTTTGGAATAGAAAGGATTTGGCTTTTCTATCTCCAGTTTTCTCATTCAATCAATCTAAGAGGAATGACTCAGCACTTCTACCACTGTCTTTACAAGGAGGCTACTAACTGACAAGGCCCCCAGAACCAAGCCAATGCTGGTCTACACCCTGTTTATAGTTCCCCAGCTAGACTGCTGGTCTACTCCCTGTTTATAGTCCCCCAGCCTGACTGCTGGTCTACTCCCTGTTTATAGTCCCCCAGCCAGACTGCTGGTCTACTCCCTGTTTATAGTCCCCCAGCCTGACTGCTGGTCTACTCCCTGTTTATAGTCCCCCAGCCTGACTGCTGGTCTACTCCCTGTTTATAGTCCCCCAGCTAGACTGCTGGTCTACTCCCTGTTTATAGTTCCCCAGCTAGACTGCTGGTCTACTCCCTGTTTATAGTCCCCCAGCTAGACTGCTGGTCTACTCCCTGTTTATAGTCCCCCAGCCTGACTGCAGTACCCTTATTCAAGTGACACCCTGTAGACTTAGGTGTTCGTTCTCTAAGCCAATACCGCTGATCTATCTGATAGTGTCGCCCTAGAATCTAGCGTGATAATGAACAGGCATTGCCTGCGAATATGTGAAGTTGTTGTTATAATAAAAGTTATATTATTAAAAATATTATTTTTGTTACATGAGGGAGTAAGCTCATCCAGTGGCGAGCTTTGTGTCACTTTAGTGAAGTACCTATAATTTTCTTTTTTATTCTTCTTCCTCATATTTGAGGTTGGCACTGTCCAACATCTTCGACTTATTTGAGGTTGGCACTGTCCAACATCTTTCACTTATTTTATGTTGAAACTATCCAACATCTTCCACATATTTGAGGTTGGCACTGTCCAACATCTTCCACATATTTGAGGTTGGCACTGTCCAATATCTTCCACATATTTGAGGTTGGTATTGTCCAACATATTCCACATATTTGAGGTGGGCACTGTCCAACCTCTTCCACATATTTGAGGTTGGCACTGTCCAACCTCTTCCACATATTTGAAGTTGGCATTGTCCAACATCTTCCACATACTTGAGGTTGGCACTGTCCAACCTGTTTCACATGGACTTGAGGTTGGGATTGTCCAACATCAAGCTTTACCGATTGGAAACAAGATTTTTTTTGAGGTGGGATCCTAGAAGTGAATTTACCTGCCAGATGCGCCACTGATGGTCTTTCTAGCTATTCACTCCCACATCATGTTGAGCTCTCTGCTTTTACTAAAACCTAACTGTTTCTTTATAATCTTTGTAGGTACATAATATTTGCATATAAGTATTATTATTGTAAAAGTTAGTATTATTATCATTTACTTTCATCTTCTCTCTTTCCCTTTCTCTCCCCTCAAGTATTATCGTCTATCTCTCTTCCTCTCTCTTTTTATCTCTTACTATCTCCTCTTATTATGTGTCATATTATGTAAATTACTATTGTATTAAACAAAGAATAAAATCAAAACAAATCTCTTTCCCTCTCCCACTTTTTCTCTCTCTCTTTCTCTCTTAATCCTCCTCCCTCTTTCCCCTTCTCTCTCTCTCCCCCTGTCTTCCTCTCTACCTCTCTCTCTCTCCCTTTCTCTCTCCCTCCCTCTCTCTCTCCCTCTCTCTCTCTCTCTCTCTCTCTCTCTCCCTCTCTCTCTCTTCCTCTCTCCTCTCTCCCTCTCTCTCTCCCTCTCTCTCTCTCTCTCTCCCTCTCCCTCTCCCTCTCCCTCTCTCTCTCTCCCTCTCTCTATCTCTCTCTCTCCCCCTCTCCCCCTCTCTCCCTCTCTCTCTCTCTCTCTCTCTCTCTCTCTCTCTCTCCCTCTCCCTCCCTCTCCCTCCCTCTCCCTCCCTCTCTCTCTCTCTCCCTCTTTCTCTCTCCCTCTCTCTCTCTCCCTCTCTCTTTCCCTCTCTCTCTCCCCCCCACCTGCCTTCCTCTCCCTCCCTCCCTCTGGCGAATTATAGCAAAGCAACCCCCCTCATGATACGCCAGTTCTCAAAAGTTACGCACTAATTTTCCTCCACTATTTGTTCACAGGTAATACCCATTTGACCACCTATGCAATCTTTACCAGCCTGGGTGTTTTTAAGGTAAGACTCAGTTTTGCAAGCGTAGTAAGGTGAAGTAATTCGAAAAATAAAAGAGAGGATCTTTGTAATGCTGCACTATACAAACATTGTAAATAGGCCTTGTTTTTTGGGAGGGCGTGGAAGGGGAGGGGGGTGTCTGGCTTATCTCAGTTTTAAACCTGTTTCATAATTCGGCCCTAATTTTTTTAATTTTGGCTTGACATCGCTTTCAACTGATGCATGGTTTTTATATCACAAAAAATGTTCTCATTATAATTTGGGCTTAGCGTCACTTCCAACTGCATCCTCCTAACACAATCAGGTTTTACTGTCTATTTGCTGAAAACTCACAACCAGCCACTCAAATGAACCTCGCCCAGCCTGAGTGGGATAGAAAATAGGCACGAGCATCACGAGGGTTCGAACTTAAATGGTCACCCCGTCCATAATCTAACCACGCTGAACGTTGCTAAACTTCAGTGACACACCGAGAATTGGTGTATTGATGTCATCTGCGCAGTGGCCTTGTGCTCCACCACAAAGATATGTTATTATTATTATTATAGTAAGCTTTATTAGGTAGAACAAAAATATATACAGTGAAAAACAATAAGATTAAGCAAAGATACAAGAAAAAAAAGAGAATGAAGTTAATGTCCTACCTAAAGGGCGGGGTTGTTGCCTGTGGCAATCTCTTCCACCCAACCCTTATAACTTCAACGTTTAACATGTTTTATGTTGTGCTATAGTTTTTTTTCAGTTCTCTGTGTTAACGTTCTCTGCAGAGATCACATCTATCTATCTATATTCTACTATGTTAAAGTTGTGTTTTTCAATTTTAGAGTTATATACACCACTAAAGTTATATACAACAATAATAAAACACACCTTAAACATGTTGCTCTGGTATGGAGCACAAATTAAAATTTCGTTATTTATAGTTATTGGCGAGAGAACTTCACAACGAAACCTATTCAAAGGTGTTTGTTATCTTATAACACCAATCCATACTCCCGGCTCTCGAGTATTTGGTTCCGCGTAAGGGAAAGATTGGTAAAAAGAAGACCACGGGTTCAAATTCCGAGTGTCCTTTTTTTTCAAGACAATAAATAAAAAAAATGGTTTACAGATTAATAAATCTGTATTTTTTAATAAAAAGAACAAGTAAAAAATAACAATTAAAGTAAAAAAATAAATGAGATAGCTAGATTCATCTCTGAGCTTCTGCTAGATGATCTAGACTCCTAGATTCTCTAGCGTCCCACGTTATCTCTCCGGATAGACCTCCCACTTTGGCATACCACAACGTTGACACAACGATTCCCACTATCACAATCCGCGTCGCAAGCAATAGCAGTGTCAGCAATATTAGCAATAATGGCAAACAACATCAAAATTTTGTACAATAACAACAATAGAAGTTATAGAAGTGTTAACAACAACACTTTTATGTCAGTTTTAACAGAAGGAATAATCTTATGAATGACGAAATTATCGACAAGACAATGTCTGGGGGACGTTAAACAGGGAGAGAACCAACGTCTCGCTCAAGGACTGTAAGCAGAGAACGGAGCAGCCAACCCTAACAAGCCTGGCTTGCTTGCAGTTTCCCAAGGGTTTAATGGCTTGAAAAGAAAAAGCCCAAGTTCTCACGATGCCGATGGTTCATCGCACATAGAAATATGTGGTTCAAGGACGAGCCAACATTTTCACTTAAATTGGCTGAAGACATCAGTCCCCCCCGCTGTAGCCAAGCTGTTTAACAACAATAACGACAACAACAAACATGTAAGTTATAGAATTGTAAGTTGAACAACAATAATAAGAGTGTCATATTAACAGAAGAAAATTCTTAAAATGACAAAATTAACGATTAAGAAAAGCAAAGATTTCTAATCGATATCAAAAGCAAATAAAAACACCAAAGTCAACAAACAACAATAACTTTATAATTGTCAACTACACCATCGTCAGAAATACTACCCATTCTTTAACAGCACAACAAAAATAACAAAATCAAAAATTCAGCCACCAAAACACATATAACATTAACAAAATCACCACCGAAAAAAACTATCAAACATAATGAGACATCAACTACAAAACGTTCCATCAAGAACAACATTCTACGAACAACCAAAATATTTCGTAATCACAGGTCTTTTTTTTGGCTCTGGGCGATGGGCTCTTGACCGGACTGCCTGGAGACAACTGGTAAAAAAATGTCGACCCCGCTTGAGCGGGATTAAAGACAAAGTAAACAGAAGAAGAAGAAGAAGAAATATGTTTTTTTTCTTTGTATAGGGCTTCTTCACACCTCGGCTCAGGTGTTTGATAATCAACGACATCAACAATAACAATTGCAACAAAAAGTGTATCTACAAACCTACTTACCCACCTACAAGAAAGCTATGTCTTTGTCCCCGGACAAGATAGATTCAGCGAAGAAAATTTATACCACATATTTCAATGAGATCAATGGGATACTTATCATTCGTGAGAAGTTATGCGACCTGTTGAATTTAATGAATGAACGCTAAACTGTTGCAACGATTGTGATCTGTTGAAATTTATAGGCGGCCAGATCCCACAGACTTGTGTTAAGTTTAATTATATAGACAAGGGTTAGTAAGTATGTAAACTACTTTGTTTGTATAGTGGTGTACATGACCATAGAAGTTGACATGAACCACTATAATCTAATAATAGATAGATAGATAGACATTGTCGTACCATTGTATGATCATTAGTTCGCGATTAGCTCAGTGGTTAAGCACTCGCTTGTCATGCGCACGGTCCCGGGTTCAATCCCCGTGCCGAAAAAACTTGTATTCAAAATTTTGTTACAGTTGTTTGTAAGGGTAACATAGGTTATGTATCCCTTACTCGGTGTTGACCCAGCACCTAATTGGGAAGCTTTGTGTTCACTTCTCGCCCATCAGAGGGGAGGCATACTACGGGATGGGCAGCCTACAACACAGACCACAAGCGTCTAAAAGTAGTTGTTCCTGTTTCATGGCTACGAAATAAAAAACGGCTGTGAAACACTCATCTTAAAAATAAATAAAAAATCAATAGACACAGTGGTATCGACTTCAAGTTTTATTCTTGTGTTGTAACTATTAGTATTATTCCTATTTATACCAGTAATATAGATTTACAGATTAAGCAGAACCACCAGGATCTACTTGACAGATCAAGAGTTGCGTAGGAACCAACCGGGCGTAGGACAGCAAGTAGCCTGGAGATGCTATCTGTGGGCTGCTCCTGGTGGTCTACTAAATGCAGTAGCTATGTTTTCATTCAGGTGGAGGCAGATTGGTGGTTGATTTGATTGTGATTTTATTCTTTATTTAATACAATTTTGATTTACATTATATCACACCTCCTAAGATAATTCTACCTTATTGAGTTTCGGAAAGGTGCAAGTTCTAGTTTGGTGGGAACAAGAAGACAGTTTATTATTTTAACACGGGCGAACTCTTGCCTATCTAAGCTTTGTATGAGACATTAATAAGAGTATTTGAGAAACATAATATATAACTCGTTACTCGTATAGACATCCAAGTCTTTTGATTGGTCCAACAGACGTCTCACATCTTCAGCTTTAGGCAGTGCATGCTGTCGGAATACATTCTCAATAATAGAATCCCCGTGAAGACTTTTTCTTTCCTCTTTGCTTTTTCTCAACCCTACCCAGGGTTGGGCATCTTTCAACCTCTTCTTCTTCTTGGTTGAGGTTGGTTGTTTCTGCCACTCCTACTTCCACATTTAACGACTGGATGTTTTTCCTAACGCCAACTCTTAGAGGGCGCCAATGATTTGTATTGTTTCTTTGGCTTGGCTAAGATGGTACCGTATCTGTTTAAAGTCCCCCAGTGAGACTACCTTTGTTGAAAACGCGAATATCAGGAAATACGTCATTCAACTGGAATGCAATAAATTATTATTTTATTGATAGTTATATCAGAACATAAATATGTGAATTTTGTCAAATTGTGAAACTCGTATTTGTTTGAATTTTAACTTTGTAGTTTTTGTTCTGGGTCAAAACTAAAAGGCCTTTAAAAAAACCTCAATGGGAAAAAAAAAATCAAGAAGACATTTAGAGCGGTTTAAACTTTCTATTGCGATTTCCCATACAATGAATTTTTGAGATGTAATAGTATCTCAAAAATTCATTGAGGGCCTCAAAAAATTGATGCCCTACGTCTCACTATTCGCGCGAAATATGATTTTTTATTTAAACAACCTTCTTGACATTTCAAAAGTCGATATACTCGACTGCTTCATCTGCAAGGGTGACATATACTCGTAATCTGTTGGTTGCCATATTTTTCCGGCGTGTTGTAGGAGCGACCAATGTGGCCAGCCTTTTTGTTCAGTTCAGTTATGCTTTGGTGCCTTTGTAGTTTTGTTTTGTAACAGTGGCGTAGCTACTAAAGACGATTAGGTGTTTTACTTGTTCATGTTCAGTCTCTTCTTTTTTTTTAAAATAATAATAGTTTATTTATTTATTTTCTTTATAAAGAAACATTTATACAAAGGTACTTTCTCCTAGCTGTTGAAGGGCTTCTTCTCTCGCTTTGCCTTTTCCCAAACTTACTTGGGGTCGCCACTGTTCAACCTCATGGTTGAGGTTGAATGAGTGGTTGTGGCTCATTTTTAAGGTCTCCAATATATTTAAATTTGGTGTCAACTATTTCTCCTTGTAGGGTTTCACCTTTTTTTCTACTTCCAGTACAGTCGAATCTCGCTAACTCAAAATCTCGATAGGTCGAAATTCGTGATAGCTCGAAATGATGCTTCTGTCCCTTGAATTCAAAGTTAGCAGATTTGTACTGTATTATTTTCCCATTCTATTGTTTTCGTTTTGTGATTTTATTTTTAATTTTGGTTTAACGTAACGTAACGTAATTCTGGTTCAATTGCATGGTCCTATCACGACGGGGGTGTTACCCTCCATTCGCAGGAAACTTAAAAACCTGCTACCCACAGTAACCTCGCCCAGCCTGGGTTGGACCGGAACGCCAGCATCACGAAGTCTTCACCTCGCTGAACGTTGTTTAACTTCGGTGAAGCAATGTGACAAGATTACGGTTCGCCTCTGATAGTCAAGAGGCTTAATTGTTTCTTAAATGTCGCTGAAGTCTGAACTATAATGCTAAGCCTTGATTGGCTTTGAATCAGAATAGAGCGTTACAACCAAGTGGGTATAACTCCAGACATTCATATCTTGTGGGCTTGGTCCTATCTCAACACACCACTTAGGTTAATTCGACCGGTCTAAATATTTCTCTCCCAGCGTCGATGGCGCGTTGAATGCACCGGTTCTTGTAGGATCACCGAAGTTAAGCAACGTCCAGCGAAGTGAAGCATTTGTGATGCTGACATTCCGGCCCAACACAGGATGCGTGAGGTTAATGTATGTATGTATGATTTTCGTTGATGCACAAGGCCTCTTCACAATTTTTGTGTGTAGCGCAGCATTACTGAACCTCCTGTACTTTTCGAATTATTACACTAATTTCTTTTTACTCTGGTAATGCCGCCACTGGTCGTTACTCATACAAGTAACTACTCATTTTTTTTCCCGAGTTATGAGTGGACCCCAAAAATCCATGTACAGAGCAGAAAAATTCTTGCCCCGCTGGGGAATCGAACTCGGGTCACCATGCGTGCAATGCACTGTTTGTGAACCTAAAGCGCACGAATAGCTCATTGGTTAAGCACTCGCTTGCCAAACGTAAGGTCCCGGGTTCGAACCCCCGCGCCGATTAAAATTTGTATTCAAAATTTGGTTATAGGTGTTTGTCAGGAATACCTTCCGGTGCGCTCGTGTTGACCCAGCACCTAAATGGAAAGTGTTGTGTATCTTTTTGCCCATCAGAGGGGAGGCATACTACGGGATGGCCAGGCTGCAACACCGACCACAAGCGTCTACAGTAGCTCCTGTTTCATGACTACGAAATAAAAAAGGCTTTGAAACACTCATCTCTAAAAAAAAACCATTTACGAAGAAGTATTGTGTGTATAATGTGCAGTGTTTTGTGCTAGTATGTATACTTTGTAGTGTACTTATTTACTTTGTGATGTATGTATTGTTGCTATTTTGCTATTTATTTGCACATTATGTGTGTATTGTTTTCCTCATTCACTTTTAATGCGTGAAATTCGCTCGAAGTCATGATTCTACTTAGCCGACTCCCTCTTTCTCTCTTCCTGATTATTCGTCATCACTGGTAAACACAATTTGGCGCTTTACACTTCAAACCGCCGCGCCGCGGAAATTATTTAGAATAATAATTAATTTTTCTATGTTCTGATGTATTCGTCCTTGAGTTTTAGGGTTGACTCAGTTATGGATTAAAGAGGGGGGTGCAATGCCCCGTCGAATAATAATATGTTGATTAATACCAGGCGAGGTTAATGCTCAAAGCATTTTCTACGACCTCCTCAGTGTCTTATTATTATGTGGTCATATTCTCAAATCAATATAATCAGTATAAACAGAAAAGTGAGAAGTTCTATTAGATGTACATACATGAATATGAGAACATATTTGGACAGTTGTTTCGAGCTTATTTGCTCTCATCAGCAGGTAATAGTTCTGAATATCCAAATTTTACAAACAACTGAAACCAAATTTTGAATACAAATTTTTGTCGGCGCGGGGGCTCGAACCCTGGACTTCCGCATGGCAAGCGAGTGATTAATCACTGAGCTATTCATGCGGTCTTTTTTTAATTATAAACAGTGAACGGGAGGACCGTTTGCTCACTATCCTAACTAAGCTAAAATAGCTAATACAATAATGGACCCTAAACCTATCTAACGCTTTCTATGACCGAACAAACCTACTAAAGCTGAGAAAAAAAATATTGTTAAAAAAATTCCGCAGTTGGCACTTTAACGACATGTGGCTTGTCGCCATTTGCGCCACAGTTGATTCATTGGTTTCGTTTTAGCAGGAAATTTTTCAAGGCTCAAGGAAAACAAACAGAACGTCGCGTCGCGGCGAAGGAATATCGTGTTTTCCACATTTGTAAAGAACCGACTTCTTGAAGTTCGAATTCGTGGAAACTAATGTATTCCGCGCAAAGAACTTTTTTCGTGTTGAGGAGTTGACAAATAAATTCGTCGCCATTACTATCATAACAACAAAAACAACAACAATAAATTAAAGGTGACAATGAAAGACAATATAGCGAACGAACCGACCTCAGTAGCTTGATCGATAAGGCGGCGGACTTGTAACTTGGAGGTCGGTGGTTCAAGTCAAGGTTTCAGCGTAGATTTAGTAAATCGAGTTTGAGTAGTTGTGATATCACGAAAGTGATTAACACAAATATGACAACTTTTAATAAAGCAAACGTCCACTAGAAGTATCCAACATCAGGTATCCTATAGATATCCTATTGTAATAATATATGTAGTACACAATTACACATCCTAGACGTATTCAATACGGATCGAGAGAGCCTTGTTGGAATTTGAAATTTAAATATTTGCCCTTTGTCTAAATCTTGGAAATCAGTAGTACGCGTGGTGTATAATGGCAATGGCCTTGCTTGGATAGTATTGGGAAAATAGTAGTTTTCATAGTTGTATACGTTGTAGGGATTTCTATAAAGTAATTCATAGAGTTTTAGGGATTTTGATAAAGTAGTTCATATAGTTGTAGGAATTTTGATAAAGTAGCTCATATAGTTGTAGGGATTTTCATAAAGTAGTTCATATAGTTGTAGGAATGTTGATAAAGTAGTTCATATAGTTGTAGGAATTTTGATAAAGTAGTTCATACTCGTATAGTTGTAGGAATTTTGATAAAGTAGTTCATATAGTTGTAGGGATTTTGATAAAGTAGTTCATATAGTTGTAGGAATTTTGATAAAGTAGTTCATATAGTACTAGCCGTTTGCCCGTGCTTTGCAACGGGACTAAATTTCAAATTTACTAAGGCATGGCCGTACTGCAGGACAGCAATGCCTTTTTGAACTTTTTATAATTTTTCTGGACAAAGCGATAATGGTTTTGGGGGGGTCAATTCTGAGACATTTTTCGCTATCTCTTACCGTTTTGGCTAAACAACTCCGGACAAACAAACAAACATAGGTAGGTAGGTAGGTAGGTAGTCCTTTTTTCTGTTTTATATATAGAGATTAGGAATTTTGATAAAGTAGTTCATAGTTGTAGGGATTTTGATAAAGTAGTTCATATAGATAATCTCATTGAGGTTGTAAAATATAGTTAGCTTGTAGTAGTTTTATGATTCTTTATCATTACATCTAATTGACTTCAGTACCTTAATCGATAAAGCGGCGGACTCGTAACTTGGAGGTCGGTGGTTCGAGACCCTTGCACGGCAAATTTAAGTAGGTCTGGTTTGAGAATTTCGGTATCAGTATTATGATTAACACCATAATGATGACTTAGAAGTTTGTATTGTAGCACTAGTTCGAGGACAAATTAGAAAAGGGTAGGTTAGGCGAAGTTAGGGTTAGGTGGAAGAGATTGCCACAGGCAATAAACCCGCCCCGCCCTTTAGGTAGGACATTTCTCTCTTTTTTTTGTCCTTCTTGTATATTTGTTTAATCTTTTTGTTTTTCTTTATATTTCATTGTGTTCTACTGTATATATTTTTTGTTCTACCTAACAAAGCTTAAAAAAAAAAAAAAAATATCCGAACTACAGGCCAGGGCTAACCTAACGTATCCTCTCCTAGCTCCGGTTATCAACCTTGGCCAATCAACCTCTGTAGCTCGAACAATAAGGAGGCGGACTGTAACCTGAAGGTTCGTACTTCGAGTCCCACGTATGGCAAATATTTATTAAGTTGATTTTGAGTAGTGCTGATTCCACGATTCTGATGAACACAAATACGATTTTTTTCAACCTTGGCTGATGATATATTCAGTCTCAATATTTGGTGTCTCATCTCAAGAACTCAAGACTCTTCACATTCAGTGAAGAAGTTTGAAGTGGTTCCGCTGAGGATTTGGTAAATCGCGGTCACTTTTCAGTCGTCAATTTCGTCGTAATCCCATTGTTCAGTTAATCACCTTACAAATATAATGCCGGGACCTGAGGCGGTGTTTCAAAACACTAGTGGTCATCACAACGTGGTGTATGTGTATGGTAAATATTTTTAATACCATTCATTCACAGAATTTTTGTTAAAGATATTTGGAGAAAAAAAAACGTGGGCGCGGATTATTTTGAATTCGGTTAGTTTGTGTAGAGCACCCACGAGCCATTCATTCAAAGGGATTAGTTGAGAATTATTTGTTTATTTTTCAAGCAAATTAAGATTTAAAATTCTAGTCATTTCCGAACTTGGGAAAGAAATTAAAAAATCCGGAATAAACCTATTTCGAATGTTATTTACGAGTAAGGATCTTTTTGGTTTCATTTGGTATCTTTGGTAACCGTCTATAGACGTTGCTTAACTTAAGTGACAGAACGAGAAATGGTGCATTCATCGTAATACAGTGTCAGAGGGGAGGCATACTAATAATAATAAATTCATTTTATTGTACATTTTACACCATATGGCATGTATACAAAGTCACTTAAAACTAAAAGTAAAATTAAAACTTAAAAATATGTGGAAATAAGTAAATAAATAAAGTACAAAATAATAATAGTAATAAAATAATAATAATATTAGTGATGATGAAAAAAAAAAAAAATAATAATAAAAAAAAAAAAATACTACGGGATGGGTAGGCTACAACACAGACCACAAGCGTCTACAGTAGCTCCTGTTTCACGGCTACGAAATAAAAACGGTTGTGAAACACTCATATTTAAAAAAAAAAAAAAAAAAAAAAATGAATGGTGGACCCTGTATAACCACACTCCATGCAGTTAGCGCGAAAACTCATTACACCATTGCGCGGATTTTTTAGTGGTTTCCTTGAATGAGTAAACCGGCACGGCACGGCGCCTCGCTACGCCTGATTGTTGTGGTTATGCCGACGATAATGTGATGGCACTAGAGACGATGATAGTAATAATGTTTATCATAGAAACCAGGCGCGGCTTGTGAGAAAATGTTTGGGGGGTGCTGCCACATCAACCGGACTAAAATGTAATTTATAGAGTGGCTCTTTCAGTATTTCAAGAGCACATATCAGGCGCAGCTTGTGGGAAAATGTTTTGGGGGTGCTGCCACATCAACCGGAGTAAAATAGGATTTATAGAGTGGCTCTTTCAGTATTTCAAGAGCACATAACAGGCGCAGCTTGTGGGAAAATGTTTTGGGGGTGCTGCCACATCAACCGGAGTAAAATGGGATTTATAGAGGCGCTCTGTCAGTATTTCAAGAGCACATACCATGCGCAGCTTGTGGGAAAATGTTTTGGGGTGCTGCCACATCAACCGTACTATAATTGGATTCATAGAGGCGCTCTTTCAGTACCTCAAAAGTTAGAGTTAGTATCTTTACTATGCATTAATCATAATAATTATGCGTTAATTACTCTAGAAATGAGTAGTAGTAGTGCTTTATTTAGACTGTCAGCGCAAGACAGGTAGTCCCATTATGCCAACCGTTTAACAAAGCACCTCTTTATTTATTTCAGTATATTAGATACAGTGAGTGATAACTTTCAGTGTGGACTTTTGATGATCTTCTCTTTTTCTTGTTCGACTGGGGGTCCAACAGTTTAACAAAGCACCTCTTTATTTATTTCAGTATATTAGATACAGTGAGTGATAACTTTCAGTGTGGACTTTTGATGATCTTCTCTTTTTCTTGTTCGACTGGGGGTGCTGCAGTGAAGCAGCTCCTAAGATCCGGCCGCGCCTGATACATACATTAAATAACATATTATTCTCTCCTCTTGCTATTAATGACTACGGTTAGACTGACTATGATAATAAGATCTATAAATGTGCAAATATTATTTATGATAACAAGGCCTAAAATTATGCATGCACGAGCTATGCAAGCCATTAAATCATTGCGAGGTAAGTGCATAGGCTAGTGTGTAACGTACAGACTAAGTATGTTGGCGCTTGTGTTGGTAAGTGCATTATTGTTGGTATGTATATAATACATATAAGTTCAAGTCCCGGTGCGTATATTTAGTAAAGCGAGTTTGAGTTGTTGTAATATCACGATAGTGATTAAAACAAATATGATGTATAAAAAAAAAATATAAAAAAAAATACACATAAGAGCCTGATGTAAGTTTGTACCTACATTGATGCATGCACATTATGTACCGATGTATAGTGCATAGGACAGGCTATATGTTTGTGAATTGGCGCTTGTGCTTACGTCGGCAATTACATGATTGCTGATGTATAAAAAACTTTTATTTTTTCAACTTTAAGAGCTCTTTAAAAGGAAGGAAAGCATTTTTCGGGATTCTTCGTAATCCGCAGAACGGGCGTATAGTTACGGGTCTACTCAAACTCGCTTTTTTTTAACAAGAATTGACGGGATGTATTCCCATTTATTACAATATTAAAATACAAACATCATTACAATATTAAAATACAAACATCATTACAATATTAAAATACAAACATCATTACAATATTAAAATACGAACAAAAATCATAATATGCACAATTCATTTTGACAACAAAAAAATATATCAACTTTTTCAGCTATATTGTTCCCTAGTTTTTGCATTCGTTGGAATGGGGAGAATTCGCCGATGTTTGTTCTATTCCTACGCTTTACTAAATCTACGCTGAAACCGGGACTTGAACCACCGACCTTCAAGTTACAAGTCCGCCGCCTTATCGATTAAGCTACTGAGGTCGCCTCTCATTTATCTCTATCTTTTCTCTCTCTCTCCTCTCTCTTCCTTACCCCTCTTCTCTCTCTCTCTCTTCCTTCCTTAACCCACCTCTCTCTCCCTCTCTCTCACACACACTCTCTCTCTCTCACTCCCTTTCTCCCCCTCCCTTTCTCCCTCTCCTCCACTCTTTCTCCATCGCAAATTTTCTTGCCACGCCATTTCTCTATTGCAAAACATGAAAGAGATAAAAAAAAAAAAAACTCCACGTGCCTTGGTCGTATCGTAAAAATACTATCAAGTACACACTTAAGTACCAAGTACTTATAATACATAGTAAGGAAGTCACCGTGACAGAGTGAGTTAGCGCGCTAGGCATTGCACGCACGGTGACCCTGGTTTGATCCCCAACGGGGCAGGATTTTTCTGCTCTGCAGTTCTTGGGTGTTCGAAAAAATGCGTAGCTCCTTTAATGTGAGCAGCGACCAGTGGCGTGATTATAGGCAAAAATAAGATAATAGGATATTAAAAGATATGGAAAAGTCCTATAATTCTGTGCTAACTACTGAAAATTGTGATATATAATAACATATAAATAAACATATTTCTTTATTTATAATACACTAGTGGGCTGTCGCCCGCTTTGCGGGCCGAGGCATGGCCGTGAAAGCAAAAAGTCCTTTTTTGCCAATGGCAGGTGTTGTAGTGGGAATTTCGAAAAATCCCGTCCTATTGCACATCTAGACTATAAGACAAAGCTACCTACCAAATTTCTGCTTCCTAGGACTTATCAGTTCGGAGAAACAGTGATGATCAGTCAGTCAGTGACTTTGACATTTATATATTAAGATAGTACTGGTTTAAAAAATACTACTAATACTACTACTCATTTTCAGTGTATGTGTGTGTGTTTCGGTATGTATATGTAAAATTACATACATATTTTGTAGTTATTAATACATATGTAGTAATATGTATGTACCTTTATATTTTGTAATTTTGGTAGTTTCTTGTAAATATATAAAATATACATACTTTGTTAGCTATACTTACATAGTTATGTACCGTACCTATATTTTTTGGAATTTTGGTATTTACTTGTAAATACATACATATTTTGTAGTTATTAGTACATATGTAGGTACCCATGCATATATTTTGGAATTTTGGTAGTTATTTGTATCGATTCCATTTCCTGGGCACTGCTCACATAAATTTATGCTAACAAGATTGACTGGCACAGTAGTGGTACATTGTATAACATAATAATAATCTAGCTAGGTTTTTATTTATTTTTTCCTAAATATACTTTGCTTATGATTAGCCTTATATAGATCTCATTTAAACCAAAGTATTTATGTCAGTCAAAGTCAATAAATATACAAGACTGGAGCTGACAACACTAGTTTTTAGCGTTTACTTATGTACATCATCACACATCTATTGTCAAATAAACGAGGTACTCAGTACCTATATATTAATTAAACTGAAAAAAAAACTAAACATAATAATATACAATTTAAAATATACAGGGTGATGTTCAACCGGCACCTATTTGGGATGCGTTGTGTCACTTCTCTGCGCCGATCTCGTTAGCTGAGTGGTCAACGCGTCTGGCGGGTAATCCAGATGTCGCGGGTTCAAAACCCAGCCGGGACATGATTTTTTTCAATACTATCAGCAAGTTTTTTTTCAACACTTTCAGAAAGAAATTTATTTATTTTTAACATATCATTTTCAGCTTATAACCAATGCCAAGAAAAAAAAAAAAAAAAAAAAAAAAAAAAATGAATCAACATAAAATTTACATGGCAAGTTAAAGTGGCCCCTATTATCCTCCTATTTGGGATTTTGACCACATAATAATACATCTTCTTACTGCTAGTATAATGGGACTCATTAGTCCAAGTCGGGCAGTATAAATAAGGGGCTATTTTTATTCTAGCCCATCAGAGGGAAAGCATGGGCTTTTTCCTTAACTGTCTATGCTCTAGGCCAGTTACATTTATTTTTCTCTTCCATCCTGTATGTTTGAACAATGGTCTTTTAGACTACTAGAGGAATGTCTTCCACAAAGTTTTGCCCAAATAATAATAATAAAAATAATAACAGCACTCTGTAGTGGAATCATTCTTGACCAGATTTCCTATTACTATCATTATTATTATTTCACGTTGTGGACCTGACAAATTTCCAACCTCACTACCTATCCCCAAAGCTGATTTGAGTGGGTCCAATATTTTTTTTCTTTTCTTATTATTTTTTTTGCTGATAGTCTAATTTTTTCGTTGGATTTATGCAAAATTATTTTTTTCATCAGAAAAGCTACTACTGACTGGTTTTGAAAATTCATATGTCACCAAGACTTTAGACTATAGAGGGTTATTCTGACGTCCGTGTGATTTATTGTCAAATTATTATCATAGTTATAAGTATTATGGAATTATCTATACATGGTCGTACAGTGTGTCCAACTTTTAGGTGTGCCAAATGTTAGCAACACGTAAAAACGGTTTTTGGGCCCTCTAAAGTCTCCAGTAGTTATTTAAATCATACAAAATTGTTACAATTGTTTGTAAGGGATACCTTCCGGTACGCTCGTGTTGACCTAGCACCTAATTGGGAAGTATTGTGTCACTTCTCGCCCATCAGAGGGGAGGCATACTACGGGATGGGCAGGCTACAACACAGACCACAAGCGTCTACAGTAGCTCCTGTTTCATTGCTACGAAATAAAAACGGCTGTGAAACACTCATCTTTAAAAAAAAAAAAAAAATAGAATCAAGCTCGCCGGGAGTCGAGCGCTCGTCAAGTAGCACTCGTCAACGGCCTATGTTAACACGAAACAGAGTTTATATGTATTTTGTTTTATAGTTTTCGCCCACTTTCCGCTAACTTTTATCAATTTTTATTTTATATTCGTAGAATATACCTGGCTGGGGGACTATAAACAGGGAGTAGACCAGCATTGGCTTGGGTTTGGGGGCCCTTGTCAATTATTAGCCTCCTTGTAAAGGCAGTGGTAGACGTGCTGAGTCATTCCCCCACTGTCTGACTACCATCGTTCACGATGACGCCAACCAATGATGATGAGAATATACCTTGTTTATACTGCCGAGCGAGGTAAGACTGCAAAGTCCCTTTACTCCAGCAGTCAAATAGTTCTTATGTTTTTTATGGGATTAAGGGTGAACAAGGATTTTTCGACTCAAGAAATCGGCTATCGCTAGTTTCCAGAGTCTGTGGTTCAGTTAGAGGTTCAGTTCAGTTTAGGTTTAGGTTTAGCTTTCAGCAGTTCACGAGAACCAGTACGAATAATTTAACAATTTATTGTGAAAGTACTTCACTTTCAAAAATGCAAGTTGCATTTCAGAGAATATGGCAGAGAATGCCTGA
The DNA here is from genome assembly GCA_024516035.1 of Bactericera cockerelli. NCBI lineage: Eukaryota > Metazoa > Arthropoda > Insecta > Hemiptera > Triozidae > Bactericera > Bactericera cockerelli. Next base: position 6,403,906 of record CM044963.1, on the reverse strand, counting down.
GGCATTAACTTTGCCCTTGAATACAAGACAATTGTACATTTAAATTAAAATATTTTTTGTTATTGTATATTTTACTTTGTAAATTTCACGTGCTTTCGTCTGATAAATCGATTGATGCTGATTTCAGAGAGATTGAAGTTACAACTTAAAAGTGGAGGGTTCGATTCCAAGCACAAAAGCTGAAATGTAAGTTAAGTGGCAGAGAATGCCTAAGGCATTAACTTCGCCCCGGATTACAAAACAATTGTGATTAAAAATTAATATTGATCTTTATTTTATTTTTTGTACATACTTCTAAGTTTTTTTTTTAATTTCTTGTTATTAATTTTTTTTGATGATTGTTTTGTAAAAAAAAGTGTAAATAAATAAACGTAAACCATACAAGGGATTGAGTCCCTTGGCCCTTAAAACTGTTTTTACGTGTTTTATCCTATGGCACATATTAAAGTTGGACTCCTGTATACTAATTATGTATATACGAGATAGTGATGATGATTCACTTATGAATAAACTTATGTATCTGTTATTTTTTGTGGTAAAAAAATTCCGAACCCCAAACTTGTTTTTAATTCTATTGTGATTTGGTTATCGAAGATTTGTGGACTCAGAAACCACTTAATTTGGTCTCTCGTTTAAGAGATATAAGACAGAGATAAGTGTCGCCCTGTCCCATACATAGTAAGTTTCTTATGAATAATCAGTAAAAAAAAAAAAAAAGTGGGATGAATGTTTGTATATTTGTATCTGGCTATCGGGTATTTATTTTACGTCTCACCAAAACAAGTACCATATTTTTTCATGAGAGTGAGAGGAGCGACGACGGAGGATCAGAGGGATTGAGTGTGAAGATGGTGCAGGAATGGGACGAGTAGAGGAATGATGTATTTTTTTTGTTTAACTTTTGTATATTTTTTATAATAAAAATATTTTAAGTTAAAAAAAACAACTACCATAGAGCTACAATTATCATCATCATAGGATGGCGTCATCGTGAACGGTGGTAGCCAGACAGTGGAGGAGTGACTCAGCACTTCTACCACTGTCTTTACAAGGAGACTAATAATCGACAAGGTATCCCCAGAACCAAGCCAATGCTGGTCTACTCCCTGTTTATAGTCCCCCAGCCAGACTACTGGTCTACTCGCTGTTTATAGTCCCCCAGCCAGACTGCTGGTCTACTCCCTGTTTATAGTCCCCCAGCCAGACTACTGGTCTACTCGCTGTTTATAGTCCCCCAGCCAGACTGCTGGTCTACTCCCTGTTTATAGTCCCCCAGCCAGACTGCTGGTCTACTCCCTGTTTATAGTCCCCCAGCCAGACTGCTGGTCTACTTCCTGTTTATAGTCCCCCAGCCAGAGCTACAATACATAACTTAAAAGGACATAACTCAGCAGCTCGACCATTGAGGCGGACTCGTAACCTGGAGGTCGGTGGTTCGAGTCCCAAGTATCAGAGACTAATGACCTTGGTGTAGTCAGTCCCTGTAGCTCAGTGGTCAAGGCGTCGCGCGTCGGTCTAGTAATACAGAGGTCGTCGGTTCGAAACCCAGCCATGACAAGAAATGTTGTCCTCTTTGGTATTTTGACGGGCGCATCACGATTCGTCTCAAAAAGGTTTTTTTAAAAAGGTTGGAATTTCAGGTATAAAAATGACCACACGATTCGTCTCAAATTATTATCTTAGCGAAAAATTAAACAACACGATTCGTCTCAGTACGACATTCTAAGTACCGTACATATATTGAGGGATTTTTTATTATTCAACATTAAAATACGGAATTACCTTCTATGTATATCAGGCTTTGGCCCTCTATGTATTAGGCATGGCCTTCTATGTATTAGGCATGGCCTGTATTTTACCGTTTATACACTCCTTCTTCTTTATTTTTCAAAAGGCACCATACCAACGGCACTTAAACTACTTGATGTGAGCGAGATTTTTTTTTTGGTGCGAGAGGGAATTTTTTCTTATTGGGATAGTTTGAAAGGGATATTATATATTTTCGATTTTTGAGTATTTGAGACGAATCGTGTTATGAGACGAATCGTGTTGTGAAAAAGATCACCTTAGGTAGTTTGAGACGAATCGTGAAACCCCCATTTTGACAACATAGTAATACGTCACGGGACTCATCAATCCTGGTCTGGCAGTATAAATAAGGCGATATTTTTTTTTTATCTCTCTGTTTACACGCATATTATATGCAATTACGTAAACAGGTAACAGGATTTTAAATTTAAAAAATATTACACGGGAAAAGATAAAGCCTCTTTACACATTTCTTTAAATGGGGTTTCGTAGGTCTAAAGTAGAGGAATGTGCGTTGTAAGTTATGAGGGAGGAAATCAATGGAGAGTCGAGGTATATTGTCGTGAAATTATTTTTTATATTATTTTTGTACATCACTGAAGGGGCTGCCTGCACAGGAGGCATGGCCCTATATTTATTTTTCCTAACCCTACTCTACACAATGAGGCATTGCCGTACATTGTTTCAGGCCCGAATTCGGCGCCACTGCACTTTTTTACCCTATTTTGATTAGGTATGTCATTCTTATTCATTCTGTTCTAATGGTGCTTTAACCACCTACCTTTCAATCAACCATATTGACCTTTGGTTTTATCGCCCACCACGCCATTCGTCTAAGTTTCTATTTCTATGTCTTTATTTCCTTATTCGTTGAGATTATGTCATTTGGCATTTGATATTATTTGCAGTGTAGAAAATTTAATAAAGTACTTGCAAATTATTTACGATAGATTTTGCGACTATCAATGGTGCCAAAGCTGCCAATAGTTACTATCTCACGACCTCACGACTTACCCCCACATTTGCTAAGTTTAATGATAATAAGTTATCATATTTTTGTTATTTTTTTTTGTTTATTTTTTTTATAGGCTTTTTTTATGGCAGGATTCTCACTGGAGTGAGCTCTTCCACCCAACCATTCACTTTCGTGACATCACAACTACTCAAACTCGCTTTACTAAATCCACTCTGATGATTGGGGATTTTAAGAGTGTAGGAGGGTTTCTGGAACGAGGGATTGGTCAAATTCTTTTCAGGGTGTCCTGTCAGGAAAAATGATAACAATAATCTCTTTAGTGGAAGGTAACCATCAGGTGAGGTTAATGCTTGAAGCATTTTTTGAACCAACGGATTCCAGCGCTACCGGGATTACCAGACTAGCGCCTTAACCACTTGACTACCAATAATAATCAGATAAACTCGTACCTGTTAGCTCAGTGGTCAACGCGTTGATCTAATTACTATCATTTAAGAAGCCACTTGAAGACACTACCAGTGCACTGGTAGTCTAGTGGTTAACGCGCTACTCTGGTAATCCAGGTAGTGTAGTCCGTTGGTTCAAATCCCGCCCAGTGCATGAATTTTTCCCCATTAATTTGAGTATGTGACCACATAATAATATAAGATTATGAGGGTTAGGTGGTAGAAAATGCTTTGAGCATTAACCTCGCCTGGTGGTTCCCTTCCACTAAAGAGTTTTATTCTTATTAATCCAAAGGTTGTGAGTTCGAAACCCAGCCCGGGCATGAGAAGTTTATTCTCCCGTTAGGGCTAGAATATTGGGACGTACTATAGTCTTTGTCCGGCAGTATAATTGTATTAGGTTTTCTAAAGAAATTATTTATTTTTCCAAATCGGTAGGGTCCACCCGGTAGCTCAGTAGTAAAGGCGGCGCTCTGTGAATCCAGGATTCCAGAGGTCGTGGGTTCGAAACCCAACCGGGACAGGACAAGTTATCCTCCAATTCGGGATTTTTACCACATAACAATACGTCTTCGACTGAATGCTGCTGAAATAATGGGACTTATTAGTCCTGATCGAGCAGTATAAACAAGGCGATATTATTCATTTATTTGTTATCCTAATTCTAGTTTACAGTAATGACGGAAATTCGAATGGGTGAAACTTTTTCGACGTCCTGCGATCCGTTTCAAGACGCTGGTCATTTATATATTCTACCGTAGTACATATTTTTGTAGCTATACTACTACAGTAGTATATACAATTATACATACTACAGTATACATCCAGTATGTATATATTGTATATGTAGGAAAATCCTTGGTCGGGTTCATTGGCTTGACCTTGTACTCCGCGTTATCACCGAAGTCGGACTATGTAACCTCTGTATATACTTACATAGACCCATATACATGTGTGTGACTTCCTTAAGAGCGGAGATAAAGTATATGGGTCTATGTACTTGGATGTGTTAGATAAAATATACAGTGTTGGCCCGATGGAGAGGAATTCGACGAAATTATGTTTTGAAAATGCAATACGTTTTTTTAGGAATCTTCGCGCAGAAGATTTGGAGATGAATTTTTATGAATCCAATTATGCCGCCCAGAAGTATTATTTTGCTATTCTTTAAAAAAAAAAAAAAAAAAAAAAAAAAAAAAATAATGAAGAACAATACTTTTCTAGCTTATATGTGATAGAAAGTTAAATAGTGGTTGGTGCATATCATTTACATCAAGCACATGGAAATGAGCTTTAATATTAATTTCCAAATTAAAATTTTCCCAAAACAAGTTGAACATAATGGGTTAGGTCCTCGGTCCGAATCCGGCCCGCGAACATAATTTTAGGTTCGAAAAATAATATTTTTTTCTCTTTCTTAAAAAAAAAAAAAAAAAAATCGATTTGCCTGAAGAAGTAGTCCTAAAAATGTGCAAAGAGACAGTATCGACAGAAGAATTTTGGAGTAAGAAAGTTCCAAAAGTCTGATGGTTCTTATTCATTCGGACTGCGGAGATTTTTCTCATGTTAATCCGGACCCTAACAGGATTTAATTGCCGACCCCTGGGTTAGGTCAACAAAAAAACAGCCGACCTCCATGGCTCAGTGGTTTAGAGCATTGGTTACTGACCCGAAAGTTGCGCGTTCGAATCCCGGCTAGAGCGGAAATTTCTGACCGAAATTTTCCGTTTCCGGAATTGCATGGATGTAAAGGTACAGTGCCCTGAAGTAATGCGAAAGCGGTTCGGGGGAACACTTACCTTTTTAAAAAATAAAAATAAAAAAAAAAGTTCAAAATATTGGACACCTAAATGTAACAGTAGTACTTATAACTAAACTTTTACTGTCTATTTGTGCTCTATATTTTTCGAGAATTGTTTAAAATATTAACTGAAAAATATAATATGCTAGTTTAATTGTGTTCGAAATTATTACACAAATTGGAAATCTCAATTTATGGACTCAGAGGTATTAAAAAAAAGTCTAGTAATCCCGCCCTGAATCTTGCAGAGTCAAATCATCAAATTAAACACAGTTCAAAATAAATATATATATATTTCACCCTCGAAATTTTGTCGGACCCACCCTGTATGAGAGATAAAAAAATATTTAATGAATCAAAAGTAAAATGATCGCCGAAAAATGAATGGATTATATTTTTTACTCGGGAGTTTTTTTTAATTAATTTGCAAAACATATAGGCACGTACGTAGGGATTTATTGCATGCTTTATTCTTCTTTTTCCAATTCTTCTTTTTTTGTTTATTGTCATCATTGTTATTTTTAAATAAAAGGGTTTTGTTCTTTTTATTATTATAAAAACTATGATTTTTTATTTATATTTTTAGAATATTATTATTACTTTTTCTTTCATCAGTATTTTACATTATTACTTTGTATTATCATTAAAATTACTATTATTATTATTATGATACACAGAAGTTGATAATAGAAGATATCTATTCTTCTTTTTGTATAGTAACTATATACAACCAACCAAAATGTTCGTTACTTCTGGTTTTTGACATGTTTATGTGCTTGCTTCATGGTTTTTTTTTCAAATTTTCGTGTTCTTGTTAGAGTAGTCTGTAACCTGTAACCTATGACACCTTGGTTAAATCTTTAAATTTGAAGATGTATGCGTTTATAATAAAAAGGTTATCATATTTAATCACTTTCGTGATATCACAACTACTCAAATTCGCTTTACCAAATCCACGCATAAACCGGGACTTGAAACACCGACCTTCAGGTTACAAGTCCGCTGCCTTATCGGTCAAGCTACTGAGGTCGGTCATAATTTTTTTTATGCATACACACGCAATAATACTTTTACAATTACGTGTAAGATTGATATAATTATGGTGATAGTATCGCCTTTTTTATACTTCCCGATATGACTTATTGTCTCAATATTCCAGCAGTAAGTCCAGGACGTATGATCTGCCCTGTGTATCACCAGTCGTGCGATCATCATTACTTCACCATTCGTCAGACCATTTTCGATGGTTCCACATGTCTACCATTTTGTTCAATAGAACTTTATCAGGGTGCTTATCGCTTTGAACCGGATACGTGTTTCTGCCTGGGTGAAAAGGGCACAGAACTTATTAAAGGCCTTAATGAAGTCTATAAATTGATACTACCTCGTTAGCTATCAGTCTGAGCGTCGTGAAATTCCAACCTGGAAGATGATTATAAGCATAGGACTTGTAATGCTATTTTTTATTATATTTGTATATAATATTGATGGTTATGTGCTCGTACATAATATATTAATGAATATGTTCTCTAAAGTCTGAACAGTCTAAACCGACCTCAGTAGGTTGTGCGATTACGCGAAGGACTTGTAACTTTGAGTTCGGTGGTTCGAGTCACAAATTCGGTAAAAAATTAAGTGTGCGTGTGTGTGAGTGAGTAATTGTGACACCATGATGTGATTAACACAAACATGATAACTTTTTTATGTGCTCTGATTCTCGGGAGTATTTTTGATAATTAAGTCAATTAATTGAGACTACCTTAGTGGCGCTTAGTCTGGGTAACAGTATAGTAATGTTGGCTTTTAAAGCTGCAAGTATTGGTGTAGTTTTGATTATTGTTACTACATAATATAGTGTATTTCGAGCTGCTAAACACGAATCTATAGTTTGGCAACAAATGTGTTTACTAAGGTGTTTTCTGAATTCATCATCATCTCATAGGGTGGCGTCATCGTGAACGATGGTAGCCAGACAGTGGAGGAATGACTCAGCACTTCTACCACTGTCTTTACAAGGAGGCTTATAATTGACAAGGGCCCCCAGAACTAAGCCAATGCTGGTCTACTCCCTGTTTATAGTCCACCAGCCAGACTGCTGGTCTACTCCCTGTTCATAGCCCCCCAGCGAGACAAGTGACAAAGAAGGATAAAATACTAGTAATATTATTTAAAATAAAATATTGGAATAGATGAAATAACAGACGAAGAAAATATTTTGGAATGAAATAAACACAGTTTGACAGTCCATGTACATCTGTATTACTACTATTTGAGGCATTGGATATGGAAAGAAAATGTGATGTGAAATTGTGGACACATGGAAATTTGATATGCAAAATCCAAATGCTCAACATAAATTATTGTCTAGGTCCTGGTCACACATGTCATAGTAGTGAAGGACATTGGCCATAGTACGTCTCGTAGATAGTATAGTTTGATTTGGTTAGGGGTAGCCAAAGTTTTAGTTTCCACAGACCATTTACACTGGTAGTCTAGTTGTGCACTGGTAGTCAAGTGTTTAACACTTTGAGCCCAGAAGCTGGAATTGGAGAATTGTACCGGGGACCAAGCCAAAATATGCCTACTGCACTTGTCGGACCAACATTTTTTTATTATAAAATATGGTGTATTTTATCGAAAAAAATCGATAAATATACGATTTTCAGCTGTAACTTTTATACTTTATGAGTTATTGACCTTTTTCTTTGAGTACCAAATATGGTACTCATGTCCCTTGTGATAAAACTGCATCAAGAATTCATTTATTCATGCAGAATACAATATTGCTGATATATATGCAAAATACAATTTGCTCATTTGATTCTTTGGTAAATTTGTTTTTTTTCGATGGGGGTTCCCATATTATAAGGAACATACAAATTTTGAGAATTTATTTTGTCTTCATATAATTAATTATTCAATAAAGTTGTTCTTTTGAGCAGTGTTTCAATAATTGTAAAAAAAATCTCACGTGTTTTTCATTATTCTAATAGGTAAAACTGAGTACCATATATATAGAGCACTCACCCCCCAAATTCCATGTCTATATATCCACCCTAATTTACACAAATTTCAGAACCCAACACTCATACATTGTTCCCAGGGACCACTAGAACCTATTTCCCATACAAAATACATAGAAACGAATACCGTGGAGAGTATTCGTGTCGTCAAAGTAAGGAAGGTCGTGAATACCACAGAGAGTACTCATGTCCTCAGAGCAATGTTGGGTGAGGGTTATATATGGTACTCATGTCTTTTATGGAAAGTCAGCTGAGGGTCATATATGGTATTCATGGGCTCAAAGTGTTAAGGCGCTAGTCTCGTAATCCAGGTAGCGTAAGGATCCGTTGGTTGGAATCCCAGCCAGTGCATGAATTTTTCGTAATTGATTTGAGTTTGTGACCACTTAATAATAAAACACTGTGAGTTAGATGGTAGAAATTGCTTTTAGTATGAACCTCGCCAGATGGTTAGACTCCACTAAAGAGTGGATATTATTATTATTGATTCACGCATGCGAGTAAAAGATTAAAGTGAAAAGTTGTATGACATTGGTGACCCAACAAAGGGAGTTTTCGTTTCGCAATAGTTTGTGGACTGTTTGTTTGCCTTTTTCTTTCTGTTTATTTGTTTGTTCACGACAACGCCCGGACGCACCCATCCAAATAGTTGAACTTGTTTTGATTCCGGATTAGACTGAAAACCCCTGCAATACTATTTGACAAAATTGACGAATAGATCTCCGATTTGACCAAATAGAAGAACCTTACACGGTCATAACAAAGCAGCATATCAACTACAATGTCATAACAACTATAACATCATAACAAAGCAATACATAATTCATTGATCAAAATTTCCAACTCATGAATCCGTATGAACCATTTGACGCCATTGTTGATGAAAAAGTGGAAGGATTGTTTCGGGAACTTGAGTATCTCTCATTGTACTTCCAAATATTGAATCTTATTTAGGTGATAGAAGTGCGTAGATAATAATAATATCACCTTCTTGATACTCCGATTAGGATTATTAAGTCCAACTATTCCAGCAGTAAGATGTAATATGTGGTATCCCAAATGGAAGGATAACTTGTCATGTCCTGGCGGGGTTTCGATCTGGCGACTTCTGGATTCACACAATGCCGCCAAGCTACTAAGATATCCCTTAAAATAACTCAACACGTGTTTAAGTAGCTAAAAATGTGGATTTTAAGGATAGTGAACACATCAGATTGTTTTGCCATGTTTTCCTCAACATTTTCGTCCATATTTAGTTTGAACTTGACCTTGAACCTTAAGTCAATAACTTGTGCCCGGAAAAAATGCGTGAATTTTACAGGCCATGATTTTGTAGGGCAACAATTATTTGCGCCCAGATATTTTTACAATCCAGTAATTTTTTGTTGAAACAATTAATTTAAATTAAAGTTCATGTCCTAATATTATTGTAGAATAGAATTTAATTTTTTTTAATGTTTTGAATTGAATGAATTCCAATTATTCAATTGTAGAATTGAATAATGAAATTTTCGAAATATTGAATAATAGCAATTTCGACCTCCAAATATTCATCCGTGTTTGTTTTCTTACAGCATGTAAGATAAACCTGGTATTTGTTAACTACACTCTCACATACATATTAGACAGTCTTATAGAATTTGTCTATTAATTTCGCACTGAATCATACTATGAATATCCCATAATCACAAATATACTTACAAAACGTTGTCATTTTCTCGCATAACCTTAGACAACATAATTTTATTTAAAAAACACTGCCAATTATGGGCACAATACTTCCTCATGATTGGTTCATATTGTATACCTACATTTGACAGTTTTGAGATGATATACTAAATCACTTGTATCTCTGAATCCGCTTAACCGCAAATTTATTTTATATGGTAGAATACCGTTTTTCCTACATTCTAGATTCTAAAAAAAAATCTGTATCGGAAAGTCGTGAGGAGCTAAAAATATTAAAAATATATTATTACTTTTTTACGAAAACGAATACAATACTTCCGATTTCTAATATTAGAAATCTATCGGAAGTAAAATACAATATCACATATTATGCATAATATTCAACTTACCGAAAAAATACACAACATACCTAACCTACTCGCAGTGATATGCAAACGTATAGTGTACAATGTAGATACATAACCTTACATAATATAGTTATAACAAAAAATATAAAACCGTAGTAGGGACACACAAAAACTCTACATAAACATATGCAAATGAACAGCCTATACAAAAAGATCTATACTCAAACCTATACACAAAGAATATACATTTGGAAACTGCCATTCGGTCACCACATGCAATGGCTGACATTGAACATCATTTTGAGAAGCGCATTTTGTGTGGTGCTGGAAACGAGTGGCCAAAACGACCGGACACACGAGGCAGATGACGTCAGTCCCCTATAGCCTCCATTGTATGTATGAGTATCTCCTCCATTTGGGCCTCTTCGACCCCCCTGCTCTTTCGAACCTTTGGGGTCAATTATTGTTTGAATTTAGCTATCGTATCCTCCTTCAATCGTTTGTTTGCCGTGCCCACTGAGATCATGAATGGGTAAAGGCATGTTAATGTGGCTTACATAGTTTAGAAGCTACAAACGTGTCTAATTTTCCATGGTAGATTGGTCGATGAGATTTAAGGTTGAGTCACGGACCTTGTTTCTAAATGACGTGTTACGTCGTTTCGAATATGAATGAGCAATGAATGCTCTTTTTGAATGACGTGTTGACTGGACGGACGACCAATGTGTCCAATTTTCTATGCTGGAATTGTTGATGAGATTTGGTTGAGCCACGCGTCATGTATTGTGTTGACGACGTGTGAGTTGGAGCTTGAACGGACGAAAGTTTTTAACTTTTCAATGGTGAATTGATTTTTGAGGTTTTAGATTGAGACAGCAATAAATTGTTTGTTTTTTTAAAAGTGATATCTACAGTTTGGAGTGTACGGTTGAATAACAAAACTTGTTCATGACGAAATGTTATTTGAGATTTAAAGTTTTCCCGCGAATTTTCATTACCATTTTGGTGGATAAACGTTTTCAGTATAGATTGGCCGAGAAAGTTTAAGGGCCACTTAATATTAAAGTTAAGCTTAGTCAGACACTCCCTCAAGTCGGAGTTTCAACCAATCACAGCGCGCAGCGCCCTATAGCCCGAGTCGAGGGACAGTCTGATATATCTTATCTCTAATCCTGTTTTATAATTCGGTCCTAAATTTGATAAGTTGATTTTCTGAATGATGTGTACGTTTATATTCCATGTTCCATGAGTCGAGGAACTTTGATGTTGAATGCATGTTTCTGTGATGACGTATCAGGTCCACAATAACATTGACAATGAAGATGTTAGTGGTAGTTGGTTTAAATTGAAACAATCATTAATGACGTCAGATTTGAATTGAGAACTTTCATAATTATATTAATTGGTAATTCTGCCTAATTGATTTTAGGTAGATGCGTTAGTCAATTGTACGCATTATTAAGGTGTGTGACCCAAATGATAGGTGTTGATAAGTTGAATGAAGAAAAATGGCGGTAACCTTCTTCATGAAATCCTGACGTTTGATGAGGTTTTTATCTGGTTTGTTGATTCTTCGAATGCGTTTGATTCATCTTTGATTACCATCAAAGATTTAGAAGGGAACTTTAAACTGTTAAGACTGACAGATGATGAGAGATAGAGAGAGAGAGACAGGATAAGAAAAGAAGAGACAAGGATATTTCACAAAAAAAAAGGAGTGCTACAAGGCACAATGCTCTTTTCAAAGGGGCGTTCACAACATGACTCTTAAAACGTTGTCCCAACAGTATAGCAACTGATCGAATGGTTCAGGGTTGCCAGATGAACTTTGTGTAATTTCCCCACCATGTACAAAAAATTTCCCCAAAAATATGCTATTTTCAGAAAAATTCCCCAAAAAAAAATCTACCGTTTATTTGCAGTTATTCAAACCCAAAAATGTGTTATTTTTGTTCTTTATATCTTAGACATGTTCTTTGTGTCTACTTGTCTAACCCTCATACTCACATATCAGTAAACACCAGCAAAAAAAAGTTTCAAAACATTAACCAACATTAACCAGATTCGTAATCAAAAAGTCATCCCAATCCAGAATTTGAACCATTAGCTATAAAGAACAAATATTTCCTCACATATGATATGGATCCATGAGACAAGCAGGGTTTCACTGAAAGACGTGAAGTAGGTTTATCTGAGGCAATAGCATATTTATATGAACCACAAGACAAAACCAATAGAATATTTTATGTATAGGAAGCCTAGAAGAAAAAAAGGCACCTCAACCTCAAGGTAAAATTAAACAGTAACATGCAGTTCTGTAACACTGCAGTGGGAAGAAATTTATTTTTGTGAACGAGAAAAAATAATTCAGTACAATGTAGCAGAAAAAAGACATATTTAAAAAATCACGATTGTCATTAGTTGGCCTTCACTCACTGAGTTACAGTTACTCAAGACAGCGGATACCCTGTCTTGCAAAAGTCTTAAATTTGTAGGTTCTCTTAAGCAAAAAAATTGTCTCAGGTCGGATTTGAATTTATTCATAAATATGGGCGACAATTTTGTTTTCAAGTGAATCTGAAGCACTTTTTTCTGTCTTAAGACAGACTTAAAATCATTGATAAATACGGGTGAAAGCCTTGATATTCTTTTTGGGACTCATACCCACAGATCACATGATATCTGTGTCAAAGACTTGATATTCTATTTGGGACTCATACCCACAGATCACATGACATCTGTGTCAAAGACTTGATATTCTATTTGGGACTCATACCCACAGATCACATGATATCTGTGTCAAAGACTTGATATTCTATTTGGGACTCATACCCAAAGATCACATGATATCAGATCTGTGTCAAAGAGTTGATATTCTATTTGGAATCATACCCACAGATCACATGATATCAAAGAAAAAAATGTACAAAAAATGGCGTTGAGATATATTTCTCATAAAACTAAGTCCTAGTAATTTTATAACATTACAATAATTATTATTAGTAACAGGCATGAAATTTTGCACTTTTCTCATAAAACTATAGGTCCTAGTAATTTTATAATAATACAATAATTATTATTAGTAACAGGCATGAAATCTTGCACCTTTCTCATAAACTAGGTCCTATTAATTTTATAACAATACAAAAATCATTATTACTAACAGGTATGAAATTTTGCACTATAGAGGTGTTGTGCATACTCAAAGTACTAAGACTCAAAATCAAAGTTCTAAATAAATGGGTAGGTATAGATATAGAATAGACTTAATCTTAGCACAGTTCTTTGATTTCAAATTATTTTGAAATTTGAACCTCGCCGCGCACGCGCGGTGGATACATAATATTCTAACGGACAAAGACGATGCCGGAATTGCCGGATGCTCGCTGCCGTCGGCGCCGTCGCAGTGCTTCAAATAACTATCACGATCACGATTTTTTTTTTCTTCGAGAAATAGATTATTATGAATAAAATTAATGATACAGAAAATTAAAAAAAAAAAAAAATATTTACCTTACCAAATTTCCCCAAATATTTCCTCAAAGTTGGAGTCTAAAATAATTTCCCCAAAATTTCCCCAGGAGCGTGTTTTTTCCCCATTTTGGGGTAAAAATCCCCCAATCTGACAACCCTGGAATGGTTACACTTTCAACTATTCGCCTACCAATGCAAAGTATATGTATAAGAGTTAACAGGTAATATTAACTCTAATATCTTGTAATTTTTTTTATTGTATTTGGTATACAACCAGTCTTGATAATTGAAATAATAAATGTACCATTTTTCAATCTATATCCCACTAAGGAAATTTTTCCAAAGTAAGTGTTACATGCAAATGTTTTATATGACAAAGACGGTTATATGACTTATTTAACCTATATCATCAGCATCAGCCGTGAATTTCTATCAAGAGGTAATTTCTTGAGTTTAACATAGAGAAGCATTATTATATTATAGCGTTTTTATAAACAAAGCGCACGAATAGCTCAGTGGTTAAGCACTCTCGCTTGCCATGCGGAAGGTCCCGGATTCGAACCCCCGCGCCGACAAAAATTTGTATTCAAAATTTGGTTACAGTTGTTTTTAAGGGATACCTTCCGGTGCGCTCGTGTTGACCCAGCACCTAAATGGGAAGTATTGTGTCACTTCTCGCCCATCAGAGGGGAGGTATACTACGGGATTGGCAGGCTACAGCACAGACCACAAGCGTCTACAGTAGCTCCTGTTTCATGGCTACGAAACAAAAAAGGCTGTGAAACAGTGAAACACTCATCTTTAAAAAAATAAATAATATTATAATGTTATTATATTACTATTATTAAGTATACCGTATACCCCATCAGCTGGGCCAGAGCTGTAACTATGACTTAAGAGGCTTTTTTCGAATTTTCATTCCGAAACCTTTAACCAGACGGCAAAAATGAACAATAAAATTCGTGTAAATCCTGCTTTTGAAGATTGAAGTAGGACTTTGCTGTCGCTCACAAATCTCATCAGATCTGACATTGGAGTAACTGACGTGCTCAAGCTGGAGATTACGGAAAGGTCAAGTGATGTTATCAATGCGAACTCCAGGCCAATCCAGGCTCCAATGGGAAGAGCTTGACAAGTTAATCCTCTTGAGACAGGGGCGATTTCGTGGCTACACCCGATTCACGGCCCGATCCATGGGCATATACAGTCGAACCTAGATATAAGACCTCCGTGGCTCAGTGGTTAAGAGCATGGGTTACTGACCCGGAGGTTGCGAGTTCGAATCCCGGCCGGAGCGGGAATTTCTGGCCGAAATTTTCTAGATACAAGAGAATAAGTAGTGCTTTACTTCGACTGTCAGCGCAAGACAGGCAGTCCCATTATGCCAACAGTTTAACAAAGAGAATAATTTTAAAGTCCGATTTCCGTCTCTATAAGGGAAAATAACCTCTTTATCAGAAAAACCTTTTTGTAAGAGAAAAAAATTCCGGTCCCCTGAGTTTTCTTTTATCTAGGATTGACCGTTTTTGTTTTACTCTACACAATGAGGCATTGCCGTACATCAGATCGGGACGGGATGCAGCGCCACAGGTTTTTAGTAGGCTTTGTTGTTGTTCTTCTCCAGATCGCGTTGGGTCGAATCTCACCCAATACATGATTTTTTCATCATTCATTTGAGACGATTTCCGTTGGTTATTTTACGGCGCTTTAACTAGGGCATTCGCCTGT
This sequence comes from Bactericera cockerelli, assembly GCA_024516035.1. Lineage (NCBI taxonomy): Eukaryota > Metazoa > Arthropoda > Insecta > Hemiptera > Triozidae > Bactericera > Bactericera cockerelli. Next base: position 6,388,613 of record CM044963.1, on the reverse strand, counting down.
CGTTCACGCCGGTTTCTAAATCATTGCATTGATCCTAATTTGTTCAGAGATTTAATGTCTAATTCAGGTTTTTTTGCGACAGCTACGTACGACTTGCAATTTCTAAGATAAGTAATCAAGTTTCGCATTGCAGTTTTGATTTAATTGATGTGCAACAAGTTCCGTGAGGTACTCTCGCTGATTGTTGTGAGGTGACATTTAGTTGTGTCGTCTGATGGGAGTTGGTTTCTTCTTAATGACTTTGCTTCTTTAGTGCATTAGGTTGAAGTAAGAGTGTCTGATTTCTCTTTACTACGCTCAGGCTCTCCGAGATTGAGGAAAAGCTGCGCATACAGCTTTCTAATACCAAATTTTTCTATACCACTTTATTTTTTTTTACTTTTTATTTATTTACTTATTTATTTATTACTTTTTTTATATATACCTATATTTATTTATTTTTTATCCACTAGTCCTGAATATATCAGTTACCTTTACTACCACCTGATTTTATCAATGTAATTTTTTTTATCTTTTAACTCTCTCTGATATAATATACCTTGTACCTAGCAGACATACAAAATGTATAATAATGCTATAATATAAATAAATAAATACAGTATGTGCGCAGACCAGTTCAGCGAACCGCATTATCGCTTATTTCCCTTTTTGATTAGTGCTTCACAGTGCGTAGCCATGAAACAGCAGCTATACTGTAAAAGCCAGTGTCTGTGTTGTAGCTTGCCCATACCTACGGTACCTAGGGTATGGCATTGGGCAAGCTTCCCATAAAACTGCACTTCCCAATATAACTGCATCCAAATTCTTGCACAATACTTCCCATAAAACTGCATCCGAATTCATGCACTGGTGGATCCGAACCTACGGATCCGCGCAACCTAGATTACCAGACTAGCGCTTAACCACGCGACCACCAATGCTTTGTACACTGACCATAGCAGCTCATCGATAAGGCGGAGGACTCGTAACCTGGAGGTCGGTGGTTCAACTCCCGGTTTCAGCGTAGATTTAGTAGAGCGAATTTGAGTAGTTGTGACATCACGAAAGTGATTAACACAAATATGATAACTAGTTAAGTAACTATGGAATATCCGAAAACTTTACACACATATTATCTCCCGAAAAGTATACGAGTACTTAAGGGGAGGTAGATGATGTGACATAGTATGAAAATATGAATAAAAACAATTATTATTATTATTTTATCACACTTGATTTAATTGTGAAGGTGCCACTTGCACGTTAGGTAGCTATAATGGTATATAATAGGTAGGTACCAGTTTTTCCGCACAACAGGTAGATTCATGGCAGTTACGTTGCATTGCACTGTAAGGTGTTGCAGTTTCGCAATGTTGGGATCGTGAATTGCTTACTTATGCCGTATTTTTCTTTCTAACCAAAGTTAACCAAACGGGAATAAAATGAACCAAACTGGAAGCAAGTCATTTTTCTTTTGGAAGAGGAAAAATTTCCACTTCCAAAGTTAACCAAAGTGGAAGTAGAAAATTGTTGCTTCCAGTTCTTTTATAGGTTATGGTCATTGTTTATCTTTAAAAGTAACCAAACGCATTTTTCTTTCACGAATGACCTTGGAATAAAATGGAAATATTTGGAAAAAACCTAACCAGTAAATTTTTTTAGTTAGAAAAAAGAATACGACTTTAGTGTGCACTGGTAGTCAAGTGCTTAACGAGCTAGTCTGGTAATCCAGGTATCCGTTGGTTCGAATCCCACACAGTGCATGAATTTTTCGTCATTAATTTGAAATTGTGACCTCATAATAATAAGACTCTCAGGAGTAGGTGGTAGAAAATGCTTTGAGCATTAACCTCGCCTGGCGGTTACCTTCCACTAAAGAGTGTTATTATTATTATTATTACTCGCTGGAAAGCTACTATTATTATTTTAGACTTGGCACAGCACAATGTGTAATTCCTGGTAACTCGCACCTTACTGTGTCTCATTCATTCACAAGAATTTCCCGCGGTGCTTCCTCAAGTCTCGAGTAGTAGAGGAAGCTTTGTTGTTTTCTTTTTTTTCTGTTTAACGTCGCTTTCAACTAAATGGTCATATCACTACGGGTGTTTTACCCTCCATTCGTTTAACCTCTCCTGAGGCCGGGGTTAGCCAGCATAACTTTCTGCTGGCCAAAATACAGGCGCGGCTGGTGCTAAGGAGCTGCGGAACTGCAGCACCCCCAGACGAAAAAAAAATAATTAAAGTATTTTTAAGCACAGAGTGAAATATTACACATTCAGAACAATTAATTTATAGTTTATAAGATGGTACAAACTAAACCGATAGGTACTAAATATTACGATTTACACATTTTACCAATGAACAATTTAAGCGTTTACATTATAATACCATTTGTTTGCATGCTTGAACAAACTACAAACTTCGAAATAGAATACTTAAATAAGTTCGACATCTTTATACAATATGCCATTTGATGTGACATGGTATTATGTCATGGAAGCACATCTTTTTGATTATATTTCTTTTTTTCAATCCCAAAAAACTAAGCGCACTTGTCAGCAAATAAGCTTACATACATACTTGGAAAAGACTATATATTCATATACTTCTACGTACAAAGTGCACATTCACGAGGAAGTATTATTCCGTCATTGGAATAGCTCTCTATGTTTCTTTGATTTGGTGAATATTTTTTTGTTAATCTGAAAAAACCGCTGGGCTCCGAAAATAAATGTAGGAGATATATTTCACATAGATAACAAGCGTTATGACATAACGCATTTCTGTTAAAAATCCGACCACAGTAGCTTGATCGATAAGGCGACGGACTTGTAACCTGGAGGTCGGTGTTCAAGTCCCGGTTTCAGCGTAGATTTAGTAAAGCTAGCTGAGTGTTTGTGATATCACGAAAGTGATTAACACAAATATGATAACTTTAACTTAACTTCTAAATATGTTTGACCTGGTGGATGTTGCTTAACTGGACCTTCCTTAGTCAGTCCAGATCCCAGAAATTTTCTTGCGAGGAAGCAGTGTGACGCCTCGTCATATTACGTGACTGTTTGTATTATTATTTATTATTTTTATTGTTATAACTGTTATAGATGTAACACTTCCTGTAATTTTTGCAACATATGGCAGACTTGACTGATGATACATTAAGTAATAGTCATCATCTCCATTAAAATTATCTTTTTGACAATAACAAAAATACTGATTACTATCATCTCTTTTCAGAAAATCTCGGTACATCCATATAGTTTTACTTTGCTATCATCAAAGCCATTATTATTTGTACTATCAATAAGATCAGTCATCATCATCAGCAACAACCTTCAATGTTATCTTATTATGAGTGTGAAGTATCTTATTATGAATGTGAAGTATTTTTGTACATGTAGAAATGATTCATCGGAAGATTCTTGCATACAAAGTATTTCTAAGAATCTCCGCAAAAAAGCAAATAATTCAATTCACCATTACCCCCCGCATCATCCGATAAGTTTATTTTGAGGAGTTATATAATACTGGGTGTGAGTGAGTTCCTAAAATTCTGTTCCCTCCAAACACGTGAGGCATTTCCCACCCTAACCAGGCTGAGTGGGTAGCTCGTACGATTTCTAGCGAATGGAAAGTAACACCCCCCTCCTGAACAGAACGTTGAAACCAATCCAGAGATTCCAGAGGTCGCGGGTTCGAAACCCAGCCGGGACATGACAAGTTATCCTCCCATTTTTGATTTTTATAAGGCGCCATATATTATTATCCACTCCTACCTCGTGAGGAAAAATGATTAGCTGCTTTAATGTTAGGAGCGACCAGTGGCGAAATTATAGGCAAAAATAAGATATTGGGATATTAAAGATATAAAAAAGTCCTATAATTCTGTGCTACACACTAAAGATGTGATATAATAACACAAAGAAACAAAAAAATATTTTATTTATTTATGTATTAGTCTGGCTGGGGACTATAAACAGGGAGTAGACCAGCATTGGCTTGGTTCTGGGGGCCCTTGTCAATTGTTAGCCTCCTTGTAAATACAGTGGTAGAAGTGCAGAGTCATTCCTCCACTGTCTGGCTACCATCGTTCACGATGACGCCACCCTATGATGATTTATGTATTAATTTTATTATTCAAGTACAAAACAGCAAATTTCTGGATATCGAACCCAGGTCACGTTGCGTGCAAGCCAGTGGCGCTACTCCTCTCGCCCATTTGTGACAGGTTTGAGGAGAACTCCTCCAATACTGCCACTCATCTCTACAAAAAATTGTATTATAAATCGGAGTTATTGTGTTCGTGTTTGTAAAAAAAAAAAAAATGTTTGTTCCGATTTCAATTTTCTTTTTATTTACGGACGTTTCATAACCTCCTGTTTTTGTCTGATTTGAGAATCGCTACTCGCTACACATGGAAGTGCATTTCTAGAGTGCATTACCAGACTGCAGTTATGCATTTATGCAATAGACAAGCCCCGTGGCGCAAATAATCGATAACAAATGCAGTGATCAACAACAGTCATTATTGACTATTGATAAAACTCATTGTTACCGAGATATGAGACATTCATTGTTATCGACATACATGAAGCACTCAAGTTGCGTTATCGAGATATGGGACGCTCTCACTTTCTAAAGGTGTGCGCCATTCTTTTTGTCTCAATCCAGCTGAAATACCTGGTGAATAGCTATCTTTTGTCCTTTACAATATTTTACATGTAGGCAATTATATTAGTATCAAATAGAAATTTATGACGACCTAGTAATAAATGCAATTAAACACAAATGGTACCTAAGCATAAGAGCTGAACTGGAATCAGTTGTATAGATGTATCCGTATACATTTGCTTTGATGTATGTGTATTAGTTTTGTGCCAAATAAAGGTTTATTTATTTAATTATTTTAAACACAAAGTAGTCTGGCTGGGGCAATATAAACAGGGAGTAGACCAGCAGTCTGGCTGGGGGACTATAAACAGGGAGTAGACCAGCAGTCTGGCTAGGGGATATACACAGAGAGGAGACCAGCAGTCTGGCTGGGGGACTATAAACAGGGAGTAGACCAGCAGTCTGGCTGGAGGACTATAAACAGGGAGTAGACCAGCAGTCTGGCTAGGGGACTATACACAGGGAGTAGACCAGCATTGGCTTGGTTCTGGGAGCCCAATTACTAGCCTCCTTGTAAAGACAGTGGTAGAAGTGCAGAGTCATTCCTCTGCTGTCTGGCTACCATCGTTCACGATGACGCCACCCTAGGATGAAATACAAATGAAATTTGAAATACATAATTATAAATCAATACAGATATATTTTTTAAACAACATTTCCATTTATTTGACAAAGATAAATTATACAAGGCATACCTACACAATAATTTCTTGTGTATAAGGTATGAAGTATTTCTTGTAATTCTTTATTATTATTCGCACATTATTTATGTAATTACAACAATACCAAGTTGCGTTTGAACATAATTAAAAAAAATAAAAAAACACAACACCACTAACACCAACAACAAAAACATTATAACTGTTCAACCCGTTCCAGATATTCTCTTTTAAAGGCCAAAGAGCGCGGATAACTAAACCGAGTTATGACATTCCATGTAAGCTGCCCATTTCATTATTAGGGCCACCAGAACAAACCAACTTGTGCCAACAATGTAAGTACAATACCTAACAGGCGCGGCCGGTGCTAAGGAGCTGCGGAAAAGCACTCGCTTGCCATGCGGAAGGTCCCGGGTTCGAACCCCCGCGCCGACAAAAATTTGTATTCAAAATTTGGTCACAGTTTTGTTTGTAAGGGATACCTTCCGGTGCGCTCGTGTTGACCCAGCACCTAAAGGGGAAGTATTGTGTCACTTCTCGCCCATCAGTGGGGAGGCACAGGCTACAACACAGACCACAAGCGTCTACAGTAGCTCCTGTTTCATGGCTACGAAATAAAAAAGGGCTGTGAAACACCCGTCTTTTTTTACAAAAAAAAAGAAAGAAACTGCAGTACCCCCAGACACAAAATAAAAAGAGAGGAATTTCTCAAGTCCTAGCTCTTATCGAATGAAATAATCACACATTCTAGATTAATTAATTAAAAGAGCCGCCGACCCCAGAAGTCACTAGATTTATAAGGAAAAGGCAAGGGAGATATATATATTCTAGATTAATTAATGCATAATTAGTATGATTGGCTAGGCAACAATTCAAACACTTTATATACTGAAAGAACGACTCTATAAATGCTACTTTAGTCGTGTTTATGTGATGGCAGCACCCCCAAATTATTTTCTCTCTGCCCGCGCCTGCTACCTAATCACTAATCATAGTTTGTATAATTCCCATGGGTGATAGTAATGGCGCACTTTTTGTTCAGTTCCACGAAGCTATGGCCCCATAATGGTTACTCTTGCTCCCTCTAACGGTCTAACCGCCACGGACTAGGACAGGAATAATCCATAGTTGATAAAGGACGCACTCTCAAGTTCCTTGAAAGCTGCCTCAGCGCATGCCTTTGGTGGGATTCGAACCAACGGATCCCGACGCTACCTAGATCACCAGACGCGTTGATCACTACTATCACCAATACACTGGTAGTCAAGGTATGTAGGTGTAGGGTAGGGATCCGTTGGTTCGGTCCACCATTGCATGATTTTTCCTATTAATTTGAGTTTGTGACCACATAATAATGAACTCTGATGCTTTAGCATTAACCTTGCCTGGTGGTTACCTTCCACTAAAGAGTGTTATTATTATTATATCATTCTCACATGAGTCACTATGCTGGAAAGGGACCAGAGACCACACATTGTATGAGAGTCAATCTCGGTACGCAGTGGTCAAAACGTCTGACTGGTAATCCAGTGGTCACGGGTTCGAAACCCAGCCTGGACATGACAGGCTATATTAACCAAATGGGATTCTGACCACATAATGATACGCTTGAGCTTACTGCTGGAATAATGGGACTAATAGGGCAGGATAAATAAGGCCATATTATTATTATTATCTATTAATTTCAAACCCAATACTATTTATCCAATTATACAGGAATTGCGGCCCTACCCAGACTGGGTGATATAATTGTGGGTTGCTGGTACGATTCCCAGCGAATAGAGGGTAAAACTCCTGTCCGAATCAGGACGTCAAATCGAATGAATCGTTGGTGTTAGGAAGGGAATCCAGCCATAAAAAAAACCTCAACCATGAGGTTGAACAAGGCCGACCCTAAATAGATTTGGGGAAAGGAAAAGTGAAAGAACAAGAAGACTCTTTTTAATTTTAATTTCTATATCTTACCCCAACTAATTTCAGAGATATGAAAGGTCTGAGCGCAGTTTGCATTTGTTTGGCCAGTCTGGAGGTGTCTCACTTGCATTGCTGCACCTTGACTAGCTCATGTGTCAGGGCTGCCAACCCTCGGTCCGAAGGTTCGGTACAACCATGTCACCTTTTTTTTTTCATTCTGCCTGGTTAGGATTAATGATTCCCATTATTCCAGCAATAAGCCTAATACTATTTAGGTATGTGGTCAAAATCCCAAGTCGTAACTTGTCATATCCCGACTGGGTTTCGAACTCGCGACCTCTCGATGACCAGACAGGCGCATTGACCACTGAACTATCGGGGCGAAGAGCAATGACGAATTTAATAAATTTTACATTTAATTTTGTAAATTTAGACTAATTGTGGTGAAAATCCCAATAGATTTCTAGTCATGTCTCGGCTGTGTTTCGAACTCGCGACCTCTGGATGACCAGACAGACGCCTTGACCACTGTGCTACCGGAATAGACTTAGAGCAATGACAAATTTAATAAATTTCACATTTAATTTTGCATAGTGTATTTTTCTTTCTATTACCTGTAGGGTATTGAAATTGTTTTTTCTTTTTTCTGGTAAGTCTGGCTGGGGGACTATAAACAGGGAGTAGACCAGCATTGGCTTGGTTCTGGGGGCCCTTGTCGATAATTAGCCTCCTTGTAAAGACAGTGGTAGAAGTGGTGAGTCATTCCTCCACTGTCTGGCTACCATCGTTCAAGTTGACGCCACCCTATGATGATGAGATATTTATCCCAAGCACATACATGCATGTTCTGTTACCACTGTCCAAAATGTTTTTGGCTGAACTTTTTTAGATAAGATAGGCTAATTTATGTTTAGTTAGGTGAGACCTTTAGGTATTCGTCCATGTAACATATTTGACAGATAATCATATTTGTGTTAATCACTTTCGTGATATCACAACTACTCAAACTCGCTTTACCAAATCTACGCTGAAACCGGGACTTGAACCACTGACCTCCAGGTTACAAGTCCGCCGGCTTATCGATCAAGCTACTGAGGTTGGACTTTTCACAGAAATGCGTTATGTCATAAGTGTCATAACCCTTGTGATCTATGTGAAATATTTCTCCAACTTTTATTTTCGAAGCCAAGCGGGTTTTTCAGCTAAGATCGCGCCTGGCACTAACACACTGTATGCTATATCATAGGGACAAGTGCGCTTACAATGGATAGTAGAACACGCATTCAGGGTGTATCAACGTATCTAAATCTACGGATTTGAAAAAAATAGAAGAGATCCAAAGATTTCGTTTACAAAAAATCTGGTGTAAACATCACACGACTTTCCTTATCATATTAGGAATGGAAACGGGACCAAAAGCCCCTGGTGACTTAAAGGTAACATTTACCTAAAAATTAACATCAAATTCGTAATCAGCACCTTAAAATCATTGGATTTGATATGTCACAACTCCCATCTAGGATGAATACTAAAAAAGTTAGTCCAAGCGGGTCCCCCACAAAATACCGGTAAATTGGGGCCGAGTTCAAAAAAGTTCAAGATATCAAAAAAATGATCAGAATAGACTCTTATTATTTTTTTAATCTAAGAAAATGTTGTTCTTTAACTTTTTTTGTATCATTAACCAATTCATAGAAACGGCGCTTGCGGCCAATATTTGCGGCCCTGCGGCCGCATTCTGCGGCCGATTGCAACCAAAAGTTTCGTGGTTCGTCTGGTGTATAAAATTAATTTCCATACCAAATTTCAAGTCTCTAGCTCTTACCGTTCTTGAGATATCCTGTTCACACACACACACACAGACACACAGACAGACGCACGGACCAATGGCTGAAAACAACTTTTTTGGTATCCTGAGGCTATGATTCGTCCAGAAATGTGAAAAACTGGGTAGGTCAAATTTTCGACGAATACAATACTTTCCTTATTATAGGATAAGGAAAGTAAAAACATCAATCACTAGATTTTGAATCTATATGGTTGGGCACTCAAAATTTACGAAAATTTCTGTTTAACACCGTAAAAATAGACCACCGTGATGCATTGGAGGTCGAGTGGTTAAGACGCTGGTCTGGTAATCCAGCTAGCGTTGGTTCGAATTCCATCCAGTGCATAAATTTTTCCTCATTAATTTGAGTTTGTGACCACATAATAATAAGACTCTGAGCAATAGGTGGTAGAAAATACTTTGTGCATTAACCTCGCCTGGTAGTTAGCTTCCACTATAGAGTTTTGTTGTTATTATTATTAATATTATTTTAATATTTCTGGGTCACCCTGTACAATAAGTGTGTACATCTGGGTGTGTTTGGAAGTATGCATATTATTGCATGTGTGCGCGATATAATTGCATGGCGGGAAGGCAAACACAAATGCAGTATCTACCGTGTGTTCTCAGTGATTCATCTAATGTACCTGTAGTCACAATAATAGCATTTCTGTACACTCACTCACATACAGGATGGTAGATGACGCACATCTAATGTACCTAGAGTCACAATAATAGCATTTCATGTATGGGTAATGATAAAATAATACACAATAAGCATGACAATCCAGAGAGTTAATGCTGCCAATGTGTTGGGAGCATTGCCATCAGAAGAATTGACTTCAATGTTCTATCTGTAACTTTTAATAAAAATCTTACCATTATAATAATTAAAAATAAAATAAAAAAACAGCATTTCTGTACACTCACTGACATACAGGATGGTAGATGACGTACTATTTTTCTTGCTGGGGACATTAAACAAATACGATACCAGGCATGTCCTTCACACGAATAGCTCAGTGGTTAAGCACTCGCTTGCCATGCGGAAGGTCTCGCGTTCGAACCCCCGCGCCGACAAAAAATTGTGTTCAAAATTTGGTTACAGTTGTTTGTAAGGGATACCCTCCGGTGCAACTAGCCGTGTGTCTGTACTTCGCAACGACACTAAGGGCGGAATTAATAGATGTTTATGTATTACCTCTGTGGCGCTAAGTCACGGATTGCGTACTGTGTAAGATAGGGAAAACCGACACTTAGAAATGATTTGTGATACAGATTTCGTCTATTAATTTTGCCCTAAATTTAACTAAGGTATGGCCATATTTTATTATGGCCATGTTTCTTTGTACTCTTCCAATAAAAAAATCTCCAATAAGAAAACCTCAGAAGAAACATTCTATCATGTTTTTTTGCATCTCCCATCTCTTTCTCTCTCATGCTCTAATGTATCTTCTATCTCTCTCTGTCTCAGAGGTCTTCAAAGGACTGGACGTCATCACGAACAAGGTCACGCCGGCAGAGGGCATCCCCCATCTCTCTCTCTCTCATGCTCTAATGTATCTTCTATCTCTCTCTGTCTCACAGGTCTACAAAGGATCCCCATCTCTCTCTCTCTCATGCTCTAATGTATCTTCTATCTCTCTCTGTCTCACAGGTCTACAAAGGATCCCCATCTCTCTCTCTCTCATGCTCTAATGTATCTTCTATCTCTCTCTGTCTCACAGGTCTACAAAGGATCCCCTATCTCTCTCTCTCTCATGCTCTAATGTATCTTCTATCTCTCTCTGTCTCACAGGTCTACAAAGGATCCCCATCTCTCTCTCTCTCATGCTCTAATGTATCTTCTATCTCTCTCTGTCTCACAGGTCTACAAAGGATCCCCTATCTCTCTCTCTCTCATGCTCTAATGTATCTTCTATCTCTCTCTGTCTCACAGGTCTACAAAGGATCCCCATCTCTCTCTCTCTCATGCTCTAATGTATCTTCTATCTCTCTCTGTCTCACAGGTCTACAAAGGATCCCCATCTCTCTCTCTCTCATGCTCTAATGTATCTTCTATCTCTCTCTGTCTCACAGGTCTACAAAGGATCCCCTATCTCTGTCTCTCTCATGCTCTAATGTATCTTCTATCTCTCTCTGTCTCACAGGTCTACAAAGGATCCCCATCTCTCTCTCTCTCATGCTCTAATGTATCTTCTATCTCTCTCTGTCTCACAGGTCTACAAAGGATCCCCATCTCTCTCTCTCTCATGCTCTAATGTATCTTCTATCTCTCTCTCTGTCTCACAGGTCTACAAAGGATCCCCATCTCTCTTCTCTCTCATGCTCTAATGTATCTTCTCTATCTCTCTCTGTCCTCTCTCATGCTCTAATGTATCTTCTATCTCTCTCTGTCTCACAGGTCTACAAAGGATCCCCATCTCTCTCTTTCTCTCTCATGCTCTAATGTATCTTCTATCTCTCTCTGTCTCACAGGTCTACAAAGGATCCCCATCTCTCTCTCTCTCTCATGCTCTAATGTATCTTCTATCTCTCTCTGTCTCACAGGTCTACAAAGGATCCCCATCTCTTCTCTCTCATGCTCTAATGTATCTTCTATCTCTCTCTGTCTCACAGGTCTCTACAAAGCCCCATCTCTTTCTCTCTCATGCTCTAATGTATCTTCTATCTCTCTCTGGTCTCACAGGTCACTAGACTACTCACTGATCACAGCCTAATCCCTCTCTCTCTCTCATACTCTAATGTATCTTCTATCTCTCTCTGTCTCACAGGTCTACAAAGGATCCCCATCTCTTTCTCTCTCATGCTCTAATGTATCTTCTATCTCTCTCTGTCTCACAGGTCTACAAAGGATCCCCATCTCTGTCTCTCTCATGCTCTAATGTATCTCCTATCTCTCTCTGTCTCACAGGTCTACAAAGGATCCCCATCCTCTTCTCTCTCATGCTCTAATGTATCTTCTATCTCTCTCTGTCTCACAGGTCTACAAAGGATCCCCATCTCTTTCTCTCTCTCATGCTCTAATGTATCTTCTATCTCTCTCTGTCTCACAGGTCTACAAAGGATCCCCTATCTCTGTCTCTCTCATGCTCTAATGTATCTTCTATCTCTCTCTGTCTCACAGGTCTACAAAGGATCCCCTATCTCTGTCTCTCTCATGCTCTAATGTATCTTCTATCTCTCTCTGTCTCACAGGTCTACAAAGGATCCCCTATCTCTGTCTCTCTCATGCTCTAATGTATCTTCTATCTCTCTCTGTCTCACAGGTCTACAAAGGATCCCCTATCTCTGTCTCTCTCATGCTCTAATGTATCTTCTATCTCTCTCTGTCTCACAGGTCTACAAAGGATCCCCTATCTCTGTCTCTCTCATGCTCTAATGTATCTTCTATCTCTCTCTGTCTCACAGGTCTACAAAGGATCCCCATCTCTCTCTCTCATGCTCTAATGTATCTTCTATCTCTCTCTGTCTCACAGGTCTTCATCCCCCATCTCTGTCTCTCTCATGCTCTAATGTATCTTCTATCTCTCTCTTCTCCTCTCTCCTCTCTCTCTCTCATGCTCTAATGTATCTGCTATCTCTCTCTGTCTCACAGGTCTACAAAGGACTGGACGTCATCACGAACAAGGTCACGCCGACAGAGGCGGAGGGCATCCCCCATCACATGCTAGACTTCCTGGACCCCAACACCAGATTCACGGTGGTGGACTACCGGAATCAGGCGCTCAAACACGTATCCTTTACTCTCGACATATCTTAACTGTATAAATCAATATCAGTATAAACAGAAAAGTGAGAAGTTGTACTAGATGTAACATGAATATCAGAACATACCTGGACAGCTGTTTCGAGCTTATTTGCTCTCATCAGCAGGTAATAGTTCTGAATATCCATGTCCTCAACTAACTTCTCTATTTTAATCAATATAAACAGAAAAGTGAGAAGTTGTACTAGATGTACATGAATATCAGAACATACCTGGACACTCTTTAGTGGAAGGAAACCACCAGGCGAGGTTAATGCTCAAAGCATTTTCTACCACCTAACCCTCGAGTCTTTTTATTATGTGGTCACAAACTCAAATTAATGAGGAAAATTTGTGCTCTGGATGGGATTTGAACCAACGGACTACACTGCCTGGGATTTATACTGCCTTATTTATACTGCCCGATTAGGACTATTAGGTCCCATTATTCCAGCAGTAAGCCCAAGACGTATTATTATGTGGTAAAAATCCCAAATGGGAGGATAACTTGTCATGTCCCGGCTGGTTTCGAACCCGCGACCTCTGGAATCTCTGGAAACACAGAGTGCCGCCTTTACCACTGAGCTACCGGGACAGCTAATGGCACAGCTGGTAGTGTCTTTAACTGACTCCTCAAATGATATAAAGATACAGTCACTCATATTATTTTTTTTATCATAATAGTTCCACGACCGCACATGCCGAAAAAATATATAAATAAAAATACCTAATAGCGCACAAAAAACACTATGCATTTCAAATAAAGCTGTATTATTTGATACACATTATGCACTACCAGCTCGAATTCACTGACTATACATTTTGCACATTACATGTATTTGTGAATGGCGCATTTTTCCCACGATAATTTTTTTAGGATTTCTTTACACATATGAACATTGTATGCACATGCACAAATGCACATGCTACGTGCAGTGGTATTTGTTTGTTTTGACTGGCTCTATCAACTTTGTTTATTGGTTTTTTTTTCTTCTGTATTCTCTAATTCTCTTCGCGAGTGGGTCGTTCGAGCCGTTTGTTTGTTGTCATGTGCAATAAGACCTTGATTATGGTAGACGACTTGAATTAGCACCTCTTTTATTACATTCAACTATATCCTATCTATGTATGTGAACTGCATTTGTTGTTTTTGTTGGGTGTTGTTTATTTTTTATCTCAATGTTTGTTTTTGTTGTGTTGTTGTTTTGCTAGGTTATGTCATTCAGGGTTGCTGTTGTGAACTTGATGTTTTTTACCTGATGTAATGTACTATCCCCCAAAAAATATCATACTATATGGTTCCGGGTATGTTCGTGGTGATGGAGAGGAGGGTTTTAGCGGGTATGGCGCACTGTTCCCAGCGCTGGGACCCCGCACTTCGTCTTGAACCATAGAAAATTTTGCCTCCTCTCACAAGAAAAAAGTTTCAATTTTTTCGTCAACTTTGCTCCTTATGTTTTGAAAGTTAAAAATTATCATATTTGTGTCACTTTCGTGATGTCACATCTACCGTTGTGACAGTTTAATTAGTCTTTGCTGGTCTTGAGACTTGAACCACCGATCTCGAGGTTACAAGTCCGCCGTTTTATCGATCAAGGTACTTAATGCTTCATATTGTTGTGCTATTAATATGCTAGATGATTCATGTTAGAGTTGTCGTGAACTTATTCAAATTTGTATACTGACTCCATGTTTAGTTTTCTGTTTACTGTCTGTGTGGTCTCTTTAATCTTTTACTTATCCCTCTTTTTCTCTTTCCATTTCACGTGATGTCACATCTACCGTTGTGACAGTTTAATTAGTCTTTGCTGGTCTTGAGACTTGAACCACCGATCTCGAGGTTACAAGTCCGCCGTTTTCTCCATCAAGCTACTGAATGCTTCATATTGTTGTGCTATTAATATGCTAGATGATTTATGTTAGAGTTGTCGTAAACTTATTCAAATTTGTATACTGACTCCATGTTTAGTTTTCTGTTTACTGGTTGTGTGATCTCTTTAATCTTTTACTTATCCCTCTTGTTCTTTTCTTGTTGTAATCCTTGATGTAGTTGTGATTATTCTAAAACCTCCAAGTATATCCATAGATCTTTTGCTGTGTATTTATTGTAAGTATTTTTGTTCTTGTTGACATTTCACACAACTCTTTTAATCCATTTCGCGTCGCTGCATTCAGAAATCACTTTCACACCTCTAAGAATCAAAATAATGTGTAATTTACTTGTTGACATTTTGCCTGGAATAGCCAGCTTTATATTGTTATTATCAGTACTATCAATTATATTGATTTAATAATCATCTTATCATTATTACTTTTGATCTTTTATTTCAGCAGTAAGCGCAAGACATATGTGCTGAAAAACCTAAAGGGGAGAGTAACTTGTCATGTTGTTGTTTTTGCTAACGTCTGCGCCTACATCATTGATCACATTGTTTCTAGGTCAAGAAAAGCAGTTCCTTCAAGGTGTTTTGTTCAGAGGGATGGGGTTCGGATTGCTTGGCTAGACTGGACATTCAAAGAGGTGGTGTACATCAGGTGTCGGCTCGGTTTCGAACCCGCGTACTCTTGATTACCAGACAGGACGCCTTGACCACTGAGCTAACGGTAAATCATCACCACGTATCAATTGTTTTTTAGTCATTGTTGTTGCAACAACGACTACAATCACATTTGGCAAGTCTAATCCTTTTGGTCTCACCAGCACCAACTTTATCATGGACACTAAATTTATTGTCTTTTTTATCACTTGGTAATCCCAATCGTTTCTTCACAGGTCTGCCTGGTCTCGGCTGACATTTGACGTCTTCCAGGAAAGAAATAACCACTTGTTCCACGCCATCGGCACATGAAACTTCTAGTGATGGATAAAATCAGCGATACCGTTTCATCTTGACACTCGGAGCAAAGTGATAAATGTGGCTCGCTTGAGTTGGATATGCACTTTGTCAAACTCTGGAATGGTTTGCCCGTCAATCCCGTCAGGTTGTTGCTGTGACTCAGTGCTTTAGCAGAGCTGTGTTCTACTGTGATCTCTTTTTTTTACTTTCCATTTTATGTTGAAAAAATGCAACAACTACATAGAAAAAACAAAGAAGAAGAAGAAAGTAGGTATTTAAAACAAGCTTGGGTCATGTTTTATTTGGATCAATTTCTTGTTTCTTTTTTATGTTGAAAAAATGTAATTACATACATGAAAAAGAAGAAGAAGAAGAATAAGAAGAAGAGTAAGGAGAATTAAGAAAGAAAAAAATATAATAAAGTACATAAATACAAAATTGGTACTGGTCCCCCTTTCTGTGCATTCTTGTAAAAATATGAAATTTTATGCTTACATTTTTGGTGAACTTTTTTTGGTGAAGCTATAATATTTAACATTCAAAACGGTGCATATTAATTTTTATGTTGCTATAGTTTTACTCACAATCCTTAAACTTAAGAGACCGTCCCTCAACTCGGGCAATTGTGCGATTTGATTTATTTATTTTATTTTATTTATTTAGAAACTCTTTATTAGCAGAACATATATACAGACAAACAATGGTAAAAATTAAATATAAAATTGACAGTATTAATAATATAAACAAGAAAAAAAAAATATATATACATATGTCCTAACTAAAGGGCGGGGTTATTGCCTATGACAATCTCTTCCACCCAACCCTTATGTGATTGGTTGAAACTCCCTCTTAACGGAGGGTCTGGCCTATTTTAATTTTAACCCTATAGTGCGATTGAATGGCCCTAAATTATTGAATGTGGAACGAGAACTTATAAGTCTTATAACTCTCGTTATTAAATATATAAATAAATAAATAAATTATTGAATGTATAAATCCTGTTGAAGGATTTCAGACTTGAAGGATGTCTAGCTGACTGACCCTCTCTTGTCTGGTTCAATCTAGCAATCCTCTCACTTATTTTTGGCACAAACTCCATAATCCGTCTATTTCGCAACATGTCTGGTATGTCTACAGACAGAAATTGCATTCGCATTTTCTCTTTTTGCAGCAAATTGGTTAAACTTTATTGGCAGCCCAATCATCTTTGTCTAGAAAATTGGCAGAATTGGCAGAACTGTAGACGCGCCAATTTTTTGCGGTGAAGCTCCGATGAGAGTAAAAACTTGGATCTCGCTGCAACACCATTTTGAAAATTGTATTACTTTACGTGGTTGAACGGATATTGGTGGCATATCTGCTCTGTTCGGGGCCCGGTGTACGGTGTATCTATGTAATATCTTTTTGAAATTATTTGAATAATTTTGAGAGAAAAAATCGAAATTTTGCAGCTGTACAATATTTATACACCAATTTTTCCTCCCATTTTTGACTTTGAACACATCGGGCTGAATTATAAAACAGGATTAAAGATCTAATTCAAGGCATTATCACTTAACAGCTGATATAAATGCGCTGTGATTGGTTGAAATTCCCACCAGAGGGCGTGTGAAGAGATAGTGTAGGATTAGTTAATCTAATCCTGTTTCATAATTTGGGCCTTAATAATACGTTTTGAGCGTACTGCTCGAAAAAGAGGACTTCAGTTCATTCGTCCAAATCAGTCCAGATTCGTCCAAATCGGTCAGTAATAAGCCGATATTATTGTAGGAGGAGGATTGATAAATTGTGGAACGGGCCCCGCTCAGGATGCAAGATAATAAGAGGCTAATGATTTGGTTGAGTACAATTGAAATTGATTTTGAATCAGACGTAAGTAATACTGATCGGTTAACCCATTGGCGGTCGAGTGGTCAGGACGCTCGTCTGGTGATACAGGTAGCGTATTTTTTTTAATAAGTACTTTCTTTATTAATTCAAAATACAATTTGAGGTAACTATATATTACATACATAAATATATACAAATAAAATGAAATATAAAAATATATACAAATGTATGATGTACAAATTCGTTCGAATTTCATCCGATGTATGAATTTTTTCTCATACATTTAAGACTTTGATCACTTAATAATGCCAGGAAATAACTGCTGGCATATGACGCTTTTACCCTTACCGGGTAGTATTTAGTGTTTGTTTTATTATAAATAAGTATTTTGGCGAATTAATGAAATAAACTAAAATACCAGCTTTTTGGTTGTTTTGGTCCACATATGGATTATACTATCAGAATGAGTAGTTGCAGGACCAACCAACCACCATGAGGACTTTAGGGTTTTATTGCCTCTGTTTCGATCATACAGCCTTCGAAATTGTCCCATTAGTGACTAGGGTTAGGTTGTTTGTGTGTTTGGTCGCCCCTTACACTTGGACCTTTAAGACCCTTGTTCTCTCCCTAAGAACCAACCTCTGTAGCTTGATCGATAAGGCGGCGGACTGTAATCTGGAGGTCGGTGGTTCAAGTCCCAAGTTCAGGAATTTTTTGGAAAAACGAGTTTGAGTAATTGTGATATCATGATTGTGATTAACCCAAACACAAATATGATAACATTATCTCCTCAGGTTTCGTAAATTTAATTTTTTTTGTAATTTAAATTCAACTATTTTCTTCTTCTTGAAATAACAAGATCTACAAGGGTTAAGCGCGCCACAGCCCCATATCCCACCCGTGCAATCCTCCCAGCAGGCGAAATGCAATAACTCAGGATAATACGAATAATGCGATTAGGCCCAATCAACTGCCAGGGAATATAGGCGAGAAATTCAATCTGGAATACTTTGCAGAAACAGTGCCAAAGCCTCACCGCAAAATCACAAGGCACAAATTCGCATACACACCAATAACACAGCCAAAGACAGATAATAATCTCATGAGGCACCAAATTGCATTACCTAAACAAGAAACAAGTTGTATTTTGTACCTATACCTGACTTACCAGATCGCAATGAAACATGATTTGATAAACTATTATTGGTGAAAGAGACAGTTATTGAATAAAATTTATCATTGTCTGTAGTGGTTCTCTACTTCAGTAAACTGAACACAATCTTAAGTTATTCTAATCAAACCAAAAATGCCACATCTTTGAAGAGAATGAACTTAGTTGCAGGAGTGAGAAGTTAGCACTTTACTACTAACCATACAGAGTAGCAACTAAAATATATGTTTGATATGATCGTTCGTTGTACCCTGTAAGTTGCAGGAGTGAGAAGTTAGCACTTTACTACTAACCATACAGAGTATCAACCCAATATGTTTGGTAAAATCCTTCGTTGTAGCCTGTAAGTTATAGGAGTGAGAAGTTAGCACTTTACTATTAACTATACAGAACTGAATATGTTTCGTAAGATCGTTCGTTGTACTCTGCAAGTTGCAGGAGTGAGAAGTTAGCACTTTACTACTAACCATACAGAGTATCAACTCAATATGTTTGGTAAAATCCTTCGTTGTACCCTGTAAGTTATAGGAGTGAGAAGTTAGCACTTTACTATTAACTATACAGAACTGAATATGTTTCGTAAGATCGTTCGTTGTACTCTGCAAGTTGCAGGAGTGAGAAGTTAGCACTTCACTACTAACTATACAGATAAGAACGGTTCAGAGCCATAAATTAATATGGGCAGCATAATATGTTCGTCGCAAGCGACGCCCCGCACCTGGGTTGCCCCTTAAAGCGGTAATAACTGCATCATCATGGTAGCCACTTCTTATCTGCCGTTATGTACACGTTAGCCCGTTTCTCGTATTTGCTTTTCTGAACTGCCCATCCGCGTTTTTGTGTACATTTGGCAACGGATTTGCGTCATCGGGCTGCTCAGTTGGTGGAGTGCCGTTCTATCTTCCTAACCCGGTTGTTCTCGTAATTCCTAACCCTGGTCTTGCTCGTCATGGCGGGCAAACAAGTATATCTGCTCCAACGCTCGACTTTGTGCAATTTGCTCAAGACTTGCGGGCCATGGTAATCCGGATTGCGTGCATGAATTTTTTAGGATGTCGCGCTGTCGCGCGAACCTATCGCACTCAAAGATCCGATGGCTCGGGTCGTCTGTCACGTTGCAAATGAGGCATTTCCCTTCGCCCACGTGCAGAATTCTTTCCTGATATTCAGCAAAGAATCCATGTCCCGTGAGTACCTCAGTACTCTGCCTCGTCAGTTTTAGCCGTATCGACAATCGGCTTTCTAGCGTGGGGAAGAATTTCCTTGTGTGCCTACCTCGGTGGTCGTCTCGCCATCGCCTTGCCCATTCCGTCTTGGTATCGGTCCTGAGGCGGATTTTCAGGGCTTTCATACCGTAGCGGGCCAGGTCCTCAGTTCTGTACTCGGTCTCAACGTGCTTGACCGGCTCGACATTGTTTCGTAGGCACTGGATGACAATATGCTCCGAGGCAACGAGGTCCAGGGGGGGCTCGCCCGCGAGCAGCTGCGCGACCGGGTGACTGACAGAAAACTTGCAGCCACCCACGCCGATACAGCAATGCCGTTGGAGCGAGAGTACACCGTCTGGTCCTGTCCCTACGTAGCACATCGCCCCATATGCCCACTCCGTACAGAACTTTTGGAACCGTGGCACCGCGGTAGACATTGACCCCACTTCAACTCTACATGTCTTCTTAACGCCCAGAAACTTTTCCGTGCAGCTTTACATAACGTTTGTACGTGAGTATCAAAGGTAAGTTTCTCTAACTATACAGAGTAGCAACTGTAGACATTTAGATTCGAATTATGAAACAGAATTTGTTAATCCAAGCCACTATCACTTAACAGCTGATATATAAGTGCGCTGTGATTGGTTGACATTCCCACCAGAGTGATTCTTAAGAGATTATGTAGTATCTAATCCTGTTTCATAATTCCGGCCTTAGTGAGACGTGCTTTGATTCCATTGTACCCTGTATGTTGTAGGAGTGAAAAGCCAGCACTAATTATACAGAGTAGCGACGGAAGACGTTTAGTAGTGTGTGCTTTATTTATACCATTTAATTTAGTTTACGTCTCAGAGTAAGGCAATTGAAGAGATGATTTCAATCTTTCAATATACAGTATGTTTCAGAAAAGGTGGCCACCCCCTCGTAACTTTTGAACGCGACGGAATTTTTCAATTCTGTAAAGTCCTAGGTATAGGAAGTACCCTATGGCCCATCCTGTGGTTATATTTATTTTTGGCCCCGGTCGGCCTTTCCGGCTTTTAGGCCATATTTTTTCATTTTTCTCGCGAATTTTAAATGGAATGCTATATTTTTTATTCCTGTTAATTAAAGTCTAAGTTAGGCTGAGTATAATGAGCTTTTAAAATTTTCAAAAACCTTATCAGGGGCGGAGCTAGTAGGGTGCAAGTTTCAAAATTGTTACACCCTGTATTTCAGCGTTAGTTAGATTTTTTAGTACTTTTTTTATGTTCATAGGTCCAAAATATTGTTTTACACCATATGATATCAAAGAAATATTCTTGTTTACTTCTAATCCGGGTCATAGTAAGGTTTTTGTAAAAGTACTTTTTTTCTCACGTCAATTTTTCCGTAAATTAATGGTGTTCTCGAAATTGGCATTTTTAGAGGTGAAAGTCTGCAGTGACATATGTTTTTTATGCTTAAAATCGAAAGAAAACTTAACGGAGAAGCAATTAAAATCATAAAAAAAGCCATTTAACCTGCTAGTTTTTTCACGACAGTGTCCGGTAAAGTGGGTGAATTTCGTATTGGATTTTTTTGTTGTTGAGGAAACACAATTGGCATAGAAAATAAATAATACCTAATAAGGGAATAATACTTCAATTAACATAACTAAATGCGAAATTAAATGAAGATTATTTCTTCTAAATCAGTGCCGGATAATTTTTTTTCTCTCTCTCTCTCTCTCTCTCTCTCTTCGCCTCTTTAAAATAATTGAATTGGTTTTATTTTCACCCTCAAGAGTTTGGTACTTGACCTGGTATTTTTTTCTCTTAAATTTCGAGATAATTAGATTTTTATTTAGAGACGTGTTATTCATTACTAGCAACACCAGTATGATTTTTTTTTTTTAAATTTGGGTTTAATATCGCGTTTCAACTGCATGGTCATATCATAACGGGGGTGTTACATTCCATTCGGAAGAAACTCACCAACCTCCTAACCATATTTATCTCACCCAGTCTGTGTTAGGCCGAAATGCCAGCATCACGAAGTCTCCTCCTCGCTGGACGTTGCTTAACTTCGGTGATCCTACAAGAACCGTTGCATTCAAAGCGCCATCGGACTGACTCCAGAATTATTGACAATGTGTTTTCTACAGATTTTACCAACTTACCAACTAAAATTGTCTCAAGAGGGGACCCCTAGGCCGACTTTAGAAGCAGCATTATCCGATAATTATTTTTGATACAACTTGAACTTTGAAAAGTGAAAAAAAGAGAGAGAGAAAAAAAAAAAAAAAAAATCCGGCACTGATTTAGAAGAAATAATTTTCATTTAATTTCGCATTTAGTTATGTTTATTGAAGTAATATTCCCTTATTAGATATTATTTATTTTCTATGCCAATTGTGTTTCCTCAACAACAAAAAAAATCCAATACGAAATTCACTCACTTTACCGGACACTGTCGTGAAAAAACTAGCAGGTTAAATGGCTTTTTTTATGATTTTAATCGCTTCTCCGTTAAGTTTTCTTTCGATTTCAAGCATAAAAAACATATGTCACTGCAGACTTTCACCTCTAAAAATGCCAATTTCGAGAACACCATTAATTTACGGAAAAATTGACGTGAGAAAAAAAGTACTTTTACAAAAACCTTACTATGACCCTGATTAGAAGTAAACAAGAATATTTCTTTGATTTCATATGGTGTAAAACAATATTTTGGACCTACGAACATAAAAAAAGTACTAAAAAATCTAACTAACGCTGAAATACAGGGTGTAACAATTTTGAAACTTGCACCCTACTAGCTCCGCCCCTGATAAGGTTTTTGAAAATTTTAAAAGCTCATTATACTCAGCCTAACTTAGACTTTAATTAACAGGAATAAAAAATATAGCATTCCATTTAAAATTCGCGAGAAAAATGAAAAAATATGGCCTAAAAGCCGGAAGGGCCGACCGGGGCCAAAAATAAGTATGACCACAGGATGGGCCATAGGGCACTACCTATACTTAGGACTTTACAGAATTGAAAAATTCCGTCGCGTTCAAAAGTTACGAGGGGGTGGCCACCTTTTCTGAAACATACTGTATTTCTTTTTAAATTTACTATCCGAGTTCCAGACCAAAACAATGTACGGCAATACCTCATTGTGAGGCTAGGAAATATAATTAGGTATAGGGCCATACCTCGGGTGCAGCCAACACTTCAGCCCATGAGTAATATCGAATTTTACACCAACATTGACATTTCACTCCTTGGACACCTAGAAACGTCTGTCCCGGTAGCTCAGTGGTTAAGGCGGCACTCTGTGAATTCAGAGATTCCAGAGGTTGCGGGTTCGAAACCCAGCCGGGACACGACAAATTATCCTCCCATTTGGGATTTTTACCACATAATAATATGTCTTGGGCTTACTGGAAGGATTTATATTCTGAAAGAGTGACTATAAAAAACATTTTCCAACCGCCAGCGCTTGTTCTATACCAAATTTTGCAATTTCTTAGTGTAGCTAAACTTCTTTGTGTTATTGTATCATAATTTTAGTGCGTAGTACAGCATTTTCCTATCTACACATGTCGAAACACCATTTTCCCAAATGCCTTATTGCTTTCTCGTAATGCCGCCACTCATACAACTACTAAATTTTCCTCACGAGGTATGTGAGTGGGACTATCCAAGTACAGAGCAGAAAAATTTCTACCCTGCTGGGGATCGAACCCGGGTCACCATGGCGTGACCGGGGCCCGATAGCGGCCCATTTCTCTCGGCGACTCTTCCTACCGTATTCTTACTCATTGTGTCTCAGACGAAATCCAACAAAGACCAAGTCTGCCCGCAAACCATTTCCAACACATAAGGAGAGAAAGTTGAGAGAGAGAGAGATGAAATATGATGCCGTTGAGATATGTACGGATAAATAACGGAGCGGAGGAGTTGATTAAAAGAGAGAAATAATAAATTAACAAGAGAGCAGATTAAAAAGTAAGTAAATAATAATATGTATGTAGTTATGAACTCTGTACTGAACTAGTAAATGTACAGTAAAACGACATTTCACAAGCCTTATGGAGAAATTTAATCATGAACTCAATTTTATTGCCAATCGACCACCAATCAATTGACTAAATGCCACCAAAAGTCATGCCATGTTTGACATTAATTTTAGACTTTTGGGAAAACTGGGACAGATACAAATAAAC
This sequence comes from Bactericera cockerelli, assembly GCA_024516035.1. Lineage (NCBI taxonomy): Eukaryota > Metazoa > Arthropoda > Insecta > Hemiptera > Triozidae > Bactericera > Bactericera cockerelli. Next base: position 6,364,594 of record CM044963.1, on the reverse strand, counting down.
AGATGGAAATAACAGCTTTGGATTGAAACAGGCGTAGAGATAACTGCAGACTTAAATTTCAATGAAATCCATGAAACTAGAAGTGTTGAATATGAATTAAGGAAAATAGGAAGAAATTCAAAACATTTTGAAGAAATATTATAGTACTATCGCTTTATATTATAGTATTATTTATACTGCCCGATTAGGAATAATAGGTCTCATTATCCAGCAGTAAGCCCAAGACTATTATTATGCGGTCAAAATCCCAAATCGGAGGACAAATTGTTATTACCTGGGTGGGTTTCGAACTTACGACCTCGGGATCACTAGATCGATGTACGCGACGCCTTGACCCCTAAGCTATTGAGATATAGAGACAGACGGCATGTGCATACATATAAACAAATGATTTGAAAATTTTAAGAATTATAAATTTAAAAGAAATTAATAGTAATAGAAATAAGAGAACTGGAGTAGATTAAACCAAAAAATGAATAAAAATAGACTAGGAAGAAGAAATAAAAATAGATTAGAAATAAGACTTATATGTAAGGAAATAGATTAAAGAAAAGGATTCATATTGCGAGAAAAGGAATTCTGAACTTATAAAATATGGATCAATAAATAAAACAAATTAATAACCTTGTTATCCTGTGTGTTGTAGCGGCTGTAGAAAAACCCGCAGGTTATGCTCTCTCTCCTAGTGAATTCTTTGTCAAGTGGTAAAGGCGTTACTCTGGTAATTCAGGTAGCGTAGATGTCCGTTTGTTCGGGAACGGACTTGGTAATCCAAGTTCTGCTGTCTATTCCCGGCCCCTTTCAGACTACGTAAAGTTAATGTTTGCCTAGCAAATGATAAGCAAACCCCCGTCGACATGTGACCATCATATACAAATGTACATAGTTGAAAGCGACTTTAAACCCAAAGAACAAAACATAAAGTCACGATGTCCCCAGAAACCATAGCCATCTAAGATATATTTATTTATTTTTTTTAAAAATGAACAAAATACTGCCATATCTACATAATTATATACTCGGAAGAAATAGTATAGATAATTTTCCTGAAGCCTGAAGACAGAAGAATTAGGTGTTCTCCGTATGGCTTACTTGCCCTCATAAAACTAAATAGGACCTCAAAGCTGTCTTATCTCTTGATCTTTTTTTATTGCCAACACACGATGACTTTCTGGTCAGTAATCGATGCCATCAATGCAAATCGGCCAAGCGCCAAGAAGTAACAATGTTCTAATCGTCAGTCTTCATCATTAAATACATTATTTATATTATCATGGTCATTATAACAAACATTAAGATCATAATCATGTTCATCAAAGTACAATTTACATACTACAGTTAATATTATGATCAGCTTCTTAACTACTTGCGTCTTATTATCCTATTAGGCATAATCATTACTATAATCATAATCCTACCACAAGTATCAAAATTATCATCATGATCACCCTTTTAGTAACTTTTATTGATATTCAACTGAAATTATCAATATTGTGTCCAAGATATTATCAAGTCAACTGCATTAATCGAAATAATTATCCTCACCACCACAAACATCATCCCGTAGATCGAGATCAAAGAGTAAATCACTGATTAGTTCTCTGTCTTGCGCGGCAAGAACTGCTAGACCACCCGCGAGTGCATTTATTGATCTTGCCAAGGCGTTTGACTCTCGTTCGCCTTAGGGAGTCCCTCAGGGAACTGTTTTGGGTCCCGCTGACTTCTTGGGAAGTTTACTTGGCATGTTTGGCACCCGAGAGATAATTTTACGACAGCCGAGAGTGTCTGACACTTCCTTTGGTTTATTAGTAGTGTTAATCCCATGACCAGCAGGACATTTATAATCTATTTTTCTTATTAAACTGAAATCTAATCAATGAGTGATTGATTGACTGACTGATTATTGCATCTGTACATTATATCTCTGGGGTCTGGAATGACAATAATCAATATGTAGAAAATTGCACATACATGAGGGTTTTCCCACAGTAAAAATAACAACTGTCCACCAATGTCCGGTTAGACCACTGCACTTATGTATTTCCTAGTCATCCGACTCATGCTCGTGACAGATAATTTTTTACGACTTTTTGTTCATGGAAGCGTTAGACATGTTACCAGACCAAACTGAGTATTCTTCTTGTGTTAATATATTGCCAACAACACCATCATATGTATAGGTATAGCCAAAGTGTTTGTGGAGATTTCACGCCTATCATGGTCACAGAATTATTTTGTCTGGAAGATAATTAGAATTCTGACTGAATAATAATACTATCATCAGTTATAGTAATAATAATATAAAAATAGTGATTTAATACTTAGAATATTTATAATAAGTCAATATTTCTCTGGAGGTGCCCTTGAGAAGTAGTGAAGAGTAAAGTTTAACAACTTTATGTTACAACTTTGTTTTCGTAAGGAGCATTAATGGTGTGACGAATTTCAACAAATGAAGGTGTTTAGTGTAGCGACTTGAGACAGTAAGGGCCTATGGAAGTTCTTCATCTTCTTCTTTCATTCGTCTGCTTCAAAACTTTGACTTTTATTTTACCTCTTTCATTTTGGAATGATGTAACGTCATTTTGGAAAGTGCACAAAGTGGTTAAACCGCTGTCTGATTATCCAGTTAGTGTAGGGATCCGTTGGTTCGAATCTCACCTAGTGCATGAATTTTTCCTCATTAATTTGAGTTTGTGACCACATAATAATAGGACTCGGAGGGTGAGGTGATAAAAATGCTTTTGAACATTCCAAAGTACTGGTGGTTACCTTCCACTAAAGAGCGTTATTTCTATTATTATTATAACGTTTGACAACATCATGTTCAACTGAAATGAGGTTGAATGTAAGTACTGGTGGGGATTTGAACGAATTGATCTCCTACTACCTGATTGTCAGGCAGTTGCACAGAACTCTCAACAGTCCTAACTATCAATCTAAGATTTTTGGCAAATGGCAGGGTAATAGGAAAGGCAGTTACTCTTGAAAATGTGATAAAAGTACGATATAATAATTATGGTTTGAATGATCAACTTCTTCATCATCTTTTTCAGCTTATTTACTGTTGGCGTTTTGTATCAGTCTTTTAGTCCCAAATTCATGAACACTGTTACACCGTTATGGTTGACACTGTTACTATAGTATCTCATTTCAGTTAAATGTGATAACAACACTATAGTAACAGTCTCCGCTTTTGCGTCAGTTCCGGAACGGATATACGACACTGAGCACTGCTGTAGTTAAAATCTATGAAGGTATTCCTCAACCAAAAGAAAAAAAAAATGTCCTAATAATAATACCTGTTGAACAGGTGTATATTTACGGGCCAAACCCTTATATGTTTAACAGAATTACAAATACAAATATAAGTCTAAACAAAAGCAAAATTTAAAATATTTATCAAAATTATAAGATCTAGGTGTATCACAGGTAAAAAGAAATTAGTTGAAAAACGACAAAAATTATAGAAGTATGGGAATGAATTGAACTGACGAATATAAATTGCAGCATGCTGCATCTTACGAACGGACATAATTATTCATTACCTAGCTTGTCAACACATCCGTACACACACAGCTTGCCCTGTATGGAATGTCAGCAATTTGTTGAAACTGCTCCCAAAATTTCATATTCAAGTGGGATTTAACAAATTGTTCAACCTGCCGCCAATGTGGAATTGAAACTTGAAATCCAAAGTTGGCGATATAACAAATTGGTTTGACATGTCCCTCATTTGTCAAAGTGTCTCGCACATGGTTCGGTTAGGCGGTTAGGTGATTTGGGCATCTTCCCATGTGAGTCCACGTTGTCTCACCAACTTTTTTTTTGTTTTTGTTTGAGGCTATTTCTAAAATCTTTGAATGAATTAAATTGGATCAAATTATCTTATCACTTTTTTGTTGACATGAAAGAAGTTAATGAATGGATAAAAAATGTTATATCATTTAATTTCTACTTATATGTAGGATTGTATTTATATCTTTCTTGCATAATACAAATATCGCCCAGTGATTTTGAACCTTGACCGGGAAATCAGGACCAATAACTTACAGATTTTTAGTAAGAACTGAAGAAATTTCTTCTTATGGTGCTCCATATCTAAGTTATCATAATTGTGTTAATCACTTTCGTGATATCACAACTACTCAAACTCGCTTTACTAAATCCACGCTGAAACCGGGCCTTGAACCACCGACCTCCAGGTTACAAGTCCGCCGCCTTATCGACCAAGTTTCTGATGGTGGAGCATATCTATTGTGTAGCTTTCTAATTTCAATTTTCTCGATTTGGACGTTTTTGAGCCACGATATTTCCGAATGAGTCATTATTCTCCAGGCTTAGAGAACATTATGAGTAGACTCTACTAAAGACAAAGATGAAACGCTACTTTTTCTTTGAGACTTCTTAAAGCCTGGACTTCCTGGAAGTGTGCCAGTGGAACAGAAACATTTCCATTCCCAAATTCCAACACTCTCCTTCTCTCTCTCTCTTACTCTCCTTCTCTTTCTCTCTCCCTCTCTCTCTCTTTCTTTCTTCTCTCTCTCTCTTTCTTACTCTTCTTCTTTTACTCTCTCTCTCTTTTCCTCTCCTTCTTTCTCTCTCTCTGTTACTTTCCCTCTCTCTCATTGTTTCTAACTCTCTATTTCTCTATCTCTTTTCTCTGTCTCCTCTCTCCTCTCTCTCTCCGCTCTCTCTCTCTCTCTCTCACTTCATGTAAAACATCTATCCCCCCCTCTCTCTCCTACACTTCCCACCCTCTTATGTTAAACATCTATCTTCTCTCTCTCCTCTTTCTCTCCCTCTCTCTTTCTCTCTCTCCCTCTTTCTCTTTCTCTTCTCTCTCTCTCTCTCTCTCTCTCTCTCTCTCTCTCTCTCTCCCTCCCTCCCTCTCCCTCTCCCTGGCTTTAGAAAAAAGAGAGACAGAGAGAGAGGCAGAAAAGGAAAAAGAGAGAATGAGAAAGAGAGAGAGAGAAAGAGACGTTCAAGATGTCGGATAACCAAGAAACATAGATTTTAAAACACAATAATCCAATACAAATCCACAACTTCTGAATCATTCCTGGAATTTTCCATGAGAAAGAGACAGAGAGAGAGAGAAAAAAAAAGAAGAGAGAGAGAGAGAAGAAGAAGAAAGAGAGAGAGAGAGAGAGAGAGAGAGAGAGAGAGAGAGAGAGAGAGAGCGGGTGGAAAAGGATAAAAATTCAGAGGAGACTAAATATAGACAGCTCACATATGAATGATGCAGCTTGTAGCATATAAATAGACAGCGCTATCACGTTGATGCAGATTGCGGCTTTTAATTACAACGCCTCATTGCCTGTCTTGATTCCTGCGTGTATCCCGTGATGGGACATAAAATATAAATGTACCTTTTCGTCGTTGACATCTGATTAGAATGTTTCTTAAGCAGTGATTAGCAGTGTACCCTATTCGACACCAGTACACAATTTCTGGGGGACGTTAAACAGGGAGAAGATCAGTGTCTCGCTAGAGGACTAATGAACAGACCAACCAACCCTTTGAATGGATCAAACACTATGCATGGATCTAACACTGCATGGATCCAGCACAATGCATGTATCCAACTAAATCAATGCATGGATCCAACATTATGCATGGATCCAAGCCTTTGCATAGATCCAACACTATGCATGGATCCAACACTATGCATGGATCCAACACTATTCATAGATCCAACACTATGCATGGATCCAACACTATGCATGGATCCAACACTATGCATGGATCCAACATTATGCATGGATCCAACACTATGCATGGATCCAACACTATTCATAGATCCAACACTATGCATGGATCCAACACTAAGCATGGATCCAACACTATGCATGGATCCAACATTATGCATGGATCCAACACTATGCATGGATCCAACACAATGCATAGATCCAACACTATGCATGGATCCAACACTATGCATGGATCCAACACTATGCATGGATCCAACACTATGCATGGATCCAACCCTTTGCATGGAGTAATTTATGTATAATGTATTGTAAATGTATTGTATAATGTATTGTAAAATAAATTGTAAATAAAAAAAAACAAAAAAAACACAATGCATGGATCCAACCCTTTGCATAGATCCAACACTATTCATAGATCCAACACTATGCATAGATCCAACACTATGCTTGGATCCAACCCTTTGCATGGATCCAACACTATGCATGGATCCAACACTATGCACGGATCCAACACTATGCATGGATCCAACACTATGCATGGATCCAACACTATGCATGGATCCAACACTATGCATGTATCCAACACTATGCATGGATCCAACACTATGCACGGATCCAACACTATGCACGGATCCAACACTATGCATGGATCCAACACTATGCATGGATCCAACACTATGCATGGATCCAACACTATGCATGTATCCAACACTATGCATGGATCCAACACTATGCACGGATCCAACAGTATGCATGGATCCAATCCTATGCAAAGATCCCACACTATGCTTGGATCCAACCCTTTGCATAGATCCAACACTATGCATGGATCCAACACTATGCACGGATCCAACAGTATGCATGGATCCAATCCTATGCAAAGATCCAACACTATGCATGGATCCAACACTATGCATGGATCCAACAGTATGCATGGATCCAATCCTATGCATGGATCCAACACTATGCATGGATCCAACCCTTTGCATAGATCCAACACTATGCACGGATCCAACAGTATGCATGGATCCAATCCTATGCATGGATCCAACACTATGCATGGATCCAACCCTTTGCATGGAGTAATTTATGTATAATGTATTGTAAATGTATTGTATAATGTATTGTAAAATAAATTGTAAAAAAAAAAAAAAACAACAAAAAACACAATGCATGGATCCAACCCTTTGCATAGATCCAACACTATTCATAGATCCAACACTATGCTTGGATCCAACCCTTTGCATGGATCCAACCGTTTGCTATTATTATTTTACACTTTATTAATATGGACATATATAAACAGATAATTACACATTAATAATATACAATTAAAGAAAAGATAAAAGGGTGGGTGGAAGAGATTGCCAAAGGCAATAACCCCGCCTTTTAGGCGGGGTTATTGCCTTTGGCAATCTCTTCCACCCACCCCTTTTGGAAGTCGACTACACCTCAGTAGACGCTCAATTACCTTATCACCTCAAGCTTATTTTCAGGATTCTAAATTCGAGCCCGATCTGGAATTTCAGCCGTTCAACCCACCCTTGTCATTTGCTCTCCGCTACATTGCTTCCTAACCCCGCGTTAATTAATCCCAAAATAACCTCAATAACCTCTCTGCGGGCCATTTAAATCTCATAAACACCTTCCTTTTTTCCTCTCTCTTTTTCTCGCTCTCTCTCTATTTTTCTCTCTCTTTCTCTGTCCCTCTCTCTCTTTCTCTCTCTCTCGCTCTCTCTCCCTCTCTATACTTTCTTTTTCTTTCTCTCTCTCGCTTTCGCTCTCTCTCTCTCTATCTATCTCTCTCTTTCTCTCTCTCTCCCCCCCTCTCTCCCCTCTCTCTCCCCTCTCTCTCCCCTCTCTCTCTCTTCTTTCTCTCGCTATCTCTTTCTCCAGTTTACGACTTTTTAATACCTCCCCACACATGTGTGTGTGTTTTAATTAGCATTTAATATGGAAAGTGAATGATAGTGTTTATGTGAATTTTATGAAGTTTTTATCAAAGAAGCAACTCTGTGTGTGCGAAGAAGTTTCAATTAAAAACACCATCGTACTTTGAGTTTGAGTTTTAATATTTATTTATTTCCACCAAAGGTACTTGGGTTTTATGATATTTATTTTATACCTCTGATTTTATCCTGGAATATCTATCGATCCTACCGCATGTGGTTTGGCCCGCACAGATATGGGATGCACAGTTATAGATGTGCGTTTTTGTTGTTGTTAGAGACGGATTAAATAATTCACAATAATCACTCGGATTTGGTTTACTAAATTTTGGTGCTACGGAGGTTGGTGGACGTTGATTGTTGTTCAGTATATTCAGTACAAACAGAAAAGTGAGAAGTTGTACTAGATGTACATGAATATCAGAACATACCTGGACAGCTGTTTCGAGCTTATTTGCTCTCATCAGCAGGTAATAGTTCTGATTATCCATGCCGTCAACTAATCTCTCTATTTTAATCAGTATAAACAGAAAAGTGAGAAGTTGTACTAGATGTACATGAATATCAGAAAAGATGTACATGAATATCTGATGTACAATAGCCTAGATCCTATATCCCGAGAACAAAAAATCCAGAAAAAGGGTGAACTCTTTTTTTTAAGCAGGGGAAAGCTCATGTCAAAAAGTATGGGACTCAGACATGGACCGCCCGGTATTCATGGCTGTCTACCCTAACTAAAACCCGCGGCTCCTCATCCATGCTAAACCATACCCACTGTGGGTGGGACATTTTCTACCACCTACCTGTCAGAGTTTTTTTTTTTTTTTTTTAATATGAGTGTTTTACAACCTATTTCATTTAGGAGCCATGAAACAGGAGCTACTATAGACGATTGTGGTCTGTGTTGGAGCTTGCCCATCCCGTAGTATGTCTTCCCTCTGATGGGCGAGAAGTGACACAATCATACAATACTTCCCATTTACATGCTGGGTCAACATGTGCGTACCGGAACATATCCCTTTCAAACAACTGTAACCAAATTAATAATACAATTTTTTGTCAGCACGGGGGATCGAACCCGGGACCTTCCGCATGACAAGCGAGTGCTTAACCACTAATCGCGCGCTTAAAGTTTAATTTTTTTTTTTATTGCTTTCCTGCTTTAATCTTTATGCGATAAGTGAAACGTAAATCTACCCGACAAGTCAAATACGTCAGTCAGAACAGAAAAGTTCGTTTTTACATTTTTTTCAAGTTTTTACATTATCTTTTAATATGTTATTGTTTTTTGTACATGTAATTCTAATGTAAAATAAATTATGATTGAGTATTATGAAGAAAAAAAAAATTTGTCTTGGGTCGTTTTCCAGAATTCCTGGCTGGATGTCGTGTGAGCTTTTCTGGTTGAAACTGCGACACAATTCTAGCAAACCTAATACTGGGTCGTTCCCTAGCACTACTGCTGGATATTGCAATTCTACAATTTGCAAACTCCACTATTTTTCCATCACATTCTCCGCCTAATAGCTCATTTACTACCAACTCTTTCTTGCTAATGACTTTTTAATTGATCTCTCTCTCACCTTCTCCAATGCATTTTATAGCATCAGTATTTCTTTTTCTTCTAAATTGCGAGTTTGCAATGCCTGCTAACATTATGCGTCACAGTCATCATAATGTTTAATGATGAGTGGTTTCAACAGTTTATGTCTGTCTGCTGGGTGTCTAATTGTTTTTTGTTGATTTGTTTTCTTCTGGCTGTTGATCTTCTCTTTGCTTTTGTTGTTGATGTTTTTGTGATTATTTTTGTTTTTGTTTTTTTTTTTTTATGAGCGCAGTAGTCTGATACACTTTCGATGGTTGAACTTTTTCAAGCTGACTCGATCGAAAGACTCATGGTTTGGTGGAACGTCAAACATAGCTTTCTATTCAAAAGATCTCCTCCACCCTCTTGTCAATGTGGCCAAACATTATCGGTACTCCACATACTACTATCCTGTGTCTTACACACCAACATCCGCGCCTCTCTACCTGCTCCCCCGGCACTGACAGACAGTACCGAGAGCGTCGATTCTATGATCCAATACCTGAAAGCTCTTAAACTGTACAACATGATCTAAAATTAGGGAATCGGCGCGAACTACCTGTCTGTGCACAAGGTTAAAGCGCTTAAAAAGAAAAAAAACTCCAGCAAACCAGTACAAACTGATTTGGTCAACCACATTGGTGATTTGGTCGAATCATCAAGAGAGCTAAAAAATATTTTATGCAACATTTTTCCATGGCTACATATAAAAAGAGCTAATACGGCCTGTACAGAGAGTACATTGCCTCCTTTGGAGTATCATTTGGATCCTTTCATTGAATCGTTTCAGTTGTCATATTGTAAATAAACTTTATTTCTCTGTATGTACTTTTAATATGATCGATAACTATTTCTAATGGACAAACTTTTGGATCTCTTGTTTTCCTTGTTGTAATTGCATCACGACTTTATAACAAGATTATATCTGCAGTTGCAAATGCAGTTGTCACCCGCTGCTATCTTCTGAGATGCACCTCCAACATGAAACCAGAAATGTGCACTTTCATATTATTAGCATCATTGACAGCAACATCTTCATCAATATCATCATGAGCAATAACAGCGATTCACCTTTCATAAAAAAAAGAAGCAATTGCTAGGGAGCAAAAGGAAGAAGTAAAAGCGAAGGGTGAGAAGGAAAAGGTAGAAAAATTAGCGATGCCTCTTTTTCAAAATCATTTCTGTTTGATCACAAGCATTTCCTTATGCTCAAAAGCAATTGCTCTATGTACATTTGTACATATACAAGCATAAATTGCTCTTAAGAAATACAAATAATAATAAAAGGTCCTTTATGAATATGGAATTATGCATATTTCCTTATATTTCAGGATAAGTATTTGCCTGAAAAGTATTTGATGAAAAGAAAAGCAATTGCTCTCAAAACTTTATGAATAACGACTACTGAAACAAAATTCTTTTGAATTTCACAAGGAAGAACTTTTACATTTTTATGAACATGACCCAGTAATATAATATACCTTTATTATAGGTACAATAACAATTCACTAATACAATATAACAATAAAAATACATCATACTTATACAATAACAACAACAACACCAATACCAACACCACCAACATTATCAGCATTGTCATTGTATGGAATATGAATCCTGACATGCACAATTGCACATTTGTAATCAAGTAATCATTGTTATCATCAGGGGTATCAACATTTTGGTATGGATTAACATCATCATTACCAACAAACACCACCATCAACATCACTACTTAATCTTGTCTAACGTATCTAAAACATGGATTCTGATTTTCACATTGTGTCATCATCATAGTCATCAAGAGTTGCATCTGGTTGTACATAATGCTTTCAAATTCCATTTTGGTCGCATTCCCAAAAAGGGAGTCATGTAGCGGGCGCCATTCGGGTTTCTTTGTCTCATTATGTTCCAAATAAGGGCATCGAACTGGCGACCATCTGATCTGTGGTTGATGATTCCGGTTGAGATGTGATGCAGGATTTGATCCTGGGGTGACGTCGGCGCTTCTCAACTTATTTTGAGATCTCGTTGATGGTTTTCTGATACAAGTGGTGCAAGTTTGTTTGTTGTCAGTTATTTGTATGGTTTTGTCATGTTTTTGATTGTTGTTGTCGTTTTTAGGGGTGTTAATACTTTAGTGATATTCGATGTTGTGGTGTTCATATTTATCGTTATTGCTGATTTATATTTTGTTTTTCGTATTTAGTTTTTATCGTTGTTAATGTATTTTTTCTTCCTATTTATGTTTTGTATGAAGTATGCACCAATTTATTCATACATATTCGGATTTATTAAACCAATTAGAGTTATTAGAGACTTTGTTTGGTCCGGCGCTGACACAATAATCATATGTAACTGTAATTTTTCGTGTGTGATAAGTCTGGCCCGTTTGTAGTAGGGTGTTATATTCTCCCATCTTTTAACCTAGTTAATGTATTTTTTTGGTTTTGGCTGAGGCGATGTTAAGTAGCTGAAGTATCCCCAGACAAAAAAGGGAAAAAAATTCACCGGCCGCGCCTTGTGATCATTTCTGATTGTGATTTTTGTGATGTAGTTATTGCTCGTTGTTTTCGCGTCAATATTGTCTAGCTAGACTTGTGAGTTTTAGCAGAGTCAAGTCATGTTGCAGCAAGCGTCGATGGCGCGTTGAATGCTCCGTTTCTTGTATGATCACCGAAGTTGAGCAACGTTCAGCGAGGTGAACACTTTGTGATGCTGTTATTCCTGCCCAACTCAATGTGGGTGAGCTTAATGTGGGTAGCAGGTTTTTGAGTTTCCTGCGAATGGAGGGTAAGACCCCTGTTGTGATATGACCATACAGTTGAAAGCGACGACGAGTTTTTTCTCTTCTTCTCTCTTTGCTTTCAAGTCATTTTGCAAACCACTTTTTCGATCCTTTCACAATCATTGCACATTGGAATTTCAATTTTCATCAGATGACAATCAATCCGTTAGTTGAAATGCAGCAGGAGTTGGTGTAACGAGTCTGCCGATTGGTTTGGAGATTGTGAAGTGTTGTATTAACCAAGTAGCGTTTTATTTGTGTTTCACTTCGCTTTCAAGTGTTATGGTCACTTCACGACCAAGCTTTTGAATATTAAAGAGTATAGGTTAAGGGACACACATAATGTGTATGTATGTTAAAAGAATATAATACAAATACATGCATTATGAGTTCCATGATTCAAAATTCATAAAGTGCATTCCAGATTTCAAAACAGAAGAAAAAAATGTAATGCTCATGAGTTAAGCACTCCTCAAAATTTGAAATACGCAACAAAAAAAAAAGAATGAAAGAAAGAAAAAAGAAAAGAAAAAAGATCTCTCGCCTCACACGGACAATGCTCGCTCCAGATCCGACAAATGCAGTATGCAGTTCACTTGGCCGAATATGCAACTGCTCCATATATGCAACAGTGAGTCATGCCAGTGGCGGCCTCCCCCTCACTTGTCTCTGTCTGGCGCGAGAGAAATTTCCGACCAGTGGCGAATGGTCAGTCAATGGGCCGTATTCATAAGCAAAAGCTTTTTTTACTTTCGAAATTTGAAGACATTGCTTCAGGTGGTATTCATAAAGTTTTGAGAGCAAAAGCTTTTACTTTCGAAATTGGAAGACATTGCTTCAGTTGGTATTCATAAATTTCTGACAGAAAAAGCTTTTACTTTCGAAATTTGAAGACATTGCTTCAGTTGGTATTCATAAAGTTTTGAGAGCAAAAGCTTTTACTTTCGAAATTTGAAGACATTGCTTCAGTTGGTATTCATAAAGTTTTGAGAGCAAAAGCTTTTACTTTCCAAATTTGAAGACATGGCTTCAGTTGGTATTCTTAAAGTTTTGAGAGAAAAAGCTTTTACTTTCGAAATTTGAAGACATTGCTTCAGTTGGTATTCATAAAGTTTTGAGAGCAAAAGCTTTTACTTTCAAAATTTGAAGACATTGCTTCAGTTGGTATTCATAAAGTTTTGAGATCAAAAGCTTTTATTTTCGAAATTTGAAGACAGTGCTTCAGTTAGTATTCATAAAGTTTTGAGAGCAAAGGCTTTTACTTTCGAAATTTGAAGACATTGTTTCAGTTGGTATTCATGAAGTTTTGAGAGCAAAAGCTTTTCCTTTCGAAATTTGAAGACATTGCTTCAGGTGGTATTCATAAAGTTTTGAGAGCAAAAGCTTTTACTTTCGAAATTGGAAGACATTGCTTCAGTTGGTATTCATAAAGTTTTGAGAGCAAAAGCTTTTACTTTCGAAATTTGAAGACATTGCTTCAGTTGGTATTCATACAGTTTTGAGAGCAAAAACTTTTACTTTCGAAATTTAAAGACATTGCCTCAGTTGGTATTCATAAAGTTTTAAGAGCAAAAGCTTTTACTTTCGAAATTTGAAGACATTGCCTCAGTTGGTATTCATAAAGTTTTAAGAGCAAAAGCTTTTATTTCAATGCAAAAGCAAAAGTTTTGTCTTCTTCGGAAGTAAATGGTACATGAATATTTATCAAGCTAACCTCTTCTTCTTATTAATAGCTCCTCCAACTTAAACATGAAGCAATCTCTTTTGAGCGAAAGTAAATGGTTTTGAAAACCAAAATGAGCAAATGCTTTTTCTTCTACGTTTTTCTTGAAACCTTTTGCTTCTACTTTGACCTTTTGCTAATACTTCATTTTTATGAATACGATCCAATATTTAGGTTGGGCTGAGCAGGATATTCTTATGGAGTGAAAAAAAAAAACAATTTTATCCTTAGTTTTGTTTTTTTTTTTTCTGTCAATGAGTCAGTTTTAAAAAAACGTAAGAATGAGACATTGAAACTGTAGAAGTTGTTCAGAAACCTGTAATTAGAGCGTGCACATTTATATGTCTACAATGTCTACATAGTCTGGCTGGGGGACTATAAACAGGGAGTAGACCAGCAGTCTGGCTGGGGCACTATAAACAGAGAGTAGACCAGCATTGGCTTGGTTCTGGGGGCCCTTGTCAATTATTAGTCTCCTGCTGAGTCATTCCTCCACTGTCTAGCTACCCGAAAAGTACAAGAGTACCTAAGAGGAGGTAGATGATGTGACATAGTATGAAAATTTGAATAAAAACAATTATTATTATTATTATCGTCTCAAGAAGTATTTTATCATACACGTAAATGCAACAGCATTATTGCGTGTGTGTACGCATAAAAAATAAAATACTTAATAAAACATTTGATTCTTATTGAATTATAAAAATTGCATTATCAAATCTGTGAAAGTGAGGTCTTTTTTTTAACTAGTTGATGTACTGATTTTTTTTTTTTTTAATGGGATACTTTCATCCCGCGTCAAAAATATATATAAACTATGGCACCTATCTCTTCCTGAGATTTTATCCATGATTAGTGAGAGCTTGTCAGCAATTCTCACAGATTTACCTTGTTCGGACTCCGCGACTGGCCAGCTCCTCATCCGGCACGGTCTCCGTGATGCCATACATTTCTCTAATTTAATGACCGGCTCGTATAAACGAGCCCCGTTTCCATGCCAACCAGATTCTCGTTATGGAACCATTAGCTCGCTTTTTATTAATTTTAACAATTAATTACTCTTTATTATTATTATTGCGATTGTCGTTCGTATGCCGGTCACGGAGAGTCATTCCTATTATTTTTACCTTCACCATATTTGATATCATTGATAGCACTGTTTTTACCATCACAACTATCGACTTTAACATTGTAATTATTATCGTATTGGTTAGGTTAACTTTTAGTATCATGCTTAGTATCATTTTCATTAGTATGTATAATAGAAGGAATGTTGTTTATGAGAGCACGAGTGCACTTATGTAGATGACTTGGAGTCTGTCTGTCTCTCTATCTCTCTCTTTCTTTCTCTCTCCCTCCAGTCTGTATTCTTTCCTTTAATTATTCTCTTTTATTTTTCTCTTCTCTCTTTCCTCCAATTTGTATTTTTTTCTTTAATCTTTCTATCTTCCTCTTTTTTTTCTCAACCCTCTCCATTTCTCTTAATTTTAATTCCTATACAACTATTCCCTTCTCTCTTTTGTCCGCTAATTTTAGCTTTCTCAATCGTCACCATATTTTGCTTCATTTCATCTGAATCATTTTTCTGTCATACTCATTTTCCCTAACTATTTCTATCTCTCTTGCGCTCACTGCCACCTAGCTTACTCTTCCGTAATCTTCACCATTTTACCCTTAACATCTACCTAATCGTACAGATAGACGACATTCTCCAACGGAACAAAATTCCAATCATTGTTGGAGGTACCAACTACTACATTGAATCTCTCCTGTGGTCGATTCTTGTCGACAACAAAACCAACATTAACGACCAAGGCCAGTTCACACTATACGACATTGACAAGATTCGAAATCTTGAACATGGTTGCAATGTGCTCGAACGCCTGTGGAAAATTGACAACAAAGACAAAGCTGTGAAAGATCTGTTCACAGCTGATGCAGGAGCCGACAAAGACAAAAGAGGACAACAAAATGATGATAAAGTTGTCGAAGGTGAAAGAGATGAAGGAAGTCAAAGAAAGGAACCACCAACTAGTGGCGAGAAACGAAAATCAGATTACCAAGACAACGATAATGATAATTTTTCGAAAAAAGTTAAAACAAATGAAGACAAAAAATATCAAACTGAACACATCAAAATATTTGGTTGCTCAGAAAAAAATAAAATAGGAAAAAATGATGTAGAAATGATCTCAAAAGGAAGTGGAAGTCATATGAATGTTGATACTGTAAATACTACTGAAATATTCTTTGAGAAAAAAGACTTGGTTGACAGCAGCAGAAATGAGACTGTGAATAAACCTGATGCCCTTGGTCAGACAGGAAATGACCACACACTAAATGATCTCAAGACCGACGATAGCAAAATAGAAAATATAGATAGATATCTTAGCAAAGATATACGAAAAAACCAACTTCCATGTTGTGAGTTACCAAATGCTAAAAATAACAAAGAATCTGTAAGTCAAATTATTGAAACAACGTCCAACGATGAATTTGTGAATCCCAAAGAAACAACAGAAAGTCTTGCGTCGAATCGTGAAGGGATCAAATCTCTAGTCACTGTTCTCGATTCGCTTCGTGGAAAATTGATAACGGACATTGAAACGGCCAATCGATTTAGCCTTGGCGTCCGAACCTTGAAAGACATGATGAAACCACCGCGGGAAGAAGACGAATATGATAAGGTTGAGTTTAAAAGCACAAATGTGAAAGGAATGTTTGAAGAGCTTGACAAGAAATTTGGGCAGATTGGACCGGCCGATGAACATCGAAAGAGAGAAGAAATGTCATCTGAGGATGACCCTCGAGGTAATTTATAAAATTAATTATTCACGTTACAATTTTCTTCTTATTTCACTTTGCCTTTCCCAAACCTACTTTGGGTCAGCACTGTTCAACAACATCTTCTTCATTGTTGGAGTTGTTCATCACACCTCTTCTTCCACATTTTACGGCTGGATGCCCTTCCTAACGCCAACCATGCCAATGATTAGTGTCATTTTACTTGACGAAAGTGGTATCTGTTCAACGTCTTCCAGCGAGATAAATTTAAATTTAACAAAAAAAAAAAATCTTTCAAAAGGCATCTTTGGCTTGATATATCATTTTTTTTTTTTTTTTTTTTTTTTTTTTTTTTTTTTTTATAGGATATTTTAACTGTACTAGTGAGCAAGCTGTTTGTCCCAAATTCTTGTATTTTACTTATGTTTATCATTTCAGTTTATTTACTTCATTGATGGCTTTTTAATTCTTAGAAACATCAAGCACCTAATCTGACTGAATTCACATACAAAATCGATTTCATTTCAGAACCATCCACCCAGCAACCACTCGGCTCCCTGTATTCCGACTACAAAGACGCTTGCATCAGGTTGACCGAACGATTCAAATATCTCAGCCTCCTGCCGAAACAGTTCCTCTACTGTCTGGCCATTCACCAGAAGTCCAAACCACTGGAGGAGAAGTTGAGTTTGTACGGGCTGACGCCAGAGGAACTGAAGACTCTTCGGCTAAGTCTGAGTCGCTGCTCAACGAGTCTGGAAGAGGGACTGAAGAAGATTGCCTCTGATCAGTCTGCGAGTTTGACGTAAGTTCAACCCTGTAGGAAAAATTCAAGTCAGACCATGTGCAAAAATCAACTGCCAAAATAGACTCTTAGGGCGAAACTAATTGACAAAATCGAAATCTGAATTTTTATTTATTTATTTACACTTTATTTTTTTACAAAACAATCATCAACAAAAAATTAATAACAATAAATTTAAAAAAAACTTAGAAGCATGTACAAAAATAAAAAGTAAAGATCAATATTAATATTTTATTACAATTGTTTTGTAATCCGGGGCGAAGTTAATGCCTTAGGCATTCTCTGTCACTTAACCCCGGAACCGGAACACTGAATCGTGACAGAACTTAAATTTCCCCATGTAAAATATAACGCAAATTCTAGACTTGAGGACCAAATTACAGGATTCAAGTTAAGATAAACCAGCCACTGTCTTAGACTCTAGAATTTCTGTTGTATGAAACAATTAAATCCTTCGATCTCTTACACTTGTTCTAGAATATTTTTCCATCTCTTTAATGTTGTATCTATGTTGGCATAATCAGACTACCTGTCTAGCGCTAACAGTCCAAAAAAGCACTACTTGCTCTCCCGGTAGCTCAGTGGGAAAGGCGGCACTCTATGAATCCAGAGATTCTAGAGGTCGCTGGTTCGAAACCCCGCCGGGACATGACAAGTTATCCTCCCATTTGGGATTTTTACCACATTATAATGCGTCTTGGAACCGACCTCAGTAGCTTGATCGATAAGGCGGCGGACTTGTAACCTGGAGGTCGGTGGTTCAAGTCTCAGTTTCAGCGTAGATTTGGTGAAGCGGGTTGGAGTAGCTGTGACATCACAGGAGTGATTAGCACAAATATGATAATGCGTCTTGGTCTTACTGCTGAAATAATTGGGCTTAATAGTTCTAATCGGGTAGTATAAATAAGGAGATATTATTATTATTATTATTATTACTTAAGTCATGGAATACTTGTCGAGTTCGATTATGTCCATTGTTGCCTCTTCTCAGATCCGAAAAGCCTGTCCCAGCGGCCTTCAACACTTCCGAGCTAGACTCTGAGCACAGCAAACACCTGACAACCCTGCTGACGCGTTTCGAACACCACATTGGCCGTCTGAATGATCTTCTTGCTGGGAGGGTGGAAAATCTGTGTGACCCTGAGGGGGGTAAGTATTGCTTTGGGATTTATCGGACTAAGAAGACCCATTATTCCAGATGCACTCCAAATACGTATTATTAGGCGTATTTTTTGTCTAAATACTTGTCCCGGTAGCTCAGTGGTCAAGGCGTCTGACTGGTAATCCAGAGGTAGCGGGTTCAAAACCCAGCCGGGACATGACAAGTTACCCTCCCATTTGGGATTTTGACCACATCATAATAAGACGTCTTGGGCTTACGGCTGGAAAAATGGGACTCATTAGTTCTAATCGGGCAGTATAGAAAAGGCGATATTATTATTTTAACTTTAGTTTAGTGGTAAGGTAAGGAACGTGAAACACTTATCTCAACAACAAGAAACTTGCATACTGTCGAACTGGATATAAATATTTTTCTTATAAAATTTTTTATTATTTTTTTATTTTTATTTTTTCAAATTATTTAATAGATATATTTTTTCTTTTACAAATAAAACATTTCCTCAAACTTCGCACCACTTGGAATGGTACCCAAGTCACATACACTATTTCCTCTCTGTATGGCGAGAGAATTTTTTTGTATTAGGAAGTTCTTCATTCGACTGTCTCCTGTTTCTTTTTTTAACAATTGTCCAACTTTGTCAATGAACTTTACAGTCTCATCTGCCCATGGCCCAACAGTTTCAACAGCAAATGCCAAGGCATGGCTCAACAGTTTCAACAGCAAATGCCAAGGAATGATGTTCAGTTTTGATGTCAGTATAATTGTCGTGTTTTTTTTATTATATTTACCTTTTCAATGTGAAGATCCTTGTTCTCCATGTGCACAGTGTGCATCCCATGTTATTACTTATTAACACAAGATCAAATTCTATGAGACATTTACAAGTTACTTTAGGAATAATTAAATTAATTTAAACGTCCAATCCCGGATATTTGTGATCGGATTCATAGCGTGGAGCCAAGTCCGGGAGGTTCTGGTTACAGAATGGACCCCGGCTGATTTCCTTTTTACTTCCATCCTCTTGTTATAATTCCTTGGATGATGTGTTTAATTTGTGTTATCCAAGTGTTATGTTTGTATGATTGATGGATATTTCAGAACCTTACAGGGTAAATTGTCTTAAAAAATATTTAATAGGAAAAGGAACATGTTTTTTTTTTTCTTCTTCTTTTTTCTTTTTAACAATTTTTATAGATGGTTATTATACAACAAAGGTTTATAACAAAGGAACATGTTAGTTCGTTGTGGATTGAAATTGACCGGTCTGATTTATATTCTACTTTCAGCCTCTGCTAAGATAGATAATTTATTTATTTTTTAATTATGTGTAAGGTCTTGAAATATTATGTTTATACGATTGGTGGGTATTTTAAGTCCTGTATTTACATGCTACATTGTCAGAAAGACAGCTAAATAGAAAAAGGAACGTGATAGTTCCTGTTGATCTAAACATTATGAGCTGAATTGATATTGTTTTAAGATGATGGAGAGAGTAATTTATTTTACCATCTGATGTTATTGTGCTATGTTTTGTCTTATTAGTGTTTACCATTGTTGAATGATGCATTTCATTCGTGATGTAAAATGAATTAGTGTCATTTTTAATTTATGATCATTAAAGTATTTGAATGATGGAATCGCCTTGCAGAAGGATGTGAAACAGATACGGTATCAGCCTTGTTAGGCCAAAAGACAATAATATTAAACATTGGCGCTCTGAGCAGGGTTGGGGTTAGGAATGGTTTCCAGTTGTAAATTTTGGAAGTAGCCAGAATTAAACAAGCTGAAAAACTGGTTCTCCGAAAATATTGACTCCGCTTGAGTGGGAAGATGACATTTTAAAAGAAGAAGAAGAAGAATTGTATTTGAACGATGAAAATTTTGTAGGATTTTGAAATGTATGTCTTATACAGAAAAGTCCCATCACGTTAACAAACTCAAAAACAGACCTCTGGTTACGAGTCCACCGCCTTATCGATCGAGCTACTGAGGTCGGTGCGTAAACAATAACAACTGAATAACATATCAAAAATTATTTCCTTTCTGTTTCAACCCTGCAGACGCAAAGTCGTCCCTCTCTGGCCTACTTCTCGAGAGCACATCCCTACTGCGCACACTCTCAGCATCACTTCATTCCACTCAGAACAACTCAGTTCACGGCGCAGCGAACATCCCAGTTGAAGGCACAGCGAACCACCCCGTTGAAGGCACAGCGAACCACCCTGTTGAAGGCACGCTGGACCACTTCGTTGAGAGAACCAAGTACTTTCTTCCCACGGACAGCGATAGGACCAATCTGACGCAGTTGAATCTGCACAGAATGTTGCAGGAAGTGGACCAACCCACGGCGTTCAATCTGCACCCGAATAATATTCGCAAAATTGTTCGGTAAGTAACATAGTATGCTGTTATTTAGATTTCAGACGGGTTCAGTAATTTTTGCCAGACACTTTCGCAAAGGGACGGAGAGCTTAGTCTATGGGGCATGGGGAATCTCGTCGGACTGTTACGTTTAGCGCAAACATTTTGACTCAAAAACGAAAATTGTATTATTTATCTCTAGACTTTAGTGTTGAACTACATCGCCATCATATTAATCTGATCCTCAGTGGTCTTGTGGTGTTATCTACCATTTCCATGAGCATGAAAAAATATTTCATCTTCATTATTTTTAGAGTGTGGACATTGAAAGCATATGTTTGGTATGTTAGTTTATCAGTCTCTAGTTTAGAACATTGAAAATATAAGGTTGGTTTGTTAGTTTATCAGTCCCTAGTCTAGAACATTGAAAATATAAGGTTGGTATGTTAGTTCATCAGTCTCTCCAACCCTCATCAACTCTTTTCAGTATGAAACTCCCATCTCTCTACCTTCCCCCGCCATCTACATTTACTTTTCTGTTTTAATTCTGTCCCGTTGGTCCCGGTAGCTCAGTTTTAAAGGCGGCACTGTGTGAATCCAGAGATTCCATAGGTCGTGGGTTCAAAACCCAGCCGGGACATGACAAGTTATCCTCCCATTTGGGATTTTTACCACATAATAATGTGTCTTGGGTTTACTGCTGGAATAATGGGACTTTAGTAGTCTTAATCGGGCAGTATAAATAAGGCGATATTATTATTATTAATTAATTTTGAAATAGTTTCATATTTTTGTACATATGTATTATGTACTGCACCACTTAATTGACTCAACACTTTGGCATGCCTTTGAAATTACATACTTCATACAACATACTTCACCCCAATACTGTCTGATATCTTGATATCTGACCTGCTTGTAAGGTTTCAGTGGAACCTCTATACAATTAACTCTGCGACCTAATGAGTTCTATTGTGATTAAATCTTACATTAAAAATTAATAAATAATTTGAAATGCATGATTCAGTTCATCAAAGTTGGTAATAACAATAACAACACTCTTTAGTGGAAGGTAACCACCAGGTAAGGTTAATGCTCGAAGCATTTTCTACCACCTAAATTTCAGAGTCTTATTATTTTGTGGTCATATAATAAAATAAATGAGGAAAAATTAATGCATTGGGTGGGATTCGAACCCACGGATCCACCAGGCGAGGTTATTGTTTAAAGCATTTTCTACCACCTAACTCTCAGAGTCTTATTATTATGTGGTCACAAACAGGCGCGGCCGGTGGGAATTTGGTTTGGGGGTGCTGTCAAAATTTTACGAAAAGAAAAACTATGCAACATTTAATACATGTCTGTAAGGCCTAGTGGTGAAGTGGTTATGTCAGGGAGAGGGAATTCTAACTAGGGGGTCAATAGTTCAAGTCTCACGTGTGGTGATTTTCGAGAATTCTGTGAGAGTGGTTAGGTATCATAATAAAGTAATTTGTTTTAATTTATAAAAAATGATTAGCCGACGCAAATATAAATATTATGATGATAATTTTGGAATAACGTTTATTTTTCACAACTATTGTAGATTTTTTTTCAACATGCATGAGAAAAAAAATGTTCAAAAGAAAGAAAATAAGAATTTATAAAGGACTTACTCTTTACTCTACTGATTATTTGGAGAAGAATCCATTCGCTGGATTTCGAACAAAACTTGGCTTTTTCATTGAAGTCAGAATCAAATATGTATGTTTGAAATCATTTTTTTGTCAAGTGAATACAAAGAAAACTTATTCTTAATAAGATGTCAACTGAATAGATTTTGTTTTTCCATACCTGTTTTGAAATGTAATTACCTAATTCCTATGTGATAAAAAAACAATACATTCTATACTTTTTTCATTAAAAGTAAAAATATACATTTTTAACTTTAAAGAGAATGAATTGATAATGCTAATTTAATTTTAATATCCTTTATAAGAAGTTTCAAACCCAACTTAAATTGATTGCACAAATTTAATCTTAAAATGAATTCAAAAAGGATAAAATAAAAGTTATAATTATAGACCGATATGTTTACAAAACTTTGGGTAAAATAAACTGTTAGTTAAATTCAATGATTAATTGTTATTTGTTACACTGTACTTTATATCATTAAATAAATTGTAACCGATTATTAATTAATTTTCAAAACAAAAACACGTGAAATTATTAACATAAATTACGCGGAACGGAACGAAAGGGCACAAAACAAAACCAGGTCATTCGCGGCGCGAACGAGCCATTGAACTAGTTGAGTTGACAGTTGTTGTCTAGTTCCTTCTTCCTTCCGACTTCCCCTCTCCTCATGAACGGAAATCTAAAAATAACTTGCATTTTTCTCCCGCATAACTCTAGAGCTCTGAAGTTAATCAGAAATTTTTCAGCGGACACTATCTTTCTCCCTGGAGACAATTTCTTTTCGTTTCTTTGTCCCTCTCTAGGCTCCGCTGTGCGGGTTTATTTGGTTGCTCCATGCCTTCTCTTTCAATAAGGCATGAGCAGAGAAAAGAGAAATGCTCTACCGATTGCGGCAGCGCTCCGCACGGAGAAGCCAAAAAGTAAGAAGAGCGTATTAGATTTATGTTCTCTAAAATCAAGCTTGAGTTAAGATTTATCTAATTAGGTACCTAGTTTTTATTTAGTACGATTTTTTTTTATTTTATAATGATAATTTTATGAATTGATTGTTCGAGATATGCCTAATGATTTTCATTTACTACAAGCTAAAGAACCACGAAAAAAAAACTTTTTTTTCCTTTTCGTCTGGGGGTGCTGGAGTTCCGCAGCTCCTTAGCACCGGCCGTCCCTGGTCACAAACTCAAATTAATAAGGAAAAATTCATGCACTGGGTGGGATTCGAACCCACGGATCCCCACGCTACCTGGATTACCAGACTAGCGCCTTAACCACTTGACCTCCAGTGCACTTAACACACAGTGCACATGGTATTTTAACGCTTTTGAGTGATTGGTTGATTTTGCTATTCTTTTATTCTTTAATCCGTTCGTACTGGACCCGCATAATCAACCATCTGGTGAAATTGAATGCAATTTAAGTCCTCATCCTGATGCTGTTAAAAGCCTCGCAGAGTTTAAGTCAAGGAGATTAATTTCAGACACCACGAGAAAGTAGTGTCAGTCACAAAAGAACATACAACAACAATATAAGAATCTAATTATTTGAAGTACTTGAACTGAAAGTGCAAAGTTCTTTTTAATTAATTTAATCTTGAAACAGTACGCCGCAGCCCACGTTATTATTATTATTTTTATTATAATTACCTACAGATTGAACAATGGAGACAAAGGATTGTCATTAGAGCAAATGGTAGATATTACTTTTTGAAGACTATATGAAAATAGTATTATTACTCTTATTGTACACTTTATTAATAAGGACCTACATACAAACAGATAATTACAAATAAATATTCAAAATTGGAAACAATGTTACTGTGAGTAAAAAAAAAAAAAAATATGGAGAAAATTTGAGAGAATTTTTTTGTACATAAATATGTCCAAACTAAAAGGTGGGCTTATTGGCTTTGGCAATCTCTTCCACCCAACCGTTCACAATGAAACTCTTAGCATTATTATTTCAATAGATTTAACATTTGTGGCGAAATCAATAGATATAATCGATATCAGAACTTTAAATTTTCTGATTGAAATTAAATCAACACAATTAAGACTTCAGTCCGCAGAGGTATGACGAAAATATTAATGAATTTCGCCCTTAGCCTGAATATTATAAAGTTACAAATAATAAATCATCGTCATTATAGGGTGGCGTCATCGTGAGCGTGGAGAAATGACTCAGCACTTCTACCACTCTCTTACAAAATAGTATAATAAATACTATTTTGTAAATACTACTTTATAAAAATTCCTAATCTGTAAAAAAAAAAAAAAAAAAAAAAAAAAAAAAAAAAACTAGTCAGTCAAGAAAGAAACGTTCTTACCCCAAAAATAAACACATTAAGTTATTTTCAGCAAAAGATCCCATGATTGAGATGTCCTAGTCCCGTACATCCTGTTCAGAATTAATCTCTCATTAATAATAATCTCTTGATAATCCTCCTGTCTCTTATGAAGGAGGATAATTTAATTATTTCACTCCCTTTGTACAGGGTGTCCCGAAAACAGATTAGATCTCCTGATTACCCTGGCTCTGATGAAGGAGGGTAGTTTAATTACTTCACGCCTTATATACAGGGTGTCCCGAGAACAGATTAGATCTCCTGATTACCCTGGCTCTGATGAAGGAGGGTAGTTTAATTATTTCACTCCCTTTATACAGGGTGTCCCGAGAACAGATTAGATCTCCTGATTACCTTGGCTCTGATGAAGGAGGATAATTTAATTATTTCACTCTCTATATACAGGGTGTCCCGAGAACAGATTAGATCTCCTGATTACCTTGGCTCTGATGAAGGAGGATAATTTAATTATTTCACTCCCTATATACAGGGTGTCCCGAGAACAGAGTAGATCTCCTGATTACCCTAGCCGTATTTTTCTCTCTAACCAAAGTTAACCAAACGGGAATAAAATGAACCAAACTGGAAGCAAGTCATTTTTCTTTTGGAAGAGAAAAATTTCCTCTTCCAAAGATAACCAAAATGGAAGTAGAAAATTCTTGCTTCCAGTTTGGTTCATTTT
Source organism: Bactericera cockerelli (assembly GCA_024516035.1). Lineage (NCBI taxonomy): Eukaryota > Metazoa > Arthropoda > Insecta > Hemiptera > Triozidae > Bactericera > Bactericera cockerelli. Next base: position 6,339,062 of record CM044963.1, on the reverse strand, counting down.
ATTTCCGTTTGGTTAACTTTGGTTAGAAAGTGAAGTTGACCTTGAATAAAAATGGAAAAAATTTGGAAAAAACCTAACCTGGAATTTTTTTGTGGTTAGAAATAAAAATACAGCTCCTGGCTCTGTTGAAGGAGGATAATTTAATTATTTCATGCCTTATATACAGTGTGTTCAGATATAAGCATTCTAAGGCAAGGTTGGTAGTCACAATAGATCTAAAAGACGTCGGTCTTATAATAATTGGGACTCAAAGCTCACGGAATGTTTGTTGACTTTAAACAACAACAACATCCTTCTAAATGTGTTCAAGAGACTGATTCTGCTATACGCGAAATGTAAATAATACTATGTTGATTAATTTTAAGTATTTTCTTCGAACCTTCTTCTAAGAAACTCAGGAAATTCTTTATAAAAATTATTTTCGTTGTTGTTGTAGCCAGCTTGGCTACAGATGGAGGGGTGAGTGATGGTCTCCAGCCAACTTTATTTTAATGTTGGCTCGTCCTGAACCACATATATATTTCTATGTGCGATCAGCCATCATGAGGACTATAGTTTTTTTAGTTGAGTTTTTAGTTTTTGATCTATACTTAAATTGTTTGGTAATTGTTGATCTTTACAAAAATTGATCTTTATCCAAAAATGATCTTTAGTGTATTATTCATAATTTGCGTAAAGCAGAATCATTCTCTTGAACACATTTGGAAGGATGTTTCTGTTGTTGTAACCAGCTTGGCTACAGCCGTGGAAAAGATACATCGCCGTATTTTTCTTTCTAACCAAAGTGGATTCAAATGGAATAAAATGGACGAACTAGAAGAAAGTCATTTTTCTTTTGGAAAAAAAACGAAAAGAGAAGAAAACTTTTACCAGAAACCAAAATGGAATTAATAAATTCTTGCTTCCATCTCTTTTATAGGTTAAGTTTTAATTTTTCCATTGCTGATCTTTAGAAGTACCAAAACGTATTTTTCTTTCACGAATGGTGGGGAAGCTAAACTTGGAAGAAAATGGAAATAATTGGAAAAAACCGTATCTGGATTTTTTTTGTAAATCCAAAAGAAAAACGCGTCCAAGTACTATTGGACAAAATTTGCCATCTATTCGCACATAGTTAAAAGTTGATAGTGCAAACTCTCCCACAGCATCGTTCATTGTTGCATAGACAAAGTCTTCTTTATCTATCATAGAAATTAATGAACTGCGCGTGCAGGTATTTAATTAATATTTTTCAAACATACTTACCTTTGTAAACTTTTCAAGAATTTTCCGGGAAAAATCGATCATTTAGACACAATGTAACAGATTAGTCAAATAAAAAACCATTGACCTATGATAAACTAGTACATGTAGATGTACACGGGTTTCAGAAACGTGTGGTCCTGCATTGATGGTCAAGTGGTTAAGGTGTTCGTCTGGTAATCCCGGTAGCGTAGGGGTTCGAATCCCACCCAATGCATGAATTTTTCTCATTAATTTGAGTAAATAACCACATAATCATGAAGCATTAACGTCGCCTGGTGGTTATCTTTCCCTAAAGAGTATTATTATTATTATCTTTCATGAGTACCAAATGAAAGATGTACCAATATTTAGTAATAATAAGTAAAAAAATACTACGGGATGGGCAGGCTGCAACAGAGACCACAAGCGATAGTAGCTCCTGTTTCATGGCTACGAAATAAAAAAGCTGTGAAGTGCCTTTATTATCATCTGACCTGGTTGCAGGTTTTTAGTGAAGAAACCCTAACAATTAACACTGCGACCTTATTAGATTTATTGTGACCAGTTAATTATTCATATTTGGTTTTAACGTCCTGATTGAGATAGATAGTCAAGACGGGGTTTTACCCTCCATTCGCTGGGAATCGTACCAGCTTGCCACATGAACCTCACACACCCAGTAAAGTGCCATTGCTTTTGATGAAAAAAAAAGCTACTGAAGTCGGCTTAGTATATCTATATATCTCACACGCGCATCCAATATCATAACTGAACCTTTTCCTCACTAATCTATTTCTTATTTCAATCACAATAATGATCTTTGATCTTCTGCGTGGATAAGTTGTTGCAGTTTGTCTATGTTGCCCTATCAGCAGACAATTTGTAGCACGAAGTCCGTGCTACAACTACATTGTAGTACGTAGTTCCGTGTAGTATATGAATAGAGTTGCATCTGTCTGAGGCGTGTTAGGTGTAGTAGTGGCATGCCCACTACACCTGACCTGAGTTAGTGCAAGGGAACACGTTTGTTTATTATTCTGATAAAGGTTTGTTATTCTTTTTGCAAAAAAAGCGCGTGCGAAAAATATAATTTGCATGTTTTATTTTTATTGATTTAATACATGACAAGTATATGGTTCAAATATAAATAACAATGACAGTTTACATAATTCATAATATTTTCAACTGAACTTATGCTGGTTTCTTTTGGCTGTCGTCATCTCACACTAAAGGCCACACCTATGAAGTATGGTCCTTATGTCGTGGGATGCAGTTGATAAGTTTTAATAATAATATAACAATGCTCTTTAGTGGGAGGTAACCACCAGTCGAGGTTAATGCTCAAAGCATTTTCGACCACCTAACCCTCAGAGTCTTATTATTATGTGGTCACAGTAGTCACCCTGGCCGAGTGAGTTAGCGCGCTAGGCATTGCACGCACGAGGAGCTGGGTTCGAACCTCAGCGGGGCAGAATTTTTTCTGCTCTGTACTTGGGTGTTCGGGGTCCACTCATACCTCGTGAGGAAAAAGCAGTAGCTGCTTTAATGTGAGCAGCGATCAGTGGCGGAATTATAGGCAAAAATAAGATATTGGAATATAAATGATATGTAAAAGTCCTATAATTCTGCGCTACCCACTGAAATTGTGATATAATAACACAAAGATAAAAGATAAAAGAAGAAGCAAGATAAAAATCAAAGAAAAAATATGAATGAAAATGTCCCAAATAAAGGTCGGGATTATTGCCTATGCGAGTATTCTGTTACAAGTGTTACATATTAATAATAGTGTACGTACATGTAATTGTTTATAATTTATTATAAAAATGATTTTTTTCTTGTGAACGAGAGATAGGCTAGGTAATTCTTTCTTTGCGAACTTCTAACAATATCTCACATTCGCTGTCTCCATGTGACAGGAAAGAGTGTGTGTGTGTGTTTTGTGTGTGTGTGTGTGTGTGTGTGTGTGTGTGTGTGTGTGTGTGTGTGTGTGTGTGTGTGTGTGTGTGTATGTCTGTGTGTTTGAGAGAGAGACAGAGATTTAGGGCATGCTAAATTGGCCATGACAAAAGGGAGGTTAGAAACGATTCTTCTCATCTAATTGAGAGACAACTCGAACTGGATTACGTCGTTTATCATTAATTAAAATTTAATTAAATTAAGAAATAGTGAAGGAAAGATTTGGGTAAAATTTATAACGACGCAAACTTGTTGTACATATGCCTATAGCTTTGTGAAAATAGATAAAAGTGCACTGGTATTCAAGTGGTTAACGCTGGTAATCCAGGTAGCGTAGGGATCCGTTGGTTCAAATCCCACCCAGTGCATGAATTTTTCCTCATTATTTTGAGTTTGTGACCACATAATAATAAGTCTCTGAGAGTTAGGTGGTAGAAAATGCTTGGGGTAGCTATTATAAGGAAAAAATGAGTTACATAATATTTTACATAAGTTACATATTATGTACCTCTCAAGACATTTCTGACATTGTAGTTTAGATTTTCAGGAATACTACAAATTGTCATATGGTTTGTAGGATATTTACACACACAGACATATGATTGTTTTGAATGAGAATGAATCACGGAGCTAATTCTCGTGAGAAGTGCCCCGCCTCCCTCTCTCCTCCTTAACACTCATCATGAATGAATTGGCACACATTTGCGGAAAAGGAAAGAATATGGAGAAGCAGGAAGGGTAGATAAAAAATCAGAGCGTTAGGTGGTAGAAAATACTTTGAGTACCTCGCCACTAGTGGTTACCTTCTACGAAAGAGTAATACTGTCGGACCATGATATAAGAGAACCCTCAAAGGACCTCAAATTGTTTTTCTAAGAGAGAGGTTATTTTCCCTTATAGAAAGGTAAATTTGACCTGGAAATAGTTCTCTCATATCCAGTTCATTTGTATCCAGGTTTCTCTCATATCCATCAGGTTTGTTTTATATCCAGTTCTTTTGTACCCAGGTTTCTCTCATATCCATCAAGTTTGTCTTATATCCAGTTCTTTTGTATCCAGGTTTCTCTTATATCCATCAGGTTTGTCTTATATCCAGTTCTTTTGTATCCAGGTTTCTCTCATATCCATCAGGTTTGTCTTAAATCCAGTTCTTTTGTATTCAGATTTCTCTCATATCCATCAGGTTTGTCTTATATCCAGTTCTTTTGTATCCAGGTTTCTCTCATATCCATCAGGTTTGTCTTATATCCAGTTCTTTTGTATCCAGGTTTCTCTCATATCCATCAGGTTTGTCTTATATCCTGTTCTTTTGTATCCAGGTTTCTCTCATATCCATTAGGTTTGTCTTATATCCAGTTCTTTTGTATCCAGGTTTGACGTACAATATTCATGGTATAGAATAATTTATGTATCATGAAGTTTTCGCGGATTCACAGCGACGCCTGGCTAATCTGGCGATAGGCAATATGCTGAGCAGAATATCTGCTCACTGTAGCTGAAAAGGAAGTTGTAAATCTTGACAATAGCACGATGTATGTATGAATGAAGAAATAGCGAGAAGAGAAGGATAGGAACAAAACAACAAGAAATATAACATCAACAAGAAATAAAACAACAAGGAATATAACAACAACAAGAAATAAAACAACAAGAAATATAACAACAACAAGAAATATAACATGAAGAAGAAATAAAACAACAACAAGGAATATAACAACAATAAGAAATATAACAATAACAAGAGATAAAACAACAACAAGGAATTTAACAACAACAAGAAATATACCAACAACAAGAAATAAAACAACAAGGAATATAACAACAACAAGAAGTATACCAACAACAAGAAATAAAACAACAAAGAATATAACAACAAGAAGAAGAAATATACCAACAACAATAAATAAAACAACAAAGAATATAACAACAACAAGAAGTATACCAACAACAAGAAATATAACAACAAAGAATATAACAACAACAAGAAGTATAATAATAACAAGAAATAAAACAACAACAAGGAATATAACAAAAGAAGAAATATACCAACAACAAGAAATAAAACAACAAGTAATAGCACAACAATGGTAGAAAATACTTTGAGCATTAACCACGTCTGTTGGTTACCTTCCACTAAAGAGTGTTATTATTATTATTACAAAAAAACCCGACCTCAGTAGCTTGAACGGTAAGGCGATGGACTTGTAATCTGGAGGTCGGTGGTTCAAGTCACGGTTTCAGCGTGGATTTAGTAAAGCGAGTGTTATATTACGTAAGTGATTAACACAAATATGATAACTAAAAAACTAACTAAACTTTAAAAAAACTCTGTGAAACACTCATATTAAATAAAAGAACGTGGTAATCTGATAATAATGGTGATTTGAAATAATAATAATTGTAATCTAGTGGGAAAGAAGTATGTCTTAATAATTTAATTCAATTAGAAGAAGCAAAAGTGCCCGGAATGAAATAATAAGAAAGATGAAGATTTTTTTGTAAGGCTGAATATTTCCTTTGTATTAGACTGAGTGAGGCTCCCTTCCATTTGAAGGTCATGATTATTATTATTATTATAACCTATTTTTTATGTTTCTGTATACAGAGTGTGCCATTATAAGCGAGACATTCAAATATCTAGAGAATTAATAAATTGAAAACTGTTGTTTTCGGTGGTTTTCCTAATTTTTTTGGGGCACATGTCATGATGACCTCCACAAATCTGCCAAGGTTGTCTATCAAGGTTATTTCAAGGTTAACTTCGGAATTTCCAATGGATCAACCTGAATTTTATTTCATTTTAAGATTTTTCTAAAAAGGTTATTTAACTATTGACATAATGTTTTCATTTCACTTTTTTTTCCCAACCTTGTCAGATATTTTAAGGTCATCACGGGATGTCTTCCAAAAAGTTACGAAAACAACCGAAAACACGAACTTTCTATCATCTTTTTAGTTCTCGAGATATTTGAATGTCTCGTTTATAATGGGACACCCTGTATGTATATTTTTTATATTCAGGCAAAATATTTCCTTTGTGGGCTCCATTCATATTGGAGATCAGGATTCTTTTTTTTTTTTTTGGCCAGGCCAAACGTGTACTTTTGAAAGAGGCTCGTTTGTGAATGAATTGGTCTGGAAATTGTTGTTGAGCAAATCTCTGAAACTCTACAGGATGTAACGTAGCAGTCTTTCAAACATTGTTTTCGGTTAGAATTGTTATCTGTTTATTTATTTTACGGATTTCAATTTTTTACAGGTGTTTTAAGGGTTAGGAACAAAAAAAGAAAAAAATAATAGAAGGCTACTTAACATCTAGGAACTACTACAAATAAATTTAAAGTTAAAAAAAAGTTATCATATTTCTGTTAATCACTTTCGTGATATCAAAACTATTCAAACTCGCTTTACTATTTTACCACATAATAATATGTCTTGGGCTTACTTCTGGAATAATGGGACTTTAATGGTCTTAATCGGGCAGTATAAATAAGGCGATATTATTATTATTACTAAATCTACGCTGAATCCGGGACTTGAACCACCGACCTCCAGGTTACAAGTCCCCCGCCTGATCCATGTAGCTACTGAGGTCGGTCTACAAATAAATATATTGAGAGAAAAAAAAAAAAAATGGACTAAAAGAAACAAGTCAAATCACTTGTGCACTGGTAGTCAAGTGGTTAACGCGCTTGTCTGGTAATCCAGGTAGCGTAGGGATCCGTTGCGTTGGTTCGAATCCCACCCAGTGCGTGAATTTTTCCTCATTAATTTGAGTTTGTGACCACATAATAATAAGACTCTGAGGGTTGGGTGGTAGAAAATGCTTTGAGCATTAACCTCGCCTGGTGGTTACCTTCCACTAAAGAGTTTTATTATTAAACAAGTCCCAATGCAGTCCAAGCCTCACACACATAAATGTCCCCGTCCAGTAGGTAAGTCCCATATTTATGGCCCTAACCACGGCCAATATTTCGCGAGAGCGGTGCGGCCTCCGGCCAAGTAGAATATTGGCATCATTGTTGTGGTTTGGTGGCCACGGGCGCCTGGCCAGGGGAGGACAATCGACGGGACGTGGGTTCGAGAGAAGAAGCGGCGGCGTGTCGATTTTTTTTTTTTTTTTTTTGGCATTTGGCAAAAAAACCCATTTTCTTTCTTTAATATTTCAAAGATATAATACAGGCGAATAAAAAATAATTAAATGTAAAATATGACAAAAGAAAAATAACAAAAGGTGGGGGTATGAATTTTTTTTTTTTTTCTTCTTCTTTTTTTAAATTTTACTTAACGCCCTGCAAACGAGAGCAATTACTAAGTAAAATGTCTAAAACTATCCTATCTATTATGTGTTATAAATTATAAACTATGATTGGATTTCACAAAGTTTTGTGTTTCTTTGTGTGCTTTTTTACTTTCCTTATCCTATAGAAAGGAAAGTAATGGAATCACCCAAAATTTTCGATAGTGAGTTTTTCAGTGCCAAAACACGTTTTTTTTTTTTTTAATTTGTGTCGAAAAACGTCGCTTTCAACTGCCTGGTTATAGTGGTTATATCACGACGGGGGTGGTACCCTCCATTCGCAGGACACTCACAAACCTGCTACCCACGTTAACCTTACCCAGACTGGGTTGGGCCGGAATGCCATCACGAAGTCTTCACTTCGCTCGACGTTGTTTACTTTCGGTAATCCTACGAGAATCGGTGCATTCAACGCGCCATTGACGCTGCGCGCTGGCTACTTTTGTTCTTGATTGTATTGATTTTGTGGTCTTTGATCGACGGACTCAAGATAAATAGCCTCTTATTCGAAATAACCAAAAAAAAAAAAAAACTATGCCACCGGGTTTTGCAATAAAAGAAAAAGATTTTCCTTTTATGGCTATACGATTCCTTTCGCGAACAGTTAGCATTTCATGTGGTGGTTTTTTGACTGGCAACTGTACATTGTCTGCCTGTCCATATCGTAGTATGCCTCCCCTCTGATGGGCGAGAAGTGACACAATATTTCTAAATTAGGTGGTGGGTCAATACGAGCGCACCGGAAGGTATCCCTTACAAACAACTTTATTGTAACTGACCCCAGTAGCTTGATCGATAAGGCGGCGGACTTGTAATCCGGAGGTAGGTGGTTCAAGTCCTCGTTTCAGAGTACATTTAGTAGAGCGAGTTTGAGTATAGTTGTGATATCACAAAAGTGATTAACACAAATATGAGAACCTTTTTTTCTCCCCCTCATCTGCCCATGCCTGCTGCTCATACTCTTAGACCCTGCACAATATCTTTGTCCAATCAAGCGCATACACAATACACACATATTGATACATATGTAGGTGCATTAGTTCATAAATTGCAATTACCCCCGGTGAGACTAACCTATTGTACCGGTGGAAATGATGCACACATAGCACATTGCTCTGCGCGCTATCTTCGGTAATCCAGAGGTCGCGGGTTTGAATTCCAGCCCGCACAAGTTATATTCCCACTTTGAATTTCAGTCACTTTGGCCAAGTGGTCTACCTCTGGTAACCCAGAGGTTGTGGGTTCGAATCCCAGCCCGCACAAGTTATATTTCCACTTGGAATTTCAGTCACTTTGGCCGAGTGGTGTACCTCTGGTAATCCAGAGGTTGTGGGTTCAAAACCCAGCCGGAACATGACTTGATAAGCTCCCTTTGGCGTGGCCGACTGTCGTAGCACGCTAGGCTTGCACTTCTGGTAATCTTAAGGTCGTGGGTCCAGAACTCAAATGAGACAACATGGCATGTTATCCTCTCTTTTGGGATTATGACCACGTGATAGTACGTCTTGGGCTTACAGCTGGAATGATGGGACTTATTAGTCCCATCATTCCAGCTGATTTCACCGACCTCACAGTAGCTTGATCGATAAGGCAGCGGACTTGTAACCTGTAGGTCGGTGGTTCAAGTCGCGGTTTCAGCGTAGATTTAGTAAAGCGAGTTTGAGTAGTTGTGATATCACGATAGTGATTAACACAAATATGATAACTTAACTTAACTTACTTACTTATTAGTTCTAATCAAGCAGTATAAAAAAGATGGTATTATTTAATATGACATTGAGGAACTAGCAACATCTCTGGTTACATACTTATTACTTATCCGTGGCTAGGGCCTAGACGACCAAATGCTCGCTCAACAGAGTGCCTCCATAAAATTCGATTCTGAGCTATTACAGGCCATGTTTCTGGATATTTCCTTTGTAGATTCTGAGGCGTCATCGTGAACGATGGTAGCCAGACAGTAGGGGAATGACTCAGCACTTGTACCACTGTCTTTACAAGGAGGCTAATAATTGACAAGGGCTGGTCTATTCCCTATTTATAGTCCCCCAGCCAGACTGCTGGTCTACTCCCTGTTTATAGTCCCCCAGCCAGACTGCTGGTCTACTCCCTGTTTATAGTCCCCCAGCCAGACTGCTGGTCTACTCCCTGTTTATAGTCCCCCAGCCAGACTGCTGATCTACTCCCTGTTTATAGTCCCCCAGCCAGACTGCTGGTCTACTCCCTGTTTAGAGTGTCCCAGCCAGACTGGTGGTCTACTCCCTGTTTATAGTCCCCCAGACAGACTGCTGGTCTACTCCCTCTTTATAGTCCCCCAGCCAGACTGCTGGTCTACTCCCTGTTTATAGTCCCCCAGCCAGACTGGTGGTCTACTCCCTGTTTATAGCCCCCCAGCCAGACTGGTGGTCTACTCCCTGTTTATAGTCCCCCAGACAGACTACTGGTCTACTCCCTCTTTATAGTCCCCCAGCCAGACTGGTGGTCTACTCCCTGTTTATAGTCCCCCAGCCAGACTGGTGGTCTACTCCCTGTTTATAGTCCCCCAGCCAGACTGCTGGTCAACTCCCTGTTTATATTTCCCCAGCCAGACTAGCCTAAAAATAAAAAAAAATAATTGTATAAATTATTTATTTTACTTTTATCTATATTTATTTATTTCTGCAATTGTATTTTGTATTATATAAAAAAATAAAGAGTATTGAAAAAAAAAATAATAATAATAATAACAAAAATTGCAAATATAGAAAAGCTAAAGGAGGAAAGATGAACGCACGCACACACAGAGAGGTGTTAAGGTGAGTGTTTTATCGACCCATTGGGACGCTGTCCAAACTTCAAGACCTATCAGTAAATTGCTTTGACATTTTTGTGCTAGAACGGCCCTTTCCATCCTCACTTAGGGCCAGATTATAAAATAGGACTATCAAAATAATTATTATTATTACGTGTCCAGATTTGACGCCTTTATTTTCAAATTAGTACAGTTAAAAAGAACAGAAAGATGTAAAAAAATTAAACAACTGTACAAAGTAATATGGTATATCTGATAGAAAAAAAAACAAAACAAAACACTTCTAATAATTATTTGTACTAGTTCTCTTGGATTGAGAAGGAAAGTACAGTTCAAAATATCAAAATAATGACACATATAGGACGAAATTAATAGACAAATTCTATAACTCAAGTCATTGCTAAGCGTCGGCTTTCCCAATATTACACAGAACGCAATCCGAGTCTTAGCACCACACTGGTAAAACTGGGTCCACATAGGTGCAACATGCAACTTGTTGCTGCAACATGAATTCACTCTGTGTAGACGGCTTCTGAACACGAACATGAATGATTAAAAATTATCCATGAGGATTCTACCGAACATCTTTGATCTTTGTTGCTACTATGTTGCACGTGGACGGCACCTGAACATAGAAACAGAATGGATCACTGACGAACTCGAACTGCAACACGTTGCTGCAACAGTGTTCCAATTATCACACACATGTTGCAGCAACGTATTGCATGTTACACCTGTGTGGACCCAGCATAATAGAAAAACGTCTATTAATGCCACCCATAGCCCCTATTCGAGCGTATAAATTAGGCGCCGATATTCTTAGTATTATTTATTTTTCTGATTAAAATAGAGAGACAATTAGAATAAGGGCGAAAATAATTGACAAAATTCATAACTGAAGTCATTGCTAAGCGTCGGTTTTCCCTATCTTAGACAGTACGAAATCCGTGACTTAGCGCCACAGAGGTATTACAAAAACGTCTATTAATTCCGCCTCTTAATGTAGTTATCACGGCGTGGGAGAGTGTTTTGGGGCGGAATTAATTTATTGACGTTTGTGTAATACCTCTGTGGCGCTAAGTCACGGATTGTGTACTGTGTAAGATAGGGAAAACCGACGCTTAGCAATGACTTGTGATACAGAATTTGTCCATTAATTTCGCCCTTAGTGCACTAGCTTGTTAAAATATGGACGATTTTGAGTGACCATGGGATGGAAAGGGCCTCCGCACTCAGGTACAAAGCAAATAACATGAACTAGTCCAGAAATACATACCGGCCGGGGGGCTCTAGTTGTTGCGCTAAATCATAATATTGAGAGTAAGAGAGAGAGTGAGTGAGAGAGAGAGGTTGAGTGAGTTTGAGAGTGAGTGGGTGAGTGAGTTTGATAGTGAGCGAGAAAGTGGGCGAGTGAGTGAGAGAGTGGATGAGTGTGTAAGTGAGTGAGTTATTGAGGGAAGGAGAGAGTGGAAGAAGGAGAGAGAGAGAGTGAGTGAGCGAGAGAGAGAGAGAGGCAGGAAGGGGAGAGAGGAGAGAGAGAGGAGGAGAGAGAGGAGGAGAGGAGAGAGGGGAGGAGAGAGAGAGAGAGGGGCAGCAGGGAGAGGAGAAAGAGAGAGAGAGGGAGAGAGAAGAGAGAGAGAGAGGAGAGAGAGAGAGAGAGAGAGAGAGAGAGAGGGAGAGAGAGAGGAGAGAGAGAGGAGAGAGAGGAGAGAGAGAGAGAGAGGAGAGGGAGAGAGAGAGAGAGAGGAGGAGAGAGAGAGAGGAGAGAGAGAGGAGAGAGAGAGAGAGAGAGAGAGGAGGAGAGAGAGAGAGAGAGAGAGAGAGAGAGAGAGAGGAGGAGAGAGAGAGAGAGAGAGAGAGAGAGAGGGAGAGAGAGAGAGAGAGGAGAGGAGGAGAGAGAGAGGAGAGAGAGAGAGAGAGAGAGAGAGAGAGAGGAGAGAGAGAGAGAGAGAGAGAGGGAGAGAGAGAGAGAGAGAGAGAGAGGGAGGAGGGAGGGGGGGGGAGGCAGGGGAGGAAGGGAGAAAGAGAGAGAGAGGAGAGAGAGAGAGAGAGAGAGAGAGAGAGAGAGAGAGGGAGAGGAGAGAGAGAGAGAGAGAGAGAGAGAGAGAGAGGGAGGGAGAGATAGAGAAAGAGAGAGAGGGAGGGAGGAAGGGAGAGAGAGAGAGGGATAGAGAAAGAGAGAGAAGGAGAAGGAGGGATAGAGAAAGAGGAGGAGAGAGAGTGAAGGGGAGAGAGAGAGGGAGAGAAAGAGCGAGAGAGAAAGAGAGAGAGAGAGATCCCCTGTGTAAAAACTTGATCCCCCCAAAAATAAGGGATACCTGTTTTTGAGTTTTTTGATATTATGCTTAAGAAACCTGGATGAGACTTGGTCAAACTTAATGGAAGTCATGTATGTAACACAATAGGAAAAATACCTACATTACAATAATAATAAGATCTATTGCTATAGGTAATTATGGTGTTGTGTTTCTTTTCTTCTGAGAGATAAAAACCTATATATTTATCTGCACAAAAAAACCTATACACAGCATAATTACTACAGTACTAATAATTGACATATTCCCAGTTCAGTTCCCATCGTCAATCATACGAGGTCTCTACTCAGACTGAGCGAGCTATCCATGCGACATATTGCAGAATGTTGTCATAATTACTATGTACATTAGCAGGAGCCCATGTGTTTAGCAGTAAATAATTGTATCTCTTGTATACAGAGTGTATACAAGAGAATTTTAAGTACAGTCGAACCTGCACAAGTGTAAATCAGAAAACTCAAGGGATCGCAAATTTAATAAGTACTGTGTCACTTCTCGCCCATCAGAGGGGAGGCATACTACGGGTTGGGCAAGCTACAACACAGACCACAATCGTCTACAGTAGATTTTTACTTTTACAACCCACGATTTTCTTTATCATTTGAGAAGAAGTCAATGGCCGGAAACATTTTTTTTGTTATCCTGAGGCTATGATTTTTTCAGAAAATTGAGTAGGTTAAATTTTCGACGAATACAATACTTTCCTATTTATAGGATAAGGAAAGGAGAAAGGATGCGAAACACTCATCTTGAAGAAAATCTTTTTACACTCTGTATATGGTTCATAATCCTGGGATAATGTGACTTCGGATACACTCTGTATATGGTTCATAATCCTGGGACAAAGTGGTCTCAGAGTAGTGTGCGAACTCTTCATGCAAAATGTTGCCATGTTATGTGCCATTTCTTTGAAGATCCTGAGTACGGGAAAGCGGGGTACATTGGATTGCTTGGGATTCTTCGTATTTTATTTTATTATGGAAAATGGATAGCGCATAACCGTTCTAAGCCAGTCATTGGTAACCATACGAAATTTCAGCTCAATCCGTGCGGTTCTCGAGTTATGGCGTTTTAAACATATATAGTACACACACACAAACGAATCATTTTATAATATAAGATCATTTTATAAAAATCTTTAATAGGAAGAAGAAGTAGTGTAAAATATTTACAGTATATAATTAAGAAAAATAAATAAATGATAAAATAATTTGAAAAACTATAAATAAGAAATTAGAAAATAATTCTTCTGTCCTAACTAAAGGGCAAGATTATTGCCTGCTGCAATCTCTTTCATCCAACTCATATTAGTTTTGGAATTGATGTAATTATACATACATACAATACAACACAATACAGTACTCTGTACATCCTGCAAGAATGAGACTAAAGAGTCCCTTTACTCTCACAGTCTATTTATTTGTGACAATTACATGTTATTTGAAAAGTGAAGATAAATACTTGAAATGGGATTTGAATTCGTAAAATTGCATGTGGTTTGCAACTCTAGGTACCTTTGTCTTATATACTTTTCAAAAGAATTTAATAACTTATTGATATTGTTTTCTCAAATCATCTCAACCAACAATTTCCTGTCGTATGCAGTTGAAAGCGACGTTAAACCCCCAAAAATATCTCATTTTTCCTACCCAATTTTTTTTTCTTGTAAAAACAATAAATAATTTTTCCAACATACTCGTATATGTGTATGTAATTTTTGCTATTCGCTATTGGACATGTTTCCCCCTTGTCTACATCGTACCCCGCGTTTCCATATCTGAATATCGCACAGAAAATGATTTATTAAACAATCAAGTTAATTGAATTCTTTTCCTCCAAAGCAAAACAAATCCGTACTGGTTGGCAATTACAATGTGTTTTTGCCACTTAACTGATATTTTTTACTTTCCTTATCCTCTAAGAAAAGAAAGTCATGTGATCACCCAAAATTTTCGACAGTTGTTTTCAGTACCAAAACACGTTTTAGGGTCTCAAGAGCGTTAATCCCAAGTTTCATCCTTTGTCCGTGTATTAGTCTCTCTGTCTGTAAAACATCTCAAAAACGGTAATAATAATACTCTTTAGCGGAAGATATACGATAACATAAAATCATAATTATGATAACTTAGTCTAACAATAATAATGATAACACTCTTTAGTGGAAGGTAACCACTAGGCGAGGTTAATGCTGGTAGAAAATCCACCTAACCCTCAGAGTTTTATTATTATGTGGACACAAACTCAAATTAATGAGTAAAAATTCATGCACTGGGTGGGACTCGAACCAACGGATTCCTACGCTACCTGGTTTACCCAACTAGCGCGTTAACCTCTTGACTACCAGCGTACGCGGTTTAACCCAGAGATTTAAAAAGTAGACTTTGAATCCTAGATGGAGGTTGTGACATGCGACTTTTCAAAGCCTATGTGTTAAAAGTTGTGCATTCAGTTTTGTAATTATTTTTTAGCTGATTGTTACCATTGAGTCATCAGTGGCAGAAAAATACTGTTCTTGGCGGATTCGACGGATCCAATTTGTGTTAATCACTTTCGTGATATCACAACTACTCAAACTCACATTACTAAATCTACACTGAAACCGGGATTTGAATCACCGACCTCCAGGTTACAAGTCCGCCGCCTAACGGATCCAGATACATATTTAGCGATACAAATAACGAGACGAAAATGATCGTAAATATAGACTTACTTCTGAGTGAGAAAGAAAGTTGTGTGATGTTCACACCAGTTTCTTTTCTTTTCTTCTTATGTATATTATAGAAATATATATTTTTTTATATATTCTAATGTTTGTATGGAAAGTCTATTTTGCCACATTGAAAATATGTATCCTTAAAAAATATCTCGCATTATAATAATAATTATGAGCATACATTTTTATTTAGAAATAGAATAATTATTATCTTCATATCATCATCATGTACAATATGTAAAAAAGTACATATGTACATACTTTGTAATTTGTGTTGTTGTTATTACTTTGTATCATAATTATTTTATGTACATTTTGTTGAATGGCAAACATCCTCTTCTTAATGCATGTGATTACGGCCTATTGCATAATCACACGTAATGGTCTGTCCCGGTAGCTCAGTGGTCAAGACGTCTGATTGTTAATCTATACGTTGTGGGTTCAAAACCCAGGCATGACAATGTCTTGTGCTTACTGCTGGAATAATGGGACTCACTAGTCCTAGTCGAGCAGTAAAAATAAGGCGATATGATTATTACATTTTAATTTTTAAATTTACATAAAAAAGAGTTACAAGTTGTACAAAATAATATACAATGACAAAATACAGTACAAAATTTAG
The DNA here is from genome assembly GCA_024516035.1 of Bactericera cockerelli. NCBI lineage: Eukaryota > Metazoa > Arthropoda > Insecta > Hemiptera > Triozidae > Bactericera > Bactericera cockerelli. The sequence goes on along the minus strand of CM044963.1, from coordinate 6,323,138 downwards.
ATTGCAAGTAAAATATTGGTTCAGGTGTCAATGGAAAAATAAATATAATAATAATGTTTATTATGTATTAAATAACATGTTGGTCTATCTTGTTCCTCTATAAGTACGGGGTGTACTTTTCATATGATTTGATTATAGGAAGAGAATGCCGTTGGCATTAGCACCGCCCTTGATCAAGTTTTGTTTGTTAATTTTAATTTCTATGTATGTATATATTCTATGTCTTTTTTAAATAAAACTTGATCCAACATGTTTAATAATAATAATAATTATGTAAATGAAATAAATGTTTATAAAACGTATAGAACTAGGAGTTCCAGAAACAACCAACCTTAATCATGAGGAAGAGTGTGACCCAAAAAAGTTCGGAAATAGCAAAGTGAATGAAAAAGAAAAGAAGCATCCATGTACAATTGTACATCTATTGTCCGATGACCTATCGCCAGTTTGTTTATCATACTAATTGCATACATAACTCTAATGTCGGATGCATTAATGCAATATATCGGATACCTTCAATTCATATACAATACACAGATAATGGATGCATTTAAAATTCATAATATTCACCATTTTGCATTGAATATCAGTTGCATAATATTGTATATCCGATGCAGTATACTTAATATACAAATCTAAACAATTATCTATGTATATCGGATGCATTGAATGCACCAGACAGCACATGGTTAGCACACCTGCATTGTCAATCATACAACCCGGGGTTCGGCGTTTGACACCCGCAAAGAACCGGAAATTATCTGCTTCCTTGCATAGATGTATTATGTACATAATGAAGTTACCGACCTCAGTAGCTTGATTGATAAGGCGGCGGACTTGTATCCTGGAGGTCGGTGGTTCAGGTCCCGGATTCTTTACATATTGAAATTCTTGAATTCTTGCTATGATGATAATAAGATTCTGAGGGTTAGGTGGTAGAAAATGCTGCGAGCATTAACCTCGCCTGGTGGTTAGCTTCCACTAAAGAGTGTTATTATTATTATTATTGGTTGTAGCCAGAGTCGATGACATGTTGAATACTCCAGTTCTCGTTTTTTCCAGCCAAGTTAAGCAACGTTCAGCTAAGTTACGACTTGGATGGGTGACCATTCAAATTCGAACCCCTGTGACGCTGGCTATTCCCGGCCCCACTCAGGCTATATTGAAGTTAATTTGAGTAGCTGGTTTTTGAATCCCCAGAGAATGGAGGGTAGAACCCCCGTCGTGATATGACCATGCAGTTGAAAGCGACGTTAAACTAAAAAAAAAAATGATGATGATTGATCCGTCGAAAATGTCGGAATACTTCGATCTTCATGTCTTTGTTAAATTACCAAAATAAACTTCTGATGTGGTTTTTTTTTAGTATTTTCCTGATTTCGCATTCAAATTTGACCAACACCCAAATGAAAAGTACTTAAAAGGTGTCTAATTTAAAGTACCTAAATGGAAAGTACTGTGTAACTTAGTAGTCACCGTGGCAGAGTGAGTTAGCGCGCTAAGCATTGCACGCACGATGACCTGGGTTTGATCCCCAGCGGGGCAGGAATTTTTCTGATCTGTACTTGGATGTTCGGGGTCCACTCATACCTCGTGAGGAAAAATGAGTAGTTACTTGTATGAGTAACGACCAGTGGCGGCATTACCAGAGTAAAAAGAAATTAATGTAATATGTAGAGTAATTCGAAATGTGAGGGAGGCTCTTAGTAATGCTGCGCTATCCACAAAAATTGTGAAGAGGCCTTGTGCTTCACCACAAATAAAATCATACATACATACTGTGTAACTTCCCGCTCATCGAGAAGTATGGGATGGGCAAGCTACAACACATATCTGCTGTGTCATAAAGTCATTATACAACAAAGAAAATGACATCCCCCGTCAAACTATTCTTAGATTACATACATAGACGTTTTAAATAAAGTCTTGATGTTTTAAAAACAACAACTGTCCACGACACTGTACTTATGTAATCGCCGACATGTATTTTGCTTGCCCCCCTCACATTAGGACATTTATAAAATATAAATTTATTTATTAATTATCACACGGGACCAGCCCAAGATACAAGTGACAATGTACAACATATATCAAAAATGATACAGTAATAAAGAATATATAATAATAACACCCCCTCCTCTTATTTGCTGTCCCGGTAGCTCGGTGGTCAAGGCGTCGGTCTGGTAATCCAGAGGTCGCGGGTTCAAACTCTAGCCGGGACATAACACGTTATGCTCCCATTTGGGATGTTGACCTCATAATAATACGTCTTGTGCTTACTGCTGGAATAATGATCCTAGACGGGTAGATGTAAGAGAACAATTTTCAGGTCCAATATTCTTCTCTAGGGAAAAATAAACTCTTTATAAGAGAAATATGGATACAAGAGGAAAAACTTCCGGTCCATTGAGTTCTCTTATATCCTGGTTTGATTGTATTTTAGAGTTAGGACTAAAAACAGGGAGTAGACCAGCAGTCTGGCTGGGGGACTATAAACAGGGAGTAGACCAGCAGACTGGCTGGGGAACTATAAACAGGGAGTAGACCAGCAGTCTGGCTGGGGGACTATAAACAGGGAGTAGACCAGCTTTCTGGCTGGGGGACTATAAACAGGGAGTGGACCAGCAGTCTGGCTGGGGGACTATAAACAGGGAGTAGACCAGCAGTCTGGCTGGGGGACTATAAACAGGGAGTAGACCAGCAGTCTGGCTGGGGGACTATAAACAGGGAGTAACAGCATTGGCTTGGTTTCGGGGGGCCCTTGTCCATTATTAGCCTCCTTATAAAGACAGTTGTAGAAGTGCTAAGTCATTCCTCCACTGTCTGGCTACCATCGTTCACGATGACGCCACCCTATGATGAACATTATTTTCTTCTACATCTCTTATCGCTAATTACCAATATACTATTCATAACACTTCACTAGCACACAAGTGCAGGGCGTTACTTTGTTGTTTTTCTCTTGCCCAAACAACATTGCTTACCCACAACCACAAGTTGCTGAAAAGATGTAAATTATATCTGAGCGCAACATTTTACCAATTGTTGAAAAAAAAAAAAATCTTCTAACGCTGTGATGTCTTTCCCATCTTGCTCTATTCGACGCGTCTTTTGGTTGACAAAAGATTTCAAGAGCGCCGTCTAATAACCGCCCAAATTTGGTCACCAGACAGGCCAAACATTCTTTCGGTGAGACAGACCTCGTGTTTGTGTGAGGTTATGCGGTGGGTGAAGCTGTTGGCTGTTGTGCTTCCGAGGTAGCACTGTGTACCTTACGCAACAATACTTCTTGCTATTTTCATCGTGATACTAGTAGGTCCTCATTCCAGAGCACTCTCAGCCTCGTAATCCCCAAATCTCGGTAGCTCAGTGGTAAAGGCGGCACTCTGTGAATCCAGAGATTCCAGGAGTCGCGGGTTCGAAACCCAGCCGGGACATGACAAGTTATCCTCCTATTTGGGATTATTACCACATAATAATACGTCTTGGGCTTACTGCTGGAATAATATAGAATAGAATAATAATGTTTATTTGTAATATTATGTTACAATATTATTTGTAATATTATGTTACAATATTGTAATATTATGTTACAATATCCCTGCTTGAATAATGAGACTTAATAGTCCTAATCGGGCAGTAGAAATGAGGCGATATTATCATTATTATATATCTCCGTCTCAACCGTCACACATCGCCCTCTGATTGTTTATTTCGTTTAAATTAACAAATCAAAGTGCGTTGTGTGACATTTGAAAGCGAGAATTAGGGATTATGAGAGTCCCTCTTTCTGGAATGAGGGCTAGGTGCCAGATTAGAAATTACATTTAAAAAAAAAAAAAAAAAAAAATGAAACTCGGAACTTGCAAATTTGAGTCCCGACTACGGCAACTGTTTTGTGAGGCGTGTGTGAGTAAAGTAAATATGACCAACACGATCGTAATTAACACAAATATTCAAATTAACTCAGTTTAAATTTTAATTAGAAAAATATAAATAATCGATCGATGCTTTATTTTCAAAAACATGATGAACAAAAACTTGAGGAAGTTGTCAGTCCGCAAGGCGCGGCGCCCTGAACATGTGTTACTGTTGTACGGATATATATTTTAGGCTGTAAATTACACGATAAAGAAAAATATTTTGGCAGTCGACAGGCCGAGTTTTGTTTACTGTCGCCACTGCATTATGTAATAATTCTATTATAATGATAAGTTAGAAGTACAAATGTATAAATTTTATAAAAAGTAGGTATAAGTATAGTATAGTAGTGCTTTATTTAGACTGTCGGCTCGAGACAAGAAGTCCCATTACGCTAACAGTTTAATATAGCACCTCTTTATTTATTGTAAATTGTATGTAAATTTATTGTAAATAAGTAGTGATTTATTTAGACTGCCAGTGAAAGACAGGTAGTCCCATTATGCCATAACATGCGCGCACGATTAGCTCAGTAAGATACTCGCTTGCCATGCGGAAGGTCCAGGTTCAAACCCCTGTGCTGAAATATTTGTAAAGAAAATTTGGTTACAGTTATTTGTAAGGTATACCTTCCGGTGCGCTCATGTTGACCCAGCACCTAAATGGAAAGTGTTGTGTCACTTCTCGCCCATCAGAGGGGAAACATACTACGGGATGGGCGAGCTAGAACATTGAACACAAGCGTCTACAGTAGCTCCTGTTTCATGGCCACGAAATAAAAAAAGGCTGTGAAACACTCACCATGAAAAATAAAAGCTATTATATTTGTGTTAACTACTCGTAACTTATCGTAATGTCACAATTACTCATTCTCACACTGAACATGGAACTCGAACCACCGACCTCCAGGTTACAAGTAAAAAAATAAATTAAAAATTATATAATTTTAAAAAAGTTATCACATTGTGTCAATCACTTTCGTGGTATCACAACTACTCAAAATTCGCTTTACTAAATCTACGCTGAAACCGGGACTTGAACCACCGACCTTCAGGATACAAGTCCGCTGCCTTATCGATCAAGCTACTGAGTTCGGGTGAAAAAATCCTATTGTTGTCATAATAAATCTATGATGGCTTTTCTAGTGCATATATTGCTGCCGTCGAGAATGGTGATATACTGAAAGCAATAACAAGTACGACATATTAATGGCCTAATGGAAAAGATGCTCATATATGTCTGTCAATGGTTTGAAATTTAAATATAAATGTTACATTGAATAAGTTAAATATAGATGTTACTCTGTAGGTGTTATGTATGGATGGGATATTGAAGGAGCCACTGTAGGTGTTGTGTATGGATGTGACATTGTATAGGTCGTATAGGAGCTTCCCTCCGAACATGTGAGGCTAGCAATTCCGGCCCTACCCAGACTGAGTTAGGTTGATGTGAGTACCTGGAACGATTCCCACCGAATGGAGGGTAAAACCCCCGTCCTGTCTACCTCATGTCAGGACGTTAAAACCAAATAGAATCAATGGACATGTGAAAGGAGCCTAGAGATTGGATCTGGGCGTCCATATAATCCTCTCGCCACTGTGATTTAGCTATCAATACCTATCTCACGGAATTATTATTATTAAAAAAAACCTATCATACGATCGCACCTAACACTATCCACTCAGAAAGATAGATTTCGATTACCCAGGCGTATTTAACATTTTTGGGACCCTATTGTGATGGCCTGCTGGTTTTAGGCTGGGGGATTTCGTCACCGCGAGGTCTCACTATAGGTACCCTACTGCTCTCCGGTATCGATATTTACGACCTTCGATAGGTATTTTATATTTATGATATCGATATTTATGACCCACAATACGCAGTTTTTTTCTTCTTTTCTTTTAATCTTTTCCTTCGAGAGTGGAGTTTTGAATACTACTATTATTATTATTATTACTTTTCAGGCGCGGCCGATGGGAAATTGTTTTGGGGATGCTGCCACATAAACCGGACTAAAATGAGAATTATAGGCTCTTTCAGTATATAAAGAGTTCGATTTTGTTAACCATACCAATCATAATAATTTTGTATTATTGTCCCGGTAGCTCAGTGGTAAAGGCGGCACTCTGTGAATCCAAAGATTCCAGAGTTCGTGGGTTCGAAACCGAGCCGGGACATGACAAGTTATCCTTCCATTTGGATATTTTACCACATAATAATACGTCTTGGGCTTACTGCTGGAATAATGGGACTTAAACACTTAATTAGTCCTAATCGGGCAGTGTAAATTAGGCGATATTATTATTATTATTTATTCTAGAAATGTGTGATAATTTTCATTGTGTACGAGCGAGGACTTAATGCTGGAATAATGGGACTTAAACACTTAATTAGTCCTAATCGGGCAGTGTAAATTAGGCGATATTATTATTATTATTTATTGTAGAAATGTGTGATAATTTTTATTGTGTACGATCGAGGACTTGAGAAAATCCTCTCCTTTTTCGTCTGGGGGTGCTGCAGTTCCGCAGCTCCTTAGCACCGGCCGCGCCTGCTACTGCTACAAATTATATTGAGAGTCATAATTTGAACTCCAAAAATAACTTTTAGAAGTGAGTTCTTTCTTAGATTTATGAACCATTGAATCTAACCAAGTTATACCTCTGCGGAGTTTGTGGTCATTTAACAAAACTCATTTGAATAATTAGGTGTCGATCGGTGGATCTAAATTTAGTAAATACCTAAGTCTAATATGTATGGGTTTTTTTTTATGTATGGTTTTTTATTTGTGGTGAAGCACAAGGCCTCTTCACAATTTTTGTGGGTAGCGCAGCATTACTAAGAGCCTCCTGTACTTTTCGAATTATTCTATTGCATTAATTTCTTTTTACTCTGGTAATGCCGCCACTGGTCGTTACTCATACAAGTAACTACTCATTTTTCCTCACGAGGTATGAGTGGACCCCGAACAGCCACGTTGTCCTAATGGTTGGAGTAAGACGTTACGTTCCGAAAGTTTTTTTTTTTTTTTTTTTTCTCTCTCTTAATTAATATTTAAGTTTGAACTTTAAAGAAAAATATTTTATTTCAACAGTAATTATTGTTGTGAATTCCTAATTTTTCTAGTAAAAATAAGTTGTTGCTGAAATAAATTTTAGTGAAATAACAGTGCTTTTATTCCATAATTTTTTTTTCGGTAATTAATTTTAATAATCTACGAAGTCATAGTTTGATTCAAGCTCTAGATCACGTGACCCCCCTTAGCTACTGGTGTAGCTAGGTGGGGAGTGGAGTGGTAAGATTCAACAAACTTTGTGTGCTGTACATTGTATAGCATTCTACTTGTACAAAACATCTAGATACTGTCAAGATTCATTGAACTGTTATCAATCAACAAATAGGTTCATACTTACATAGATACATAAAAGGTATCTCATAATAGAAATAGCTCTGTGCAATAGGTATCTAGTGCTCCTACTGACCTACTTATCAATCTGAATAGAGTTTTATAAACACATACTTCATTTTTAACTACATTGGATTACATCACCCCTTGTAGTTATAACTCACTATGAAAAATGTCTTATAGTAACCCTTCCTCAATACAAGGGGATACAGACATGCAGTCAGGAGAGCTAGTATTTCATACTCCTATTTCCAGCAGATTTCAAACTCCTCTAAATAAAAATAATAAAAGACCAAGAAAAGACTCTCCCTTAACTGAAGGTGTACCTAATCGATTAGATATTGTAAAATTAAAGAAAGATATATATGACTCAGTGACCAAGATAGAAAAAGAAATAATTAATCAAACACAAGAACAGGAAACTGTGAATATGTTAATAAACAAGTTAAGAATAATTAATGATAACGTAGAGAAAATCACCACGTCATATAATGTTCTGTATGCCCGCATTGATGAAAGTAGCGCTGAAGAAAGAGAGGAAGTAATAATTAAAACAATAAGGCAAACAATACAAGACGAGACAAAATGGATAGTTCAGGAAATAAATGGAACAAAAGGTGATGAAATAGATAGTATGGAAACTTCAAGTGAAGGAGAAGGTGATAAAAGTTTGAAAGGGTTGATAATAACTTTAAACAAGGAAGTCCAGGAAATAAAACAATCCATTGGAAAAGGTACTACATCCGAAAATACCTATGCCAATAAACTAAAAATGGCGAATGTAAGTAAACCTTTAATTCCTCAAAAAAAGCCATCAATTCTGATATATCCGGATGATGATAAAAAAGAAGAAATGAATTCAAGCAAAATTACAAAAGATGCTGTAATGAGAGCAATTAAGCCGTCCTCAGTGGGAGTAAGAGTTGAAAAAGTAAGAGAACTGAAGAACGCAGGAATAAGCATTGAATTAACTAGGGAAGAAGATGTAATGAAATTTCAAGCAAGTGATATTTGGAGAGAAATAGGAGTAACAACCAGAGTTCCAGGTAAAAAAAGTCCAAAAATTGCCATTTACAATGTACCAGTAGAATGCAATGATGAACATATAATAGAAGAACTGAAAAGTCAAAATATACAAATTCAAGATCAATCAATTAAAGTCATTGGAAAAATGGGACCCAGAAATAGAGACACAACTACTGTCATTATAGAATGCACACCATATACAAGAAAGACCCTGATTGATAAAGGTAAATTATACTTGGAATGGTCTGTCTGTCATATTAAGGACCATATCAGCATATTACAATGCTACAAATGCCAGGAATTTGGACATTTGGCCCAAAAATGTACAAGCAAAACACCAGTATGTAGACATTGTGGATCAGAAGAACATGATTCACGCAATTGTGAAGAAAAAGCTAAGGAAAACTTTAAGCCAACATGTACACTATGCAAAAAATTTGATAACTTGAAAGTAGAACACATGGCATCTGACAGCAAAAACTGTGAAATATGGAAAAGAAAATACCAAGCTACGCTGAGAAACATTGACTATGATTAGAAATGAAACAGTTAAAATAGGACAAATTAATTTAGGAAATGGAAAAAATGCAACATCAGAAATAATTAAAATTGCCATTGACAATAAATATGATATTATCATCATGCAGGAACCATATAATCAAAAATATTTCAGTAATAATATTAACAAAATACCCAATCTTGGTAGAAACGCCAGGCCTATACATTTAAAATCAAATGAAAGAATATTTGCTGCAATAGCAGTACTAAATGACAAAATTACAGTCATGGCCTTAGACTCTATGAACACACAGTTCTTTGCTGTAGCATTAGTGAGATTGAACATGGAAGATATATACATAATTAGTGGATACTTTAAACCAAACATAGATCTGCAAGAACACATGAATCAATTAACTGAAATACTCAACAAATTAAGAGATAAAAAAGTTATCATAGGAGCTGACATAAACTCAAGATCAACTGTATGGCATGACAGACTCACTGATAGCAAAGGTGTAATAATGGAGAGGTACTTAGTAGAAGAAAATCTATTCATTCACAACAAGCCATCTGTATATAATACTTTTACAAGCACTACCAATAAAAGATCAAATATTGACTTAACCATAACTACTGGAAATTTATCAAGCAAAATCTTAAATTGGAAAATTATGGGAGATGAATTGATAACAAGTGACCATAATATAATTGAGTATCAAGTTGAATTACAAGCTAATATAAATTCCATTAAAAAAAGTGCAAAATATAACATAGGAGCAGCAAATTGGACTTTGTTCAATGAAACCCTACAAAAAGAAATAGAAAAAAACCAGTGGAATGATAAAGGAGCTGATGAACTAAGTTGTATGATAACAGAAGTCATAACGAAGTCAGCAAATTTAGCTATACCTAAAGTCAAAGAAGGATTTAGACGATTTCCTTGGTGGAACCAAAAATTGAATAGAAAAAAAAACATAGTCAGAAAAGCAAGAAAGAAATTTCAGAGAAGCAATAATGAAAACAAAGACATAAACTATTCAGAATATGTAAAGCAGCGCAAAGAATACTGCAATATGATTAAACATACAAAGAAAGCGTCATATCAAAAATTTATTGAAGAAGACCTACAAAAAGACCCTTGGGGAAAAGCAAACAAGATAATTACAAATAAAATTAACAATGAAGATATAAAACGAGAAATTACAAAATCAGATGGCAGCAAGTGTACTTCAATAGAAGAATCAATAGAAACATTAGTGAACGAACTAATACCTTCAAATGAAAATGATAGATATCAGTTCTCTATCATCAAAGAAGAAATAAAAAACCAAGAAGAACAAATAGAAACAACAATAAGTGATCAAGACATAGGTGAAGCTATATTGGATATAAAAATGAATAAAACACCAGGATTGGATATGCTGAACGGGAAAATAATAAAAGAAGCATTCAAAGGAAACCCCAAAATATTTTTCTTGCTCTATAAAAAATGTTGGGAACAAAGAACATTCCCTAAAATCTGGAAAAATGGTAATTTAAAAATATTGACAAAACCAGGTAAAACCAATCTTACTGACCCAAAATCCTATCGACCTCTAACTCTATTAGATGAACTTGGTAAAGTACTTGAGCGTATCATTATTAATAAAATGCGCGAAACCACGCCTAATCAGCTTTTCTCAGAAAAACAATACGGGTTTATTAAAGGAAGAGACACAGTGTCTGCCATTTGTAAGTTAGTAAATACCATTAAATTCAGGCAAGAAAAATATGCTGCTGCCATTTTTGTAGACATATCTGGGGCATTTAATGAAGTTTTATGGACGTATGCTCTGCAATGTATGAACAATAAAAATGTGCCTAAATCAATACTACAAATGCTTGTGAGCTATTTTGAAGAGAGAACAGTTATCTATGAACACTATAAAAAAACCCTAACGAAAGGGTGTCCACAAGGATCCGTAGGTGGAGCTACGATTTGGAATTTTGTTATGGACACGTTTCTACAAGTTGATTTCCCAGAGGAAATAGAAATAATCGCATACGCTGATGATATTGCGGCTGTAATAAAAGGAAATACCAAAAATCAATTGGAAAGTAGAATTAAAATTGTTACTGATGAACTTGAAAAGTGGATGAATAATTCAAAACAAGAAATTGCTACAAACAAAACGAAGATAATGATATTTGGAAAATTAAGAACTAAACCTAAAATTAAAATAAAAGAAAAAAACATCGAAAAAGTAAAACACTTCAAATATCTGGGCGTGATAATAGATGATAAGCTATCTTTTAACCAACACATAGCATACATAGCTGACAAGACGAAAAAAATATTCTTTGGTATACGACATCACTTGCAAAAAAATTGGAACACAGGAAAAGCACTAAATCAGATTTATAAAATGGTCATTATTCCAATTATGTCATATGCCTCAAGCATATGGAGTCATCGGCTTGACATTAAAAAGGAGAGAGACTCACTAGCATCTGCCCAAAGACTCTGTTTAATTCAAGTAATTAAAGGATATAAAACCATATCGCACCATGCAACTCACATTATCGCGAATGAAGCGCCTATACATTTCATAATTAAAGAAAATGCCTGCATTGAAATATTTAGAAAAAATGGACAAGCCACATATATGGACCTTCAGTTCAATTCATTAGAACATACAAGAAGTGCTGTTAAAACAATCATTCGGGAAAAAACAATGTTTGACATCATCCACACAAGAGACCTGACGAGCATGATGTCTGGACATGGAGAGTTTCAAATACATCTGTTCCGCATCAACAAGACAAGGAGTGCTGACTGCCGTAGGTGTACAACTCCAGACACACCTAACCATAGGATCATGAACTGCCAATTATACGAAGAAGAGAGACAAACTTTGGTTAGGAAAGTGGGTACATATAGTAGTTACAAAGAATGTTTTGAAAAATGTTACAACAAAAAATGTCTTCTGGAATTATTAATCTTTTTAACCATAAAAAACTAGAAAAATGCTAAAATGGTACCATTGCTCTTTTATATGTTTCCATAATATTGAAATTTATAGATTATTCTATGTACTTATATTCTGCTTGCTTATACCATTTATTTATACAGTTAATTCAATGTTTAAACATACAGTTTAAACACACATTAGGTATATAGATACTTCACGTTGAAGTCGTAAAATAAAGAGTAAAAAAAAAAAAAAAAAAAAAATGAATGATCAAAAAAAAAATTCCAAACACTTTTAATATTATATTATACATATTATTTTTAATGTAAAGGAAAGGTAAAAAAAAGCAAAAAAAAAAAAACAAAAAACAAAAAAAAACAAAAGAAAAAAAAGACGAAAAAAAAAAAAAAAAAAGACAAAAAGACAAAAAAAAGAAAAAAAAAAAAAGACAAAAAGAGGAAAAAAAGACGAAAAAAAAGACAAAAAAAAAAAAAAAAAAAAAAAAACAAAAAACCTTCCTAATGCCTATTTATTTATTTTTTATTTTATTTTTCTTTCATCTCCTATCATAAACAATGTAACTAGGAATGCCTAATAAAAAAAAAAAATGCTTCTACCTTCTCCACAGGTAACACGACTATCACAGAAACATGACTCAACATACATACAATACACAACACTGACTAGACAATGACTTAACTCAAACTGCCCAACTAACAAAGACACCAATACAAATTTAATGTATCTTCCTGTGGTTAAATTAGCAGGGAGATACGCAAAGACAACACTCACAAAGACACAGAATACACAAATGACTCCATCACGACTTATCAACAAACTACATCACACATACACAAAGACAATTCACCTGATCTTCCTGTGGTTAAATTAGCAGGAAGATAACAACATGATCTATATTAAGACAACATTTAACAAGAAACAGAAAACACACAGGACAATAACAACAATTAAGGGGGGGAAGCGGATAAGTCAAAAACAGGAGCCGCACCCCCAAATAAAGCTAGATAAACTATATCTAGCAACAGTAAAGTTGCAATTATTATTATTTGCTACAGAGTGGACCCCGAACACCCAAGAACAGAGCAGAAAAAATCCTGCCCCGCTGGGGATCGAACCCAGGTCACCGTGTGTGCAATGCCTAGCGCGCTAACTCACTCTGCCACGGTGACTTCTAATATTAATTTATAGGTTAAGCGTTCACAGAAATATTATGTTATGTGTTTATAGTTATACAAAAATACAGCCAGCTTCGATGGTACGTTTAAAACACCAGTTCTCAATCAGTCACTCAAGTTAAGCAACGTCCAGCGAGGCTAGGACTTGGATGGGTGACCATTTAAATTCGAACCCTCGTGATGCTGGCTATTCCTTGCCCCACTAAGGATGGTTGATGTTAATACGGGTATAAGCAGTAAGCATTGGTAGTCAAGTGGTTAACGCGCTAGTCTGGTAAATCCAGGTAGCGTAGGGATCCGTTGGTTCGAATCCCACCTAGTGCATGAATTTTTCCTCATTAATTTGAGTTTGTGACCACATAATAATAAGACTCTGAGGGTTGGGTGGTAGGAAATGCTTTGAGCATCAACCTCGCCTGGTGGTTACCTTCCACTAAAGACTTTTATCATTATTATTTATTTATAACCTTCTACTCGTATAGTATAACAGAGATGTTAAGCAATACTAAATAAAACAGAATTTTGTATCACTAAAGAGTTTTATTATTATTATTCTAAGCATTGTAAGTGACCTGTGAGAACAATGCCAAGATAAAGGCTTGAATTGCTCTCTCCACCAATCGTGCTTGAAGAACTTGGTTAATTTAATTATTATTTGGATAAAAAAGAAGGTCAATCCATGTCATTCTGGAAAGGGGAAAGCTCGGTCAAAATTTCCCGCTCCGGCCGGGATTCGCACCCGGGTCAGGTTGAGTCCAATTGGAATTTTTATTTTTTTTTGCACAGCCAAAAATGTGTTATTTATTTTTCACAAAATCTTCCTGTTATATTTTTGCACATAATTATGTGTACAACATGATGCGTCTGATGATACAATTAGAGCATAGCGCCTATAGCTTAGCGTATGTATGTACTATGTATTTATGTATGTATGTACTATGTATGTACTATGTACCCAGTGCCCAGGGGAACCGTGCGAGTGTCACCGAATTCAGCAAGTGGAACCAACACCGGGCGAGTCATGTGGAAATGAGGCGTGAATTTCCCGAGCGCCATTCCACACCTAGTACAATGCTACGAGATTTAGTACATTTGCAAAAAGCTGTTATAGCCAGCGTCGATGGCACGTTGAATACACCAGTTCTCGTTTTGTCACGCAAGTTAAGCAACGTCCAGCGAGGCTAGAAATCGGATGGGTGACAATTCAAATTTGATCCCGCATAATGCTGGCTATTCGTTGCCCCACTCAGGCTTGGTGAGGATAATTTGAGTAGCTGCTTTGTGAGTTTCCAGTGAATGGAGAGTAAAGTCCTTTTTGTGATATGAGTTCACATGAGCATGCAGTTAAAAGCGACGTTATGAAAACTTATACAAATATGAAAACTTGAACTTATATAAATGGGACTTGTGTAAGCAGGTAACCTTGATAAACTGAAAAACACTTGTGTTCCTTATAAAGATTTTGTGCTTCAAAAGCTTTTTGAAACACAAAACAGGAAACCTGTATGAACAGGAAAATTTTCCGATCTGTATAATATTTTGGGGCTTTTTTAAAGTAAATTTACCTGCAGACACAAATGGATTTTCTGCTGCTAAATCCGTCAACAAACACGTCTTTTAACTAACACATCCATCTAAAATGTCCTTTAACTTTTAAAACATCCATGAATTAACATATTAATTCACGAACCCATCCATTAACTAACTCGTCCATTACCTAACAGATTCATTAAATGACACACTCATTAACTAACACTACCAATAACTAGCTCGACTATTAGCGAAAACGCCCGTGTATTGACTCGTCCATTTACTAACACATCCATTAATTAACACGTCCATTAACTAACACATCCATTAACTAACACGTCCATTAACTAACACATCCATTAACTAACACGTCCATTAACTAACACATCCATTAATTAAAATGCCCGTGTATTAACTCTTCCATTAACTAACACGCCCATTTACAAACTCGTCCATTAACTAACACGCCCATTTACAAACACATCCACTAACTACGTATAACCCATCCATTCATCATCTCCACAGAACAGGGACGCCATATTTTGCCAGGTACGCAGCGGTGCGTAAAAGTAGCCCCAAGTTGAATGACCTGTGCCCGAAGTGTGCCTAATTTGTGGAGCGCGAAAAAAAATTTCTGCGTCCAATTTTTTCGCTACAATTATTATTGTCGCCAAGAATGAGTGGTCGAATTCGCGCGGCTGTCTTCTCATTTCTTTCTCTCTCTCTCTTTCTCTCTCTCCCTATCTCTCTCTCTCCCTGTCTCTCAGAAGTTTGCATAAGCTTAGGAGATAATATTAAGAAATATTATTATTGTACAAATAAAAAGAACTATTTTATTCAATTCAATTCAATTCTACCTCTCTCTCTTTCTCTCTCTCTCTCTAACTCTCTCTTTCTCTCTCTCCCTCTATCTCTCTCTCTGCCTCTATCTCCCTCCCTCTCTCTCTCCCTCTCTCCCTCCCTTTCCCTCTCTCTCTCTCTCTCTTTCTCTCCCCCTCTCTCCCTCTCTCCCTCTCTTTTTCTCTCTCTATTTCAATTAGCTAAAGTGGTAATTATTTTGTAATCTCAAATTATTGTAAATAAAGTTGAAAATTCAAGTTCAAATTCAAAAATTCTCCCTCTTTCTCTCTCTCTCTGACTCTCTTTCTCTCTCTCTCTTTCTCTCTCTCTCTATCTCCCTCTCGCTCCGTCTCTCGTCTCTCTCTCTCCTCTCTCTCCTCTCTCTCTCTCTCTCCTCCCTCTCTCTCTCTCTCTCCCTCTATCTCCCTCTCTCTCTCTCCCTCTCTCTCTCTCTCCCTCCCTCCCTCCCTCTCTCCCTCCCTCTCTCCTCTCTCCCTCTCTCTCTCTCTCTCCCTCCCTCCCTCCCTCTCTCTCTCCTCCCCCTCTCTCTATCTTTACCCCTTCTCTTTCTCTCTCTCTCTTCTCTCCCCCCTCTCTCTCTCTCCCTCTCTCCTCTCCCTCCCTCCTCTCCCTCTCTCCCTCTCTCTCTCTCCCCTCTCTCTCCTCTCTCTCTCTCCTCCCCCTCTATCTCCCTCTCCCCCTCTCTCTCTCTCCCTCTCTCTCTCCCTCCCTCCCTCCCTCTCTCTCCCTCCCCCCTCTCTCTCCCTCCCCCCCTTTCTCGCTCCCTCTCTCCTTTCCTCTCTCTATCTCTCCCCTTCCTCTCTCCTCCCTCTCTCCTCCTTCTCTCTCTCCCTCTCTCCTCTCTCTCTCTCTCTCTCTTCTCTCTCTCTCACTCTCTCTCTCTCTCACACACACACACACACACACACACACACACACACACACACACACACACACACACACACACACACACACACACACACACACACACACATAAGATAAGATACTATCGGAAGTAAAGCAGAGAGAAAGCGAGAGAGTGAGACCGGAGGTCAGTGAAAATTTTGGCAAGAGAATCTGTCCTGTCGCTTGTGTGTCTGATTAGGAGCGGCGGCATTGTTGCGAGTTAAAGTGTGTTCACCCCTGGGGTGTCCGCTAATTAGTACGCCTTACATAGCTTGGGGATTTGCAAAACAATATCGTTATTCACTGAACTAAATTTAGGCCTGAGAAGTTGCCATTATTATTATTATTTAACACTGTATATATGGATATAATTTACAACACGGATAATTACAAATTAATATACAATTTAAGAGAAGTACAAAGAGAAAAAATCGAAGAAAAAATAAATAGTATGTCATAATATATGTCCTAAATAAAGGGCGGGGTTATTGCCTTGTGCATAGTAAAAATAATCTGTAGTTCCTAGTAAGCTGAAAATAGCACCATTGAATTCCTCGTTGGAAAATACATTGGAATGGACTCTCATTTTGTTATCAAATTCACCGGGGAAAATTGCCATGTTTACCTATAAATTCACATGTATAATCCTATGGGACAAGTAGAAAGTAAAAATTTGTGGTGAAGCACAAGGCCTCTTTAGAATTTTTGTGGGTAGCGCAGCATTACTAAGAGCCTCCTTCACTTTAAGAATTCTATTACATTAATTTCTTTTTACTCTGGTAATGCAGCCACTGGTCGTTACTCATTTAAGTAACTACTCATTTTCTCACGAGGTTCGAGTGGACCCCGAACATCCAAGTACAGAGAAGAAAAATTCTTGCTAAACTGGAGATATCGAACCCAGTCAACATACGTGCAACACTGGTTTGGATTCGAACCCACGGATCATGGTTTAACTTCGATTTCAACTGCTTAATAGACCATTAACATAGGTTTACCGAGACACAAAAATGGGTTTCTTTCTGTTATTCTATTACAACTTTAGAGTTTAGCGCAGAATAATAGGACTTTTTCGTATGTTCAATGGGCAGTCTATAAGGGAATACAACTCCAGTTTAGATACGCGTACTTGCTGTGAGTAAAAACAGCAAAGTCTGTCCCGGTAGCTCAGTGGTAAAGGCGGCACTTTGTGAATCCAAAGAATCCAGAGGTCGTAGGTTCGAAACCCGGGCGGTACATTACATCCTCCCATTTGGGATTTTTACCATATAATAATATGTTGTCTTGGGCTTACTGCTGGAATAATGGGACTTTAATAGTCCTACTCGGGCAGTATAAATAAGGCGATATTATTATTATTATCTGGATTACCACCGACCTCATTAGCTTGATCGATAAGGTAGTGGACTAGTAACATGGAGGTCGGTGGTTCAAGTCCCGGTTACAGCGTAGTTTTAGTAAAGCGAGTTTGAGTAGTTGTGATATCACGAAAGTGATGAACACAAATATGATAACTTTTTATCTGGATTACCTGGCTAGCGCGTTAACCACTTGACTACTAAATAATTTGTTCTAAATAAAAGAGGTTAATATTTTATTATATTTAATCATATATGTTTTATTATATTTAATCATGTTTGTTTTATTATATTTAATCATGTATGTCTTATGTCTTGCAGAGCTCTACAAGTATACTACGAGCAGGGTAGGAGCCTCTCTGATATCCTCTCTGAACAGAAGGCACTGGAGGGGGGGAGTCAGCTGGGGGGTCCCCTGAGGTTCCCCAACACGGTCATTCTGTGGCTGCAATGCGACAAGGTGGGTATATATATAAGTAAGTAAGGACAAGGTGGGTATATGTATAAGTAAGTAGGGACAAGGTGGGTATATGTATAAGTAAGTAGGGACAAGGTGGGTATATGTATACATAATTGTATATATGTATAATTGTATATACAGGGTGTCCATAAAGTCCTACTCCGCCCCCCATATCTCCAGAACGGCTGAAAATATAGAAAAACTCAAAAACCCGTATTCCTTAACTTTTTTGGGGGATTAAGTTTCAACTAAAAGAAAATTGCCTACACTGCCCTAGTCCGGCTCGGCACGGACCAACTTTAAAATCTTAAATGGAATGATATAATATATCTTGTTGCATATTGTTTTATAGGTCTCATTAGAGAAATTCATTGCAACAAATTTTATTTATGTAGGGACTAGCCGAAACCCGCCATTTTCTGGTCGGTAAGGTTGTTGCCCGTGGCTGGCATTGTATTTGGAGTTTTAAAAATCCTATCTTACTTAATACGACCCTATACGACAAATAAAAGCTCCTTGCCAAATTCCAAGTCATTTGGCCCAGTCGTTTCGGAGTTATGTTGATCATAAATGAGAATGTAAATCGATTTTATGTATCAAGATTAGGGGGTCAATTCTCATACAAAATTGATATCTTCGAAATCCATCAAATATGCGTATTTTGGGTGTTATATATTTTCTATTTTTACCCCTAATGTTGTGATTAAAAGCTTAGGTGGAGAGAAAAAGTAGAGGAAGATAATGTAACTTATATTTGAGTGAGAAGGGGTGTACTAAGGAGGGGTAATAGCCTTTGAACGATGTTCATGTTGTGGGGATAGTTCAACTCAATTTAATACATTGAAAGCCCCTTCAATTTTGTTTCAAAAATGTACTAGGAAGGACCCAATAACCCTTGAACATTTTCCAAATTGCCATGTTGTGGCGATAATTCAACTCAATTTAATTAATTAAAAGCCCCTTCAATTTTGTTGCAAAATCTAAATAAAAAAAAAAAAAGAAAAAACGAGAGCTTTGACTTTGATGTTGTAGGAGTCAAAGAGTCATTTCAGACTTTCAACCCACACAATTTGCGTGATTAGATAAGAAAGTCAGGCTCGTCTTCAGGACAGAACTGCCGAGACAAAATGGTTTGAGGGGCCGGACCCGACACAGAAAAGGGGGAAAATCAGGGGCCTGGCAAAGCTGTAAACGGCCCTGGTATATATTATTACTTTCCTTATTTTTTATACATAAATTAAAGCGAAAAATTAGGGGCCCTGGCAAAGCTGTAAACGGGCCTGATATATTATTTTATACATAAAGTTCTGGCGAATAGGCATTACAGGGAACAATCGGGGGCCTTGCAAAGCTGCTGTGCATGGTTCTGCATACATTCACGGGTCTGTATTTTTATAAAAAATTCTAGTCATCTAGTGAAGGGTCAAAGGCATTAAAAGCGAAAAAATTGGAGGCCTGTCAAAGCTGTAAACGGGCCTGTATGTATTATTTTTATACATAATGGCTAAACTAGATAAAAAAATAAAATGTATGTCGGATGCTATCACAAGCAACATCAGAGATAACATACCGTTGTGCGTCAGTTCGCCCGACTGGAGATAAGAAAGGAGCCTATAAGTAGATTAATAAAGGAGTAGCTTGATCGATAAGCCGGCAGACTTGTAACATGGAGGTCGGTGGTTCGAGTCCCAAGTTCAGCAAAAATTTAGCCGCGTGAGTTTGAGTAGTTGTGATATCACGATTTTGATTAATACGGTAACTTATATCTGATATCTTAATAAAGAAGTATATTCAGAGCCTAGATTTAGATCAATAAAGGAGCCTAGATTTAGATTAATAAAGGAGCCTATATTAAGAAATCAAGTAGTCACTGTGGCAGAGCGAGTTTGCGCGCTAGGCATTGCACACATGGTGACCTGGGTTCGATTACCAGCGGGGGAGGATTTTGCTCTGTACTTGGATGTTCGGGGTCCACTCATACCTCGTGAGGAAAAATGAGTAGCTGCTTTAATGTGAAGCAGCGACCAGTGGCAGAATCTTAGGCAAAAAAATAATACAAGATATTGTAAATTAAAGTGGTTAAGTCCTATGATTCTGCGCTACCCACTAAAATTGTGACATAATAACACAAAGAAAAAGCATTATTATTATTATTAAGAAATCAGCCTAGGTTAATTACCCTATATTTAGAGGGTCCCAAACCCAACATACTGGCCGAATTCCCGCAGACTAGCCGTATTTTGCCCTAAAACATTGCTTTCAAAACATACATATACTACGAGTGATCTCTGTTTCGACTTTTAATTATTAATTTAGGTTATTTAGAAATAAATTCAACACTTCATGTTTAGATATAAAATTTGATTATTCACCCCCATAACAACTCAACCAAAACGCACACTTCGTTTCTTTCCCCCAAACCCTCAGCAAGAAGATGAGACACAGATAATTCCTTCAAGATAAATAATCTGGGTATCATGGATGAAATTAATATTGACGTTTCTAATGCGTTCATTTATTTCAACACGTTGAACACCGAGGCTTTTTTCTAGTTTTTTTTCCGAGGTACATGGCACAAAATTGGGATTTTTAATTATGTCTACATAACCACGCGTCTACAGTAGTTCTTGTTTCATGACTACGAAATAAAAACGGCTATGAAACACTCATCTTTTCTTTCTTTTTTAAATGTCCCCTTTAGGTCACCGGTGGGTTTCATGACTGAGTATCATTGTGTGCTCTGAAAAATCTGAATGAAACCCATCGGTGACTTTCACGGAACATCAGTAAAACACCATGAAACCCACCGGTGGATTTCATGGTGTTCAACGTGTTAAAATAAAATGACAGAGCAAAGAGAAGAGACTAATGGTGTGACATGCATTATTGGCATCCGAACCTCCTCGCTCGAATCCCGTTTTGGTCGGGGACTTCCCTCCACCTTCTGAATTCAATGTTCTGGATGAGCTTATATCTCGAGAACTCGAGATTTTCGACAGTTCTCGAGATATGAAATGACATGGAATTAATGCGGTTTCATTTGTCAGGAGTATATGTTCGAGCTATGGCCATGATTGTTGATTAAGTGGTGATCGTTTAATCTATTTGACGAATATATTTTTCTGAGAAGGAAAGATATGGGAGGGGGGAGGAGGAGGGAGATGTATAGGATAGGTGGATGTGAGTTGAAAATATTTTTTTTATTTAATATTTATATATTTTTTAGAATTAATTAATCTATTTAATTCTATTTTCTGCCTCTTTCTCTTTGTTATTTATTTTTACATTCACAACTCGTTTGTCTATCGCTTGTTCATTGTCTATTTGGCACGGAGCGCGAAACATTATTATTGTTATTATTAAACATATTTTGACCGAGGGCCTCAACAGTAAACTGAGTCTTGAGACTAGACGTGTGGGCGAACACTCGTCTGGCACGTGAGGAGTGTCGGGTTCGAATCTCGGAAAGGTCAAAGAAATTCGAAATTTAATGCTAGTCTAAAAAAGATTGGCTCTGCCCTTCGGCGCGTTTCTGGTGATTCTCGCTCGCATCAGTTCCTGATACAAAAGATATCACAGCCCATTCAAAGGGGCAATAGCTCGAGCATCAGAGGCACGCTTCCTCTCTGTAATGAGTTTGAAGAAATATTTTACCTTTGAAATATATTTGAGTCATCAGTTGAGAAAAAGATGCTAGTCTAAATTATACGGAATCTGATTTTGTAGCCATGAAACAGGAGCTACTGTAGACTCTTGTGGTCTGTGTTGTGGCTTGACCATCGCGTAGTATGCCTCCCCTCTGATGGGCGAAAAGAAACACTGAGCGCACGAATAGCTCAGTGGTTAAGCACTCGCTTGCCTTGCGGAAGGTCTCGGGTTCGAACCCCCGCACCGACAAAAATTTGTATTAGTAATTTTGTTACAATTGTTTGTAAGGGATATCTTCCGGTGCGCTCGTGCTGACCCAGCAGCTAAATGGGAAGTATTGTGTCACTTCTCGCCCATCAGAGGGGAAGCATACTACGGGATGGGCAGGCTGCAACACAGACCACAAACGTCTACAATAGCTCCTGTTTCATGGCTACGAAATAAAAAGGGCTGTGCACTACTCATCTTTAAAAAAAACTCCATTCAAAACATCCCTTTTTTTACCCTGAAAAGTACATATCACCTTCTAAACACCTTCATATGTCTCTAAAATTTGTTTATTTACCTTATATAATTTTCCCACCCCACCCCTCTCTTTTTACATATTTATTTTTATTTTAATAATATTTTTATTATTTTTTATTTTTATAATAATATGTTAGAGTCCATTAGTTTTGTAACTCTGTCAATTTCAACTTTCTAATTCTATTTCTCTGTAGCAAATATTCAACTTATTCTATAAATAAAAAACTATTAATTCTCCATTGTCAAGGCCAGGAGGGGTGTTAAAAAATGTTTTGGGCCTCCATTAATTTTAATTTTTATCGCACCCCCATGAGAGTGAGAGAGAGCAGTTCGTTAAAATAAAATTTAACATTCCATAGGTCATTTCTTCATTAGGTAGTTTAACATAAATTTAACATCACAATTTTCTAATATGTATACCGTATGTAGGTATAACATACACATGACATTATGTATGTATATTTGTATTTATATATAACTAGACTGTAAGACAAAGCTACCCACCAAATTTCAGCTTCCTAGGACTTACCAATTCGGAGAAACAGTGATGAATCAGTGAGTCAGTCAGTCAGTCAGTCAGTGAGTCAGTCAGTGAGTGAAACTCTCTTTTATAAGTATAGATATGTAGAGTAATTTAGAGTGCATATGTTTAACATAAATATACATTATACATACTAACTTACACATATACATAATAAACATTCTTTAAAATGTTTAGCTGCCTATTTGGATTATCGCGTCATTTTATTCTCGTATTGTGGGATGTGTCTCATGAGAATTTATGATCAGCTACGTTGAGAATCACTTTTTTATGTCACTTTTTTAGTCCGAAAATCCACACCATTTGTTCTATTCTTGATTTTTTTATTATTTAAAATATTTCCACACGCGTCTTTTGTGGCGACCCTGAGACAATGAATCAAAATAATAACAATAAATAATAATACCAATGTTTAATAATAATTATAATATAGAAATAATATATGGTTTTTGTGTTATTTGATCACAATTCTAGTGCCGGGCAGGAATTTTTCTGCTCTGTACTCTGGGTCCACTCATACCTCGTGAGGAAAAATGAGTGGCTGCTTTGATTTGAAGAAGCGACCAGTGTCGGAATCATAGGAAAAACCAGCGACACCAGTTCTAGTTATGTCACTGAAGTTAAGCAACGTCCAGTGAGGTTATGACGTGTATGGGTTACCATTCAAATTCAAACCACCGAGTTTCAATGGCAAAAAAATAGCACAAAATATTGTATATGAAATTGGTAAAGTCCTATGATTCTGCGCTACCCACTAAAATTGTGTTATAAAAATACAAAGAAAAAGCGTTATTATTGTTATTTCTGACATTACTCACTTAAGGGCAAATATGGTATTTCCAGTGTGAATTCAACAGTTCCTATATCTACGTTCTTGAAGAGTGGTCAATAATTCAGACCGGATTACAAAACGTCCTAAGTCTTGATTTTCTTTGGCTTACATTCTCTCTCTTCTAACAAACATTGTATGTTGAGGAAGAACTGAAAGATGTTTGATGTTCGAAATCTATGGAATCCTTTCAATCAACATAGAATCGTTGGAGAAAAATATCATTGAAATCCGTTTGGTTGTTTCTGAGATTTACAAGGAACCCAAATAACAGATAGAAAGATAGAAAACCAAAGTTGCTCAGGAATATAAAAGCTTTTGAAGACGGAGCAAAAAAAATGGTCATTTTTTTATTTACAAAAACGGTTACAATACTTCAGGTAATATATTTAATATTCGATATCCTTAGAAGTAATATTATTATTAAACAATTAAAAAATGAGAGATAATATAGGAAAGAAAATAATATACCTACAAAAAAAAAAGAAGATAAAAATAAATATAAATGTTCAAACTAAAGGGCGGGGTTGCTGCCTATTGCAATTTCTTCCACCCAACCCTTATACAAATCAAGAGGTGAATTCTAACTAGCAGGTTCTTTTTGGGCCAAGAAGCACTTTTGAAGTTCCGTGTGACCCCAAATGGGTACTCATGGCACTGAACGTGTTAACACTTTGATTTTTCCAGCTATTGCTCTTTAAGAATAGTTTTTCTGATTTCACCGACCTCAGTAGCTTGATCGATAAGGCGGCGGACTCGTAACCTGGAGGTCGATGGTTCGAGTCTCAAAAGTTTTTTTCAGTAAAAATTTGGCAGCATGAATAGAATTATCTACTCACGCTGGCCAAAATAAATAAAATAATAATAATAACGAAAGAAACTATCAACACAAATATGATAACTTTTTTTTTTAATTTGGGTTTACCCCCGCTTTCAAATGCATGGTCAATCATGACGTAGATTTTACATTCCATTCGTTAGAAACTCACATACCAGCTACTCACATTAACCTCACCCAGCCTGAGTGGGACCGGAAATAGCCAGCATCACGAGGGTTAGAATTTGAATGGTCACTCATGCAAGTCCTCACTGGACGTTGCTTAATTTGAGTGACTGAATGAGAACTGGTGTGTTCAACGTGCCATCGACTCTGGCTTTAACTTCTTTTTTTTCTCTTTTTTTTTAATGAACACTTATTTAAGGTCTATAACAATCGAAGTCTTTGCCCCTTTTAACTTTTTAGTTTTCAAATTTCGTGTCATTCTTTAGTTCACAGTAGTGAAAGGCACGCATCTCCCGCCAAAGATTGCCAAATTATGAAGTGCCATTTTTCGCATAAATCATGAAGAAGAGGCCGTTAGAGTCTGTTGTGTGGGATGTGGGAGGAACGCAGACTAAATCTATCTGTGATACAGAATCATGTGCTCTACATGTGGTATAAGTAGGCCCTACATCTGTGATACATAGATATATGCTCTATATACATTTGTGATACATAGTAATATGCTCTATATACATCTTTGATATATAACAATAAAATATGCTCTATAAATGTTTGAAAATATAGTGTTATATCTCGTGATGTTTTATTCAGACAGCAAATAACATACACATTGTGTATTTGTATCTTTAGTATTAGAGGTATCATGTAGGTGCCAAGTCGCATTTTTAATCTCCGAAACGATGGTTTGATCCCTTTGTGTTTTTCTTCCACAAAATCTAGGAAACACTAGATTCACAAGGTCTCGTTTTTCCTCACGAGGTACATATGTGGACCCCGCAACATTCAAAGTAGAGAGTCGAAAAATTGCGACCCTGCCAGGATTCGAACCCAGGTCACTGTGCGTGCAAAATTTGGCTGCAGACCAACACTCCCCCAGCTGTAGCAATGCCGGCTTGTCTGGTTACAATAACAACAGGACCAAAAATACAATACTTTCCTTATTATAGGATACTTTTTCTACCTAAAACTTAAGATTAAGAAGGACCTAATTAATATTACAAATGTGTTTTTATATTATATATTGTAGATAAGTAGATGGTCTTATGTTAGATAGCTTTATAACAACTGGAAAGCCGCGTTCACAATAATTAGTACATAGTTCTATCTTTTCCCCCAGGCTGTGCTGAGGGGTATTTTTCTTTAGGATAGAAAAAAAAATTGCAGGTTCGATATTTCCAAATATTTCCATTCCATTCCAAGGTCAACTTCACCACATTCGTGAAAGAAAAATGCGTTTCGGTATACTTTGAAAGATAAAAGTATACCGAAATGCACTTAACCTGTAAAAGAACTGGAAGCAAGAATTTTCTACTTCCATTTTGGTTAACCAAACTGGAAGCAGGAATAGGAAAAATTTCCTCTTCCAAAAGAAAAATGACTGGCTTCCACTTTGGTTCATTTTATTCCAGTTGCATCCTCTTTGGTTAGAAAGAAAAATACGGCTCTGGACAAATGGTTGGAAAGCCGCGTACACACGATTATTTGAGCCACGGAGGTTGGCTGTTCAATTTGTTTGTCGGAAGTAATGGATAGTTTTCTCTCTTTTTTCCCAGGCTGTGCTGGACAAACGACTGGAAAGCCGCGTTCACACGATGATTGAGAACGGACTCGTGTCGGAACTGCTCGGGTTTCATCGGAAGTACAACGAGGAGAGATTGAAGCATCAGCTGTGAGTAGATCAGAGAATTAAAGGTTGGGTGGAAGAGATTGCCAGAGGCATTAACCCCGCCCTTTAGTTAGAACATCTATACTCGTATTTATTTTATTCCTTTTATTAATTTATTTATTTACACTTTATTTAATGTGCATACTATATACAACAATTACAACACAGATGATTACAAATTATATACAATAAAAGAGAAGTAAAGAGAGAGAAATATAAATAAATATATACATAATATATGTCCTAGCTAAAGGGCGGGGTTATTGCCATTGGCAATCTCTTACACCCAACCCTTATGTTGGTTTGTTTATCTTTTCTTTTCTTGTTTATATTGTTCTAAATTTTGTAATTTTTGTATTCTATTTTTTATAATTACTTGTTTGTACATGTACATAAATGTCCTATTAATAAAGAGTTACATAGTAATAATAGTAGAATGAGAGTAGACCAGGGGCACATTCCAAAAACACTCTCCGCTCTCAAAAGTCCCGAATCTCCCTTTCAACCGTGACACAACGCACTCTGATTGGTTATTGCGTTCGAATTAACCAATCAGAGTGCGTTTTGTGACAGTTGAAAGGGAGATTATGAGAGTGGAGAGTGTTTCTGGAACGGACACCGAACCTTCAGAATCCACTCTCACTCTCATATTTCCCAAATCTCTCTTTCAGCTGCACTCTGAGTGTGTTGTCTACTTGACTAAGAGGAAAAAGAGCATCTGCATTGGTAGTCAAGTGTTTAATGCGTTAGTCTGGTAATCCTTCCCCTCTCCCCCTATTTCTTCCCACTGCTTCTCCTCTCAGCTCCAGGTTAGGGCGGGGGTACCCCAGGGTTCGGTCCTTGGTCCTCTCCTGTACCTGCTCTACATGAATGACATCACCTCAGCAGATCCTACTGCTCACCTTACACTATTTGCAGATGACACTACAATTCTAATCTGTGGTTCTGATGTCATGCATAGGGCGGAGGCAGTGATGACCAACATCCAGAACTGGTTCCGCCAAAACAAACTACACCTGAATGAGGGTAAAACTTCCTTTATGTATTTCAATTCCTCCTCTTCTACTCCTCCCCCTCCTATCCAAGCTAATAACCTCCTAATTCCACATTTTCCTGAATCTAAATTCCTTGGTCTGACAGTTGATAATAAGCTAAAATGGAAAACACACATAGAGCTTCTCCAGCCTAAGCTCGCTTCTTCTATTTTTGCTATTGGATCAGTCAGACGGAATGTTGATTACAGTGCTGCTCTCCTTTCCTATTTCTCCTATTTCCATAGCGTGATGAGCTACGCCATAATTTTCTGGGGTTTCTCTCATCACGCTAAACCTATCCTTATTCAACAGAAGAGGGCTGTGAGAACCATATTTGGACTTGGTTGGAGAGTTTCCTGCAAACCTGTCTTTAGGCAGCAGGGAATCCTCACATTCTATGCTCAGGTTATTCTGGACTCTTGTGTCTTGATACACAAATTATCTCCAAGCCTCCTCAAGCACAGTAATGTTCACAACTATAATACGAGGAATAAGGATAAACTTGTAACAAGCAAAGTTATGGACAAATCATACTTGAAAGAGGGCATAAAACTGTTCAACAAAATTCCTCCGTCCATAAAAGAAATTCAAAACGTCATCCTATTCAAAAAATGCCCTCAAAGAACATTTACTTGTGCTAGCCCCTTATTCATTTGAGGAGTTTCCAGGATAACTTGATGTAAGTCCACCTTCTTCTGTCCTCACTGTCATCATCATAATTTTCATTAAAATCATCACCATCACCACCACCACCCCCACCACCATCATCATGACCACCACCCTCATAATCATCATCATCATCACCACCATCAATACCATCATTATTCCCTCCTCCTCCTCCCCCACCTATTCTTCTAATTCTACAATATATGCATACACCTATTATTATTTTTATATATACATATATTATATTTAATTTTAAGTACCCTTGACGTTGTACACGTACAATAATGTATAATTTGTACAAAAAAAATATAATAAAAAATAAAAAAATAATCCAGGCAGCGCAGGGATCCGTTTTTTCGAATCCCACCCAGTGCATGAATTTTCCCTCGTTTGTTACCACATAATAATAAGAAAGGGTTAGGTGGTAGAAAATGCTTTGAGCATTAACCTCGCCTGGTGGTTACGTTCCACTAAAGAGTGTTATCATTATTATTGTTAGACTAAGCTATCAAATTATGATTTTGTCTTATTGTGTATCTTTTTGTTGTTGTTCTTCTTCTTCTTTTTTTAAAAAGGTATAAAAAGGGTTGGGTGGAAGAGATTGCCACAGGCAATAACCCCGCCTTTAAGGTAGGACATTAGCTTTATTCTCTTGTTTTTCTTATTTCTTTATTCGATCTATTTATTATTTTTTTTTCCTTATATGTAATTTCAATTTATTATTCTGCCAATATTGTACTTTGTCCTTACCTAATAAAGCGTTACAAAAAAAA
This sequence comes from Bactericera cockerelli, assembly GCA_024516035.1. Classification (NCBI taxonomy): domain Eukaryota; kingdom Metazoa; phylum Arthropoda; class Insecta; order Hemiptera; family Triozidae; genus Bactericera; species Bactericera cockerelli. The sequence continues at coordinate 6,294,358 of CM044963.1, read as the reverse complement.
CCAAAATTTTAAAAAACATCTCTAACCAAAGAAGAAATGATTTGTTTTTTTGTCATTTGTTTTTTTTTTCTTTCGTTCTTTTATTAATTTTATACTGTTACCTGTACTTTGTCCTCCTAATAAAGCTTTAAAAAAAAAAAAAAAAAAAAAATGATATTCTCAATATTTTCCAGTGAGCCAGACTACACGAAGGGCATCTTCCAGTCTATCGGCTTCAAAGAGTTCCACCCGTATCTGACCCTCTCGTCGGCCGAAGAACGAAGCTCGGCCGCGGGCCTCGAACTGTTTGGCCGCTGTGTGGCCGCGCTGGTGTTGGCCAACGTTCAGTACGCCAAGCGACAGAACCAGTGGGTGCGGAATCGTCTGCTCAAGTGTCCGGACCGAGCGGTGAGTGAACCACCCTGTATGCGATTGTCATGGAGTTGTCGTGTGTTTCTCGGCGGTGAGATAGATACCCTGTATGATTTTATATAATATAATATCATATAATAATATGCTTTTTCTTTGTGTTATTATGTCACAATTTTAGTGGGTAGCGCAGAATCATAGGACTTTACCACTTTAATTTACAATAACTTGTATTATTTTTTTTTTTTGCCTAAGATTCTGCCACTGGTCGCTGCTTCACATTAAAGCAACTACTCATTTTTCCTCATGAGTGGACCCCGAACATCCAAGTACAGAGCAGAAAACCTCCCCCGCTGGGAATCGAACCCAGGTCACCATGTGTGCAATGCCTAACTCGCTCTGCCACGGTGACTACTCTATGATTTTATATAATAAAATATGGAGGTTAGTTGATGGCATGAATATTCAGAACTATTACCTGCTGATGAAAGCAAATAAGCTCGAAACAGCTGTCCAGGTATGTTCTGATATTCATGTACATCTAGTACAACTTCTCACTTTTCTGTTTATACTGATTAATACTGGTTTTTCATGTGGTTTTAATTGAGGGGCGCCCTGTCTAATTTTTATTACTACAATCTTATTTTATAATTCGGCGTTTAAAGCCAAAAGACTTATTATGTGGTCAAAAATCAAAATCCCAAACAGTAGGATATTTTGTCATGTCCCGGTTGGGTTTTGAACCTCGTGATTATCAGACCGACGCGCGCTGCCTTGACAGAGCTACCAAGACGATGAATCTGTCAGTCAAAACTATTTTTATTTGTGATAACAATGGGTTGGCAACATACAGAAATATAATTCTTACACAAGTTACAATAAAAAAAGCATGAAGAATATTAACCCTGAAGTAATGCGAAAGCGGTTCCGGGGCACACGTCCCTTTTTTTAAAAAAATAAATGAAGAATATCAACATAAAATTATCTACCTTTTTGTTTAGAGATGAGTGTTTCACGGCCTTTTTTATTTCGTAGCCATGAAACCGGAGCTACTGTAGACTTGTGGTCTGTGGGTAAACACAAGCGCACCAGAATGTATCCCTTACAAAGAACTGTAACCAAATTAAGAATACCAATTTCTTGTCGGCACGGGGGATCGAACCCGGGACTTTATTTATACTGCCGGCGGCGGCGTAGGACAAAAGAGTCCAATTTTTGCTAGCAGTTTAAGCAAACTCTTTTTTATTAATTTAACTAGTTTAAGCAAACTCTCATTTATTTCTTAGAAGCTTTAGCTTAGGAAAAATACCTCTGTATATTTTTTTTTTTTAGTTATCATATTTGTGTTTAATCACTTTCGTGATATCACAACTACTCAAACTCGTTTTACAAATTCTACGCTGAAACCGGGACTTGAACCACCGACCTCCAGGTCACAAGTCCGTCACCTTATCGATCAAGCCACTGAGATCGGTCTACCTCTGTATATGTTATCCTGTTATTAAATAAATAAATAAATTTTAAAAAAAATAACTTAATCCTTCCCTCTCAGGTTCCCCCGTGTACTCTCTCAACTGCACGGATTTGTCCACCTGGCCCCAGTCAGTCTCCGAGCCCGCTCTGCACATTGTCGAGAGCTATTTGTGCAACAAGCCCCCGAGTATCGAACCCTTGGCCAAGGAGTTCTCAGACCCGAGCTACTACAACGCGGGAAGCTACCCGTGTGATGTGTGCAGCCGGGTGTTTGTGGGTGAGTCTTTTTTTTTTTTTTTTTTTTTTTTAAAGCTTTATTAGTAGGACAAAGTACAATGGTAACAGTATAAAATAATAAAAAAAAGAACAAATGACAAAGTAAAGAAGTAAAAAAGAAAATAAAAATAATGTCCTACCTAAAGGGCGGGGTTATTGCCTGTTTCAATCTCTTCCACCCAACCCTTGATGTGTATAGCCGGGTGTTGTGGGTGAGTCTTGTGATGTGGTAGCGGGTGTTTGTGGGTGAGTCTTGTGATGTGTAGCCGGGTGTTTGTGGGTGAGTCTTGTGATGTGTGTAGCCGGGTGTTTGTGGGTGAGTCTTGTGTGTACGGTGTTTGTGGTGAGTCTGTGTGTTGTCGGTTTTGTGGGTGAGTCTGTGTGTGTAGCCGGTGTTGGGTGGTTTGTGATGTGTGTAGCTGTTGTGGTGAGTCTTGTGTGTAGCCGGGTGTTTGTGGGTGAGTCTTGTGTGTAGCCGGGTGTTTGTGGGTGAGTCTTGTGTGTAGCCGGTGTTTGTGGGTGAGTCTTGTGTGTGTAGCCGGGTTGTTTGTGGGTGAGTCTTGTGTGTAGCCGGGTGTTTGTGGGTGAGTCTTGTGTGTAGCCGGGTGTTTGTGGGTGAGTCTTGTGTGTAGCCGGGTGTTTGTGGGTGAGTCTTGTGTGTAGCCGGGTGTTTGTGGGTGAGTCTTGTGTGTAGCCGGGTGTTTGTGGGTGAGTCTTGTGTGTAGCCGGGTGTTTGTGGGTGAGTCTTGTGTGTAGCCGGGTGTTTGTGGGTGAGTCTTGTGTGTAGCCGGGTGTTTGTGGGTGAGTCTTGTGATTGTGTAGCCGGGTGTTTGTGGGTGATGTCTGTGTGTGTGTAGCCGGGTGTTTGTGGGTGAGTCTTGTGTGTGTAGCCGGGTGTTTGTGGGTGAGTCTTGTGTGTAGCCGGGTGTTTGTGGGTGAGTCTTGTGATGTTGAGCCGGGTGTTTGTGGGTGAGTCTTGTGATGTGTTAGCCGGGTGTTTGTGGGTGAGTCTTGTGTGTAGCCGGGTGTTTGTGGGTGAGTGGTTGTGTGTGTTAGCCGGGTGTTTGTGGGTGAGTCTTGTGATGTGTGTAGCCGGTTTGTGGTGATTTGTGGTAGCGGTGTTTGGTGAGTCTTGTGTGTAGCCGGGTGTTTGTGGGTGAGTCTTTGTGTGTTAGCCGGGTGTTTGTGGGTGAGTCTTGTGATGTGTTAGCCGGGTGTTTGTGGGTGAGTCTTGTGATGTGTGTAGCCGGGTGTTTGTGGGTGAGTCTTGTGTTGTAGCCGGGTGTTTGTGGGTGAGTCTTGTGTGTAGCCGGTGTTTTGTGGGGTGAGTCTTGTGATGTGTTAGCCGGGTGTTTGTGGGTGAGTCTTGTGTGTAGGTGTTGTGGGTGTTTGTGATGTGTGTGGTGTTTGTGGTAGTCTTGTGTGTAGCCGGGTGTTTGTGGGTGAGTCTTTGTGTGTAGCCGGGTGTTTGTGGGTGAGTCTTGTGTGTAGCCGGGTGTTGTGTGTGTGTCGTTGGTGTGAGCGGTGTTTGTGGTGAGCTTTTGTGTAGCCGGGTGTTTGTGGGTGAGTCTTGTGTGTAGCCGGGTGTTTGTGGGTGAGTCTTGTGATGTGTGTAGCCGGGTGTTTGTGGGTGAGTCTTGTGTGTTGTAGCCGGGTGTTTGTGGGTGAGTCTTGTGTGTAGCCGGGTGTTTGTGGGTGAGTCTTGTGTGTAGCGGGTGTTTGTGGGTGAGTCTTGTGTGTAGCCGGGTGTTTGTAGTTTGTTGTCGGGTGGAGTCTTGTGATGTGTGTAGCGGGTGTTGTGTGTGGTGAGTCTTGTGTTGGTAGCCGGGTGTTTGTGGGTGAGTCTTGTGATGTGTGTAGCCGGGTGTTTGGTGTGAGTCTTGTGTGTGTTGTAGCCGGGTGTTTGTGGGTGAGTCTTGTGTGTAGCGCGGGTGTTTGTGGGTGAGTCTTGTGTGTGTAGCCGGGTGTTTGTTGGGTGTTGAGTCTTGTGTGTAGCCGGGTGTTTGTGGGTGAGTCTTGTGTGTAGCCGGGTGTTTTGGGTGGTTGAGTGTGTAGGGTGTTGTGGTGAGCTGGTGTGGGTGTTGTGTGGGTGGTTTGTGTGGTGTGTAGCCGGGTGTTTGTGGGTGAGTCTTTGTGTGTAGCCGGGTGTTTGTGGGTGAGTCTTGTGTGTAGCCGGGTGTTTGTGGGTGAGTCTTGTGTGTAGCCGGGTGTTTGTGGGTGAGTCTTGTGTGTAGTGTAGCGGGTGGTGTTTGTGGGGTGAGTCTTGTGTGTAGCGGTGTTGTGGGTGAGTCTTGTGTGTAGCGGTGTTTGTGGGTGAGTTGTGTGTAGCCGGGTGTTTGTGGGTGAGTCTTGTGGTGTTTGTGTGAGCTGTGGTGTTGGTGTTTGGGGTGAGTCTTGTGTGTAGCCGGGTGTTTGTGGGTGAGTCTTGTGTGTAGCCGGGTGTTGATGTGGTGAGCTGTGTGTGGTAGGGTGTGTTGTGGGTGTTGTGTGGTTGTGTGTAGCCGGGTGTTTGTGGGTGAGTCTTGTGTGTAGCCGGTGTTGTGGTTTGTGGGTGAGTCTTGTGTGTAGCCGGGTGTTTGTGGGTGAGTCTGTGTGTGGTGTTTGTGGGTGAGTCTTGTTGTAGCGGGTGTGTGGGTCTTGTGTGTAGCCGGGTGTTTGTGGGTGAGTTCTTGTTGTGTTAGCCGGTTGTTGTTTGTGTGGTTTGTGTAGTCTTGTGTGTAGCCGGGTGTTTGTGGGTGAGTCTTGTGTGTAGCCGGGTGTTTGTGGGTGAGTCTTGTGTGTAGCGGGTGTTTGTGGTGAGTTTGTGTTGTAGCCGGGTGTTTGTGGGTGAGTCTTGTGTGTAGCCGGGTGTTTGTGGGTGAGTCTTGTGTGTAGCCGGGTGTTTGTGGTGAGTCTTGTGTGTAGCCGGGTGTTTGTGGGTGAGTCTTGTGTGTAGCCGGGTGTTTGTGGGTGAGTCTTGTGTGTAGCCGGGTGTTTGTGGGTGAGTCTTGTGTGTAGCCGGGTGTTTGTGGGTGAGTCTTGTGTGTAGCCGGGTGTTTGTGGGTGAGTCTTGTGTGTAGCCGGGTGTTTGTGGGTGAGTCTTGTGTGTAGCCGGGTGTTTGTGGGTGAGTCTTGTGTGTAGCCGGGTGTTTGTGGGTGAGTCTTGTGATGTGTGTAGCCGGGTGTTTGTGGGTGAGTCTTGATGTGTGTAGCCGGGTGTTTGTGGATGAGTCCTGATGTGTGTAGTCGGGTGTGTTTTTTTTTTTTTTTTTAGAGTTGAGTATTTCACAGCCGTTTTTATTTCGTAGCCATGAAACAGGAGCTACTGTAGACGCTTGTGGTCTGTGTTGTAGCCCATCTCGTAGTATGCCTCTCCTCTCTGATGGGCGAGAAGTGACGCAGTACTTCCCGATTAGGTGCTGGGTCAACACGAGCGCACCGGAAGGTATCCCTAACAAACAATTGTAACCAAATTAAGAATACAAATTTTTGTCGGCACGGGGGATCGAACCCGGGACCTTCCGCATGGCAAGCTTAACCACTGAGCTATTCGCGCTTTTATTTGTATTTTTTTTTTTTTAATTTTTTTTTAAGTCTGGCTGGGGGACTATAAACAGGGAGTAGACCCGCAGTCTAGCCGGGGGACTATAAACAGGGAGTAGACCCGCAGTCTGGCTGGGGGACTATAAACAGGGAGTAGACCATGAGTCTGGCTGGGGTACTATAAACAGGGAGTAGACCATCAGTCTGGCTGGGGGACTATAAACAGGGAGTAGACCCGCAGTCTAGCCGGGGGACTATAAACAGGGATTAGACCCGCAGTCTGGCTGGGGGACTATAAACAGGGAGTAGACCATCAGTCTGGCTGGGGTGCTATAAACAGGGAGTAGACCATCAGTCTGGCTGGGGGACTATAAACAGGGAGTAGACCAGCAGTCTGGCTGGGGAACTATAAACAGGGAGGAGACCCGCAGTCTGGCTGGGGGACTATAAACAGGGAGGAGACCCGCAGTCTGGCTGGGGAACTATAAACAGGGAGGAGTCCCGCAGTCTGGCTGGGGGACTATAAACAGGGAGGAGACCCGCAGTCTGGCCTGGGGAGTATAAACAGGGAGTAGACCAGCATTGTCTTGGTTCTGGGGGTCCTTGTCAATTATTAGCCTCCTTGTAAAGACAGTGGTAGAATTGCTTGACGAGAACGATGACGGTATTTTATGATGATAATGTTTTCTTTTGTTTTGAGATAATAATAATAATATCGCCTTATTTATACTGTCTGATTAGGACTTAAGTCCCATTATTCCAGCAGTAAGCCCAAGACATATTATTGTGTGCTAACAATCCCATTTTTTTTTTTTTTTTTTTTTTTTGAAAGATGAGTGTTTTATAGCCTTTTTTATTTCGTAGCCATGAAACGGGAGCTACTGTAGACCCTTATGGTTTGTGTTGTAGCCTGTCCATCCCGTAGTGTGCTTCCCCCTCTGATGGGCGAGAAGTGACACAATACTTCCCATTTAGCTGCTGGGTCGACACGAGCTCAACGGAAGGTATCCCTTACAAACAACTGTATTTGTTTAATTATTGGAGGATAACTTGTCGTGTTCCGGTTGGGTTTCAAACCCGCGACCTCTGGAATCTCTGGAATCACAGAGTGTCACCTTTTGTTAATTCTGTTTAATTCTATTCTTTTTTTATTCTATTCCCTACTAACAGGCAAGCACCAGTACGATCAGCACATGAGTTCGCACAAACACCGCAAAGTGGTTGCTAAGATGCAAAGACAACTAGACCACATAATGCGAGTCAACCAAAGTATCGCACAGGAAGGAGTTAAGGATAGCGAGTTAACATGTGCATCAGTGGAAGAGAAACGTGATGTTTCTTGATATATTGTAGTAAGGAGGCAAGATGAAATTACTACCAATAATTCGAGTCAACCAAAGAATCGCACAGGAAGGTGTAAAGGATAGCGAGTTAACCTGGGCATCAGTGGATCCGAAACGCGATGTTTCTTGATAAGTACTTATGTAGTAAGGAGACAAAATGGAATTACTACACAACTAAAGCGAGTCAACCAATGTATTGCAGAAGAATGTGTCAAAAATAACGTGTTGCCTTGTGCATCACTGAAGCACGGTCACAGTGTGCTATGTATTGTACATTGCATACCTAAATAGTTTCAAGGCGGGCATAGAGAATTTCCTCCTATAAATTCATTGGAAATTCAAAATACATAATATTACTAAGTGATAGGAAATACTGTATTGTATTGTATTGTACGAATTTCTTTGTGGTGAAGCACAAGGCCTCTTCACAATTTTTGTGGGTAGCGCAGCATTACTAAGAGCCTCCTTTACATTTCGAATTATTCTATTACATTAATTTCTTTTTACTCTGTTAATGCCGCCACTGGTCGTTACTCATACAAGTAACTACTCATTTTTCCTCACGAGGTATGAGTGGACCCCGAACATCCAAGTACAGAGCAGAAAAAATCCTCCCCCGCTGGGAATCGAACCCAGGTCACCATGTGTGCAATGCCTAGCGCGCTAACTCGCTCTGCCACAGTGACTACTGATACTGATAGGAAATACTGTTTTCCATAGTATAGCTTAACATCTCTGTACTACATTATTATTATTAAACACTTTATTAGATAAGAAGACATATTATGTAAAATACAAATAATTATTATAACAATGAAAAAGAATAGAAACAATATATTATACAATAATTAGGAAAAAGGAAAGAAAAATATATATAAGCATATGTCCTAATTAAAGGGCGGGGTTGTTACCTATAGAAGAGAATAGAAAATAGCCTATGGAATACTAAAGAAAGTTATAAATAAAACTAGTTAGTCAAATAAGACCAGGTTTTCGTCCCTAACAATATAGTCTGCTGCTAGCCTATGCTCACTTCCTACTGGACTTGTGTAACTAGAGCGTCTCACTTTAAACTGGTTCAATAATCGTGATATAACCGCTGGTTTTGCTTTCTTTGTTTCCTGGACAACGCTGTTGTTAATATAAATAACTCTTTAGTGGTAGGTAACCACCAGGTAAATGTTCAAAGCTTTTTCTACCACCTAACCCTCAGAGCCTTGGTCAGAGTTCCAGTCATATATCAAGAGTCTGCCATCCAAGATGTCGTTTTGATGAGTACTGCCCATATCCTAAAAAGTATTGAACTGAATCAGAAGATGTATTTTTAATCCTGAGGTCTCCAAACTTGGATTAAAAACGAGAAGATGATGATGTATCAGAATAAAATATATACCTATGACAATAATAAAAAAAAAATCATAATAATAATAATCTTTAGTGGAAGGCGAGGTTAATGCTCACAGCATTTTCCAAACCCTCAGAGTCTTATTATTATGTGGTCAAAAATTCAAATTAATGAGAAATAATTCATGCACTGGGTGGGATTCGAACCAACGAAACCCTACACTACCTGGATAACCAGACCAGCGCGTTTCATGGGAAATTGTATAGATAAATTAAGTTTATCGATAAGTTTTATCGATCCGCCGCCTTAACTATCCAGCTATTGAGATTGGCGCATTTAAATGATTTTATTTTTTAAAAGAAGTTTAGTAATTTGTCACTGTCTCGTTGGTGTGGATAGATTCTCAATAAAAAATTGTTTGTTATGTTCAATGTTCATATACCCAATTTTTGCTTTATTTCCATTCAGTAGAGATTTTTTCCCTTTCTTCGGCAGTTTCAGATGTGTTTGAAGAGTCATTTTGCTTCCTAGAATTATTATTATTATTTTCTTTCTTAAGATAAGTGTCACAACCTTTTTATTTCGTAGCCATGAAACAGGAGCTACTATAGACGCTTGCGGACTGTGTTGTAGCCTGCCCATCCCGTAGTATGACTCCCCTCTGATGGGCGAGAAGTGACACAATACTTCCCAATTAGGTGCTGGGTCAACTCGAGCGCACTATAAGATATCCCATACAAACAACTGTAACCAAATTTAGAATACAGTATTTTTTGTTGGCTTGGATGATGGAACCCGGGACGTTTTGAGCTAATATTGCGCTCAAAACTACTCAGCTACACACATTTTCTTTGGTAAGTAGATGAATTTTTTTTTTTTTTTTAATACAGATTCATAAACTCATAGATAAAACACCGCCCGCATATCTGCTGTCCTCTTCATTGTTCCCTACACACTCGCCGTATTTCCAAACTGGACACTAAACAGCCTGACTGATCCTTAGCATTAGAGGTAGGTATGCTTTCAAACTGTAAAAATATGATCTTTGTTATTATTATTAAACACTTTTTTAGATATAAACAGACATAATTATGTACGATACAAATTATTATTTGAACAACGGAAACAATATTTACAATGAAAAAGAGTAGAAAATATATAGAAACATATGTCCTAACTAAAGGGCGGGGTTATTGCCTATGGCAATCTCTTCCACCTAACCCTTTATACTAAGGACCCTTTATACTTTATACGGCTGTATGGAATGGCCTTGCCAACCAATGCCAAAAAAAAAATACTAAGGATTAGTCAGCGTCACGTCGATGGCACGTTGAATACACTAGTTCTCATTTAGTCACTGAAGTTAAGCCACGTCCAGCGAGGCTAGGCCTTGTATGGGTGACCATTCAAATTCAAATCCTCGTGATGATGGCTATTCCAGGCCCCACTCAGGTTGGGTGAGGTTATTTTGAATAGCTGGTTTGTAAGTTTCCAGCGAATGGAGGGTAAAACCCCGTGGTAATTAATATCTTCATGCAGTTGAAAGTGACGTTAAACCCAATTTAATAATAAAAAATCTAACAACTAAAGAAATATATAAGTTCGGTTAAAAAAAACAACTAAAGATTTATTCAAACACATGACTAACACCATTATAATATAGACTAAAATAGAATAGTTTTTCCACCTATACGAGTATAATATAGGTGTTAGTAAAAAAAATCTAATATTTAATATTCTTTCCACGCTGCACGTTGCTTAACCTCAATGATTCGATTGATTCCAATCTTCCAACTTTGCTACTTCTAGTGAAGATTTCAATGTCATGGATATACTTGTACCTAGCAATGCAGTCATTAGGTACCTATCTAGCTATATATGTATTTATTGTTTGTATATATGTATTTTTTGTACATATATATTATATATTGTATGTACATATTGTATTTTATTGTTTGGTATATGTTGTTCTGTTCTGTTGTTGCCATAGCGACGATGCGCATGTATTTTTGTTTATGTATGACCACTATCATCACATGCCGGAACATAGCAAATAGTAAACTAGTATACTAGCAACATTAGGAGAGGTAAGTGCCTGTTATTGTAGTAGATATAGGAACGTACTCTAGGTATTACTGAGAGATGTGCCAGTGAGTAACTAGCTATTCGCTATCCACGCTGGCTGTATGAAATGACCTTGCCTACCAATGCCAAAAAAAGCTATCCATGGTGACTTGTATATGTATAGGACTAGCTAGGATTCTGCGCTACTCATGGAGCGAAATTTGGTGGTCCAGAGTCCGAACTACTCAGTGGTCAATGTTATTTAGTGGTCAATTTTATTTAGTGGTCAATTATATTTAGTGGTCAATTGGTGGAGCTGCCCAAAGCGGATATTTGACCGGACCCTTGATCTTTAACTTTGAGATATTGATAAAATATTGAAATCTCTGTCACTAAAATTAATCTACGTCCAACAAGGTTAGGTTTTTTACGTTATTAATTAATGTTTTTTTTTTAAAGGTAAGTGTGCCCCGAAACCGCTTTCGCATTACTTCAGGGCAATTTACTTTTATATTCATGCCATTACGAAAACGGAAAATTTCGGTCACAAATTTCCGTCCGGCCGGGATTCGAACCCGCAACCTCCGGGTCAGTAACCAATGCTCTTAACCACTGAGCCACGGAGATATGTTATTAATATGGTTCGATGATTGTTTTGTAGAAAGAAGAGTGTAAATAAATAAAATAATCTTAACTATTGCATGATTCAAATCTCTATAAATATAAAACAGAAAAAAGGACTACCTACCTACCTACCTACCTATGTTTGTTTGTTTGTTTGTCCGGAGTTGTTTAGCCAAAACGATAAGAGATAGCGAAAAATGTCTCAGAATTGACCCCCCCAAAACCATTATCGTTTTGTCCAGAAAAAATATAAAAAGTTCAAAAAGGCATTGCTGTCCAGCAGTACGGCCATGCCTTAGTAAATTTGAAATTAGGTCCCGTTGCAAAGCACGGGCAAACGGCTAGTCATGGATAAAATCTCAGGAAGAGATAGGTGTCATAGTTTATATTTTTGACGCAGGATGAAAGTATTCCATTAAAAAAATCAGTACATCACCTAGTAAAAAAAAAAAACTATTGCATGTATAAGGTCGTATAGGATTAGCAGTTGAGATGTTCTTCAGAGTTGCTCAGCGCTGGAACCGATTGCATCAAGTCTACCAACTATCTGTATCTGTGTACCAACAGGTACTATCTGTATCTGTGTACCAACAGGTGAAGGACATCGAGCTTATGCCTGAAGACATACAGGCTCAGACTTTAGTTAGACGGTCAGTTCGCCTATCTCAATCATTTTCTTCTGAGAGTAACTTCTCTCTCTGCCTTGAAAAACAAAAAAAAAAACTATTTTTCTCTCTTTGTTTTTATTTAAAGTTTAAATAAATTATTAAAAACATCGGTGTACAAAAAATAAAAGAAAAATAACATCTTTAAAAAAATCAAATTTATCTAATAAATTCTTTTTAAACTTAGAAATAATCTAGATACTAAAAAAAATAAAATTTATTGAATGTTTTGTCTACCATATTTTTTTGTTGAGAAAATCAGCTAAAAATTTACATTTCAAGTTTATTAATTATGTACGAATGACATAATCACAAGTTTTTCTTCTTTTTTTTTCCTGTTTTAATAAAATAATTTAACACAAATATTACCAAGTATGATATCTTCCTCTTAATCCTAGCCTATCCGTTTCAGCACATATGCAGGTCGGCTCTAATACCCAGTGATACGTCATTTTAATCCAAGCTAGAGTAATTGTCTGTGTAATTTTTTTTCTGTGAAAAAGATTTTTTCTGTCTACTTCAGTTCTTTAGAAGTCCTGCAAAAGGACAGGTTCCAGAACCATGTACGTCCAAACAGCAAGGTTTCGGCAGCCCCTACTAGTTTGGTTTTTCCGCTGCACCATCTTCGTTGCTGTCATCTCTGTGGTGATTTCGATAGTCTACTATACGCCTTTTCCTGATGGTAAGTGTCTACCTTTAGTTAATCGAACACAGCGAGGTTCTGTTTTAACTTGCATACCGGACGATTTGGATTTTGTAGGCAGTGTTTTATTTAGACTGTCACCGCAAGACAGGTAGTCCCATTATGCCATCACTTTAACACTTAGACGACCGGCATGGTTTTTAGTGAATTCTCCCGTGGGACCGGCGATGTTTAGACGTAGTGCATTTGTGTACCACCGGTGGTACACCCGGTCCATTCCGCACAGACACGCGTGTACCACCGGTGGTACACGCGGTCGTCTAAGTGTTAATAAAGCACCTCCTTATTTATTTATTTAATGCTGGTCTACTCCCTGTTTACAGTACCCCAGCCAGACTCTTTTAACCATATTGATTGCATTTTAAATCATTGAGTCAACTTTTATTTTCTTGATGAATGCAATATTGATTCAATATTATTTTGATCATGTAGCTAGAAGCTACTGGGAAACATTCTGGTATTCTATTTTATTTTTCTTTTATCCATTAAACAGTTGAATAGGGTTGAATGTGGATTGATAAATGCAACCTTATTTGTTTATTTTTTATTACCTATCATTGCACATAGGTAGTGCAAGTTGCATTGGTTGCATTCATGCTTTGCAACCAGCTCCATACCATGTGGATTGAGTTGATCTTGTTTGACTATCTTAGATCTATCTATCATCCTCAGGCAAGGTGAACAACTAGCTTTGATCTGATATACTTACATTCCTTTAAATCTACTGATAAGTATTTACACTATACATAGATACATTATGTACTTCAGATAAATTTACCTAACATTCCTTTAAATCTACTGATAAGTGTATCACTAGCTGTATTTTTCTTTCTAACCAAAATGGATTCAAATAGAATAAAATGGACGAACTAGGAAAAAGTCATTTTTCTTTTGGAAGAGGAAAAATCTTCTTCCAGTTTTGTTAACCAAAATGGATTTATAAAATTCTTGCTTCCATATCTTTTATAGGTTAAGTCCATTGTTTATCTTAAACAGTACCGAAACGCATTTTCCTTTCACGAATAGTGGGAAGCTAAGCTTGGAAGAAAATGGAATTACATATTTGGAATTAGCGAACCTGGAAAAAAAATATCCAAAAGAAAAAAAATGGTTACTGTATACACTGGGTATACACAGATACATTCATCTATGTATCTTAAACACCATATAGCTGTATGTACTTGAGATTAATGTACCTAAGATACATTTATGTAAGACCAATTTTTAGTATAGCAAGAATCTATAATTATGTTGGATTCTGGGCTTACCTAATTGCTATGTGGCTTTGTCCTAATTAGATTTAATTTAATATATTATATTCAGTACCTATCAATAACGAGTTAGTTATTTTGGTTGTACAGATATTGCAAGCGTCGATGGCACGTTGAATACACCAGTTCTCGTTCTGTCACTGAAGTTAAGCAACGTCCAGCGAGTCTAGGACTCGGATGGGAAACCATTCGAATTCGAACACTCGTGATGCTGGCATTTCACGGCCCCACTCAGCAGGTTAATTTGAGTAGTTTTTTTGCAAGGAAACTCACAGACCATGTGAATGACTTTTCATTTCTTAAGTTTACAACGACACTTCTTACAATAGTAGACAAACACTGTATCATCACCATCATCATCATAGGGTGGCGTCATCGTGAACGATGGTAGTCAGACAGTGGAGGAATGTCTCAGCACTTCTACCACTGTCTTTACAAGGAGGCTAATAATTGACAAGGGCCCCCAGAACCAGGCCAATGCTGGTCTACTACCTGTTTCTAGTCCCCCAGCCAGACCAAACACTGTATACAAAATAAAAATAAATTGAATTGAATTGAATTCTTCAACTCCCATTGTTCTTCAATGGCATTCATTTTGAAACGGTTTTCTATTCAATAAAAAGTTTTATAATTGAATAAATGATGATTATAATATGTATTGTTAATCTAATAATTTTCTTGTTGTTCACATTCTTGATCGCACATAGAAATATGTGGTTCAGGAAGAGCCAACTTTGAAATAAAGTTGCCTTGAGACTGTCACTTCCCCCTCCAGCTGTAGCCAAGCTGGCTACAACAACAACAGCAACAACAACAACTACATAATAATAATAGTGGCCCCCTTAAAGTCTGGTATCGTTATGAAAGAAAATAGACAACTTCACGATCTCATCAAGTAGGTACTTGGTACCAAGACCTATTATTAAATTTAATACTTGGAGTCTAAAATCGTGATTCTACAAGTCAAGGCGAAGTGCATCATATAAACCACATGTATAAAATATGTATACCACACATTAAACCACATATACATATAAAATATGTATACCACACATTAAACCGTGCACTAGTAGTCAAGCGGTTAACGCGCTAGTCTGGTAATCCAGGTAGCGCAGGGATCCGTTGGTTTAAATTCCACCCAGTGCATGAATTTTTCCTCATTACTTTGAGTTTGTGGCCACATAATAATAAGACTCTGAGGGTTAGGTGGTAGAAAATGCTTTGATCACTAACCTCGCCTGGTATGTACCTACTATTGCTTAATACATTATTATTCCTGCTGTTAAAGAGACTTCAATTACAGCCATAACCGCCACTGATATAATCAAGCTCGCCGGGATGCGAGCGCTCGTCAAGTATTTAAGTTCACTGCCAGTCAAGTATTTAAGTTCACTGATAGTCAAGTATTTAAGTTCACTGCCAGTCAAGTATTTCAGTTCACTGCCAGAACAGCTGAAATCTCGAGTCACTGAGGTTCGACCATCACTCAAGCTCGACCTTGGTTAGGTTCCGGCAATTTTACAGTCATTAAATTTTGACACAAGTTTACTACCAACCCATACAGCACAAAACATTGTAATAGCTCTTTATTAAGCCTGATAAAAAACAATGAACAATTTGAATAGAATTGGATAAATCCAACGTTTAAATGTATTACAATGTTTATAAACATTTCGATGAAACACAGAAACATTGTTTTAATATTGTAATAATCCAATGCACGCAAAATTCACTGCAGGGGTTTCTGCGCATGCGCGAGAGTTGTATTTTTCCAACGTGACTCTCGTTGTTATAGTCTTGTTTTTTTAAACATACTGTTTAATCCAAGTGTAATAGAGTACAGGGAAAAAATCTAAGATGGCGTACCAGAATTTCCAATTAAAATATCAGTTCCGCCATATTGGATTTTTTTTTCCAACCCCATTACACTCGGATTAAACTGTTAATAAAATATGAAAAAAGTGTAATCCATAATTATAACACACGGTCGTTGACGAAGATTAGTCCATTTGTATTGTGTGTTTAATCTATTTGTTCAATGAAAATGTTGTAATTATCCAACCATAATACCACATTTTTTTAACCTACGTAATGCGTTTTTATCTAAACATTGTTTATACACCATATATAATACATCGTGTACTGTCCAGCTCGTAGTTTTCCAACAGTATTACAATTTTCTAAATAAACTGGGTGACAAAATTAGAGGAACCCACGCTGTTTTTCCTTTTTAACGCCATGTATTTCAATGCGACTGTGGTGTTGTACTCTTGTTGTAGATAACATTTTCAAATGATTTTTGTTTTTGATAAAAGAAAACAGATTAAGGATTTACACTCAATACAAGAAAAAAAAAAATCATTGCCACTGATGGAAAGAAAATAAAATTGGAAAGCAAAGGATTTCATAGGTGTTTTAAAGCATTCTCATTTTACTGTCCCTATTAATTTTCTTTGAAATACAAGTACCTAAAGCTCTTAATCTGTTTTCTCATTCTTTTATGGAAAACAAAAATTATTTAAAAATGTTATCTACAACAGAAGTTACAACACTAAAGCTGCATAGAAATACATATATAGCGTGAAAGGGAAAAAAATAGCTTGTGTTTCTCTAATTTTGTCAAACAGTGTAAATTGATGTAACGTGGTGAACAGATTCACATTGCTGAGATTATTTGTTTCATATAGCCACAAGTGGATAGGTAATAGAAAGTAAAAAGATAAATTATTGTACATGCCACAGCCTGATTTTATTTAAAAGAAAACAAAATACAACAATCTTTTTTACATGGAAAACAAACTCACATCTAAATTTACAATAAGCTTCGGTAAGAAACTTAAGTTGCCTAATTTCGTTGGTTGCTTGATGAGGTAAGTCAGGTATGAAGTATGGTTATATGGTTCTTGTTTTTTTTTCTTCAGAGAAATTTCTAATATTAGAAATCGGAAGTATTGTGTTCGCTTTTGTAACAAAAATAATAATATTTTTGTGCTGCTATTTTTATTTTTTTTTCGTATCCGTAAACTGATGGTCGGGTTGGGCTCGACTCCAGTTATCTCTCAAAAGTTACAGTCGAACCTGGATATAAGAGAACTCAAGGGTTTTTTTCTCTTATAATATCTAGGTTTCTCTTATGAAGATATTATTTTAAATGCAAGCGTGAAGAACAAACACTAAAATCGAACAAAAAAATACAGATTTCAACGATTCGAAACGCTGCGCAACGCACAACAGAATGTTGCACCCACTGGGAAACCAAAATTACCCTCAAAGTTAGGGTAAGATAATTGCGTTCCATAAAGAGTATTATTATTATTCTTATTAGAAGGTAAAAATGCAGCTCATAGGTGTTGGACAGACCATCGAGTCAGAGATAGATGAGAAACGCACATTGCATAGTTACAAGTATACAGGCGTTATCATGATTCGAATAGACATTTTGACAGTGCTTGTCAAAATTATATACTGTATAATATTAAAGAAAAAAAATTAAAAAGTTTTATCGCAGAGAGTCAAAATCACAAAAGAAAATACACACAATTTAGGTTTAACGTAAGTATACAACTATACACGCTCGTTTTGTTTTTCTTGGCGTTGCAAAACTAGCGTTTTGCTTGATATTACCAACTGAGTAGCTTGATCAATAAGGTGATGGACTTGTAACCTGGAGGTCGGTGGTTCAAGTCCCGGTTCCAGCGTAGATTTAATAAAGCGAGTTTGAGTAGTTGTGATATCGCGAAAGTGGTTAACATAGATTTTTTTTTTATATGATACTATAATATTGTTTTTTCTTTGTATTATACATATATTATGTCACAGTTTAATTCGGTAACTCAGAATGTCAAAAATTTACAATTGGAGATACCATTTCTGTTCTCAAAAAAAAAAACAGCACCACCATGAGATCTCAGATTTTTCAGAGCCAAAATCAATAAGAATCCATTTAAAATCTATTCAAAAAGCCATGTGTGAAATTTTTAATGGCCTGACACCCAAAATTTGCCTGACAATCGATGAGATCCCAAATGGAGTCTCATGGTGGTTAACCTTTTAATATACAATATATTGTACAAATTTTTGCCTATAATTCCGCCCATAATTGGGGGCTGTGTGTTCTTTTGAGCGATTGGTAAGTGACTAGGACCGGGGCCGATCTTGCATCTTGGGTCAGAGAATTTAAGATGGTTGGAAGATGTCAGTCCGGTGTCTGTCATTAAGTAACTGTCTTGCTGATAAGAATATACCGGGGGTCCCTATCCAACCAAAATAATTTAAAGTACTGTAGGAAACGGAAGAACATGATAATAAGTCTCTCAGGGTTAGATGGTAAAAAACGCTTTGAGCATTAACCTCGCCTGGTTGTTAACTTTCACTAAAGACTATTATTATTATCATGTTAGTAAAAGAAAAAAAGTGCTACAAATTCCTTGAAGCACGAATTTGCTATAGCTCTAGAACCGTAGGTCCAAGATTCAATTTTTTCGCGTCAATGATTCATAATTATGACAGTTTCAGTTCAATTAGAGAATCTGCGTGAGGTCTAGAGTTCACAGAACTACTCGTAGTAACGTGACTGTATGTTTCTTACGTAACTCCTCTGAATACACAAGGAAGTACTTACCACTAACTTACCTATTATACTGCCCACCTATTGTGTATTGAGATGAGAGGCGAATATTCAATACAGTCATCATAAGAACTATTACTCTTCTAGCTATTGTACAGAGTCATGAGTACCTCTTCAATGCTATAGTCCTTTTTGATTCCCGAACTTTTTTTTTATTGTAAACATTATTAATATTATTATTATATTACGCTTTACTATATGTATAGACAAAGTACAATATTTACAGTAAAATACAATGAAATTATAAAGAAAAAAATACATATATTAAACAAAGAAACAAGAAAAAAAAAGAGAATAAAGCTAATGTCCTACCTAAATGGCGAAGTTATTGCCTGTGGCAATCTATTCCACCCAACCCTTATAAATGATTACCTTAAAAAAATGTAATCTTTTATGACGCACCGACCTCAGTAGCTTGATCGATAAGGCGGCGGATTTGTAACCTGAAGTTGCTCAGGATATTACATTTCCAAAAAGAAAAAAAAAAAAAAAAAAAAAAAATGGGAGGAAAAATTAACAAAATATTTCTGATTTCTGAGTGGTCAAGGCGTTGCGCCGGTCTGGTAATCCAGAGGTCAAATGACAAGTTATCCTCACATTTGTGATTTCGAGACCACATTATAATACTGCTGGAATAATGGGACTTGTTAGTCCTAATCGGAGAGAGTAAATGGTACTGACAGGTTTTTTGGTCATGTCTAACTCTATAGCCCAGTCTGTTCCGGTATTAGCTCAGTGGTAAATAATAATAAATATCGCCTTATTTATACTGCCCGATTAAGACTATTTTGTCCCAGTAGCTCAGTGGTAAAGGCGGTACTCTGTGAATCCAGAGATTCCAGAGGTCGCGGGTTCGAAACCTAGCCGGGACATGACAAGTTATCCTCCCATTTGGGATTTTTACCACATAATAATACGTCTTGGGCTTACTGCTGGAATAATGGGACTTAATAGTCCTATTTGGGCCGTATAAATAAGGTGGTATTATTATTATTATTAAAGTGCTGGCTTGAGACTCATGTCTGCCTCTACAGTGCTGTCTTGAGACTCACTTCTGTCTGGACCCAAAGAGGAGAGTACTTTCTCGAGTAGGTACCTAGTCATTTCAGTTAGATCTGCACGCATTGACACTTATATTGACTCTTCTCTTAACACTCTCACTGCCAGGGGTTTTCAGTTGGAGAATAATGGACATCCTAGAGCCCAGCTAACCGGGCCAGGTGGTTCCAATGGGACACACCAATGCTTAGCTCCCCGGGCCAGGTGGTTCCAATAGGACACACCAGTGCCTAGCTCCCCGGGCCAGGTGGTTCCATTTGGAACAATGCAATTTTTTTAAAAAGATTTTTGAGACGAACTCGCTGTGCAAAAAACAAAGTACTGGTCCAGAGAAACTATTACCTCTCAACAAATCAATACTAAGTGAGTCCACTTGTATACACCGCACTATCAAACTATCTACTTGGTGTGTTCAAATGGAAACACCAGGCCCAGGAGCTATAAATGGTCTGGCAGTGAAAGTGTATGTATGTATGTATGATTTTTTGTGTGGTGAAGCACAAGGCCTCTTCACAATTTTTATGGGTAGCGCAGCATTACTAAGAGCCTCCTGTACTTTTCGAATTCTATTACATTAATTTCTTTTTACTCTGGTAATACCGCCACTGGTCGTTACTCATACAAGTAACTACTCATTTTTCCTCACGAGGTATGAGTGGACCCCGAACATCCAAGTTCAGAGCAGAAAAATTCCTGCCCCGCTGGGAATTGAACCCAGGTCACCATGCGTGCAATGCCTAGCGCGCTAACATACATACATGGTCTGGCAGTGAAAGTGTTAAACATTTATACTAATGCAAGTGACTTATTATTATCATCATCAGTATTAAACTATCTTCCTCTAAAAGCGCCTATTCATATTACAATTATATTCTTGAAGCGTCTATACATATTCTTACTGATATGCATACCAGTTATGTATAAACGGGATGTGCTCGCGTGTTGCATAACCCAAATTATCTTCATTGATTTATTATCTTATTGTTTATCCGGTAGCTCAGTGGTAAAGGCGGCACTCTGTGAATCCAGAGATTCCAGAGGTCGTGGTTCGAAACCCAGCCGGGACATGACAAGTTATCCTCCCATTTGGATTTTTTACTGCATAATAATATGTCTTGGGCTTACTGCTGGAATAATTTTTTTCTCTTCATATTTGTGTTAATCTCAATTGTGATATCACAACTACTCAAACTCGCTTCACTAAATTTTTGCTTAACTTGGGAGTTGAACCACCGACCTCCAGATTACAAGTTCACCGCCTTATCGATCAAGCTACTGAGGTCGGTTGAATAACATTTTCTCGTAAAAGCAGTGCATTTGGCACATCCACCGATTTCGCTGTAGACTTTAGGCCCTTGCCTGCGTTGATCGATGGCAGAGCACTCATTTTCTTGTAAAAGCACTGATGTAGTTTAACATCCACTAATAATTATACACCATCATATTAGTTACCGAAATAGCCGTTTACTTATACTTTGCGAGGGCACTAATTTTAAACTATTCTATTTTCATCATAGGGTGGCGTCATCGTGAACGATGGTAGCCAGACAGTGAATGTATGACTCAGCACTTCTACCACTGTCTTTACAGGGAGGCTAATAATTGATAAGGGCCCCCAGAACCAAGCCAATGCTGGTCTACTCCCTGTTTATAGTCCTCCAGCCAGACTGCTGGTCTACTCCCTGTTTATAGTCCTCCAGCTAAACTGCTGGTCTACTCCCTGTTTATAGTCCCCTAGCCAGACTTAGTCCCTCAGCCAGACTATTATATGGGATGTAAACAATATCTTTTTTTTGTTGTAAAACTAGGTTAACTGATTTAAAAAAAGTTGGCTCGTTCTGAACCACATATTTCTATGTGCAATTAATCATCATAAGAACTTGGGCTATTCTGTTTATAAGCCAAAAATTATAATAGAGATTAAACCCTTGGGGGACTGCAAGCTAGCCTGGCTTGTAAGGGTTGACTAGTCTGTTCTCTCTTTATAGTCCTCTATCGGGACACTGGTCTTCTCCCTGTTTAATGTCCCCCAGGCTGAAAAATAGTAAATTAATGGTTTAATTTGCTAGGCTCAAATAATAGTCAGTAGCAGCAGTATTAAAATAGTAATTGGTTTTATATAGAATAGACTAGCGGGCTGTCGCCCGCTTTGCGGGCCGAGGCATGGCCGTGAAAGCAAAAAATCCATTTTCGTCAATGGCAGGTGTTATAGTGGGAGTTTCGAAAAATCCCGTCTTATTGCACATCTAGACTATAAGACAAAGCTACCTACCAAATTTCAGCTTCCTAGGACTTACGGTTTGGGCTGTAGAGCGATGATCAGTCAGTGGTCAGTGGTCAGTGAGTGTCTTTGACATTTATATATAGAGATGATATAATATCGTTTAGGAGTACATTAATATAGAATAATATGCAAAATGGTAAATGTAATATCTAGTAGTTATATCTGGCAGTAGTAAAAATAGTAAGTGGTATAATGTATTATCTAGTGGTTATACAGGGTGTATCAAAATGTAATGTAAAAAAACTATGTATAGTAGAGCTCATAAACCCCTATACATATGGAAATGGACCCTAAGGTCCCTTTCCGTATTTCATGCCCCCCCCGATAAATCCGCCCTTCATGGGGGAAAGAGTGCCAAATACTCACCAAAGAAGTATCATAACAATCGGAGACGTCATGCAAAAAATGAAGTCAATCGCAAAGTAATTCGATTTTTAATAATAATTTTTCGATTTTTTTAAGTGCCAAATTGTGTTGGCCCTAGCGACGTTATGGTCCATTTCCGTATAGGAGTTTATTCAGCAAAGTGGCCTTTATTTGAGCTCTACTATACATTGTTTCTTTTTGTACATAACCTTTTGATACACCCTGTATATGGCAGTAGTAAACATTGTAAGTGTGAAAGAGTGATAGTATTCTTGCAGATTGCAGAATGAGATAGTTAGGTGACAGCAAACCTACCAGTTCAATTTCGGTGAAGGTGTGAAGATCTTACACCAATCAATTTGATTAAGTTCGAACCTCGGTCAGTTTCAAGTCCGCTATTTATTTCTCGCTTTTTTTTGAGAAAAGAATTGTTCGATAAAAAAACATATTTTTAATTTACAAAAAATCACGTTTCAAAAAAAATTACAAGATTTTTTAAAAGAAATTAACAAAAACAAAACAAATTTTTAAAATTTGAATTTGAATTTCTTCTATTACCTTGAGCAATTAAAAAAATCAGTAACTTTAAAACTACCTATTCGATTTGAGCTTTATTTATTTAGTTATTATTTTTAAAAATAACTTTTTTTTACTTGATTTTATTAATTTTATTATTATCAGTTTAATTAATTTAGGATCTTTAGGGAGGAATTAGCATTAGGGTACTATTCAGTGCGCGGTTTAAGGGTTCTAATATACCTACATAATATTATGTAGTATTAGGATATTATAATTAGACACTCGCTTTCCATGCGGAAGGTCCCGGGTTCGAACACCCACGATGACAAAAAATTGTATTCACAATTTGGTTACAATTGTTTGTAAGGAATACCTTCCGCTGCGCTCGTGTTGACCTAAATGGGAAGTATATTGTCACTTCTTGTCCATCAGAGGGGAGGCATACTACGGGATGGGCAGGCTACAACACAGACCACAAGGGTCTACAGTAGCTCCTGTTTCATGGCTACCACATAAAAAAGGCTGTACAACACTCATCTTAAAAAAAAAAGAAAAAAAAAAAAAAAAAAAAAAAATATGCGCTAGTATTACGATTACCATGTGGGTGAAAATTTAGGGTGTTAACACAGCACATAAAAGAGAAGTATTGTGTCACTTCTCGCCCATCAGAGGGGAGGCATAGTACGGGATGATCTACAACACCGATCACAAGCGTCTTTTAATGGTATAGATATAACTCTGTTTTTAGGGTGCTTGTATAACGGTGTTATAGGGAACCCTACTTTTAGGGTTCTAGTATATATTAGGGTTCCTAGTGCCAGAAATTCCAGATGGTTGCACTGCTAGTTCGTTTGGATCAGGCAGGGATAGTACTTTGTGTCGCCTCCATCGCGAGTGTTATCGTGTGGTATACTCCCATACCAGGTTAGTATAGTAAAAAAATAAAAAAAACACACTCTTTTATAAAACACCGTAACTATTTGGACAGGTATTCAAGCTGTTAGAAAAAGACCAGTACCGGTATGGTACAAAACCTCGGCAAAAGGTCAATTTTTTTTTAAAAAGGCCATTATTTCCTTCTTTAATCTCCCCCTGAAGACCATCTTTCAGAACAGCACATCATTTAAAAGTCATGAAAAAATTTAGACTTTATAAATTAACTATCACAAGAAACCTGAGTATCATATGTGATAAGTGATAAGACAGCTGAAATCGATTGAAATGAGCCCGATCTCCTGGGGTTATCAGGTTAAAAGGGCTCGGTACGCAATGGGTTTATTATGGATTATTAATTTTTATCTGGCTGGCTGGGGGACTATAAACAGGGAGTAGACCACCATTGGCTTGGTTCTGGGGGCCCTTGTCAAATATTAGCCTCCTTGTAAAAACAGTGGTAAAAGTGCTGAGTCATTTCTCCACTGCCTGGCTACCATCGTTCACGATGACGCCATCCTATGTTGATGAATTTTTATCTGAATGGATACTTGTATTTTTTTTTTGTTGGTATATTTATTTAAATACTACATTCTACATTTATGTAAACTCTGGTGTTCGAACCCGGGACCCTCCTCAGGGCAATCGAGTATCTTACCAATCAAGCTCGGTGGGAGGCGAGCGCTCGTCAAGTAGCGCCAGCCAACCGGCCTATATTAACACGAAACAGAGTTTAAATGTATTTTGTTTTATAAGCTAATCGTGCCCTAATTTTCATAAAATTGCTCGTTCTGTTTCAGCCAAAACATTTCCTGATTGCAATCGACCATGCCATGAGCTGGACTGGCCTATGATTTGCAGGTTCAAGCTTTATGTTCAACACTATGAGGAGTAAGTTAAAAAAAATAATTATATCTATACTTATAGAAGAGAGTGTCACTCACTAACTGACTGACTCACTGATTCATCACTGTTTCTCCGAGCTGGTAAGTCCTTGGAAGCTGAAATTTGGTAGGTAGCTTTGTCTTATAGTATAGTACCCGTATATAAATGTTAATCATGTTTTATTTAAAATGTACAAATGAAATGTTTTTTAAAAGAAAAATAGTCGAGCTCGCTTTGCATGCTTTTACTCTGAGTCATGGTATTTAAAACAGCGTGCGAATTTCCCCTTTGGATCTACAAAGAACAACTATAATGGCCTAAGCCTTTAAGTGGGAGATTAGCTCAGTGATTAAGCAGTCCCTTGCCATGCGGAAGGTCCCGGGTTCGATCCCCCAAACCGACAAAAATTTGTATTCTTAAGTTATAATTGTTTTGTAAGGAATATATTGAATATAATTGTTTTGTAAGGAATACCTTCCGGTGCGCACGTGTTGACCCAGCACCTAGATGGGAAGTATTGTGTCACTTCTCGCCCACCAGAGGGGAGGCATACTACGGAATGGGCAGGCTACAACACAGACCTCAAGCGTCTACAGTAGCTCCTGTTTCATGGCTACGAAAAAAAATGTAGTAACTTTATTAGGACGGTATTAAATTTTTCAACAATATTAAAAACACCTATCAAGTTAATCATCAGTCACTTGCAGAGGATTCCCAGCTAAAAAAAGTCTCAGGGATGCACCTTAGATGGGCTTTTGCCAGTGAATTTCTCGAAGAATTGATCATTTTACAGGAAATCTACCAAGAAACCAATTAATAATTTAATTGCAATGGCTAGAGCCTAGTAATATTATTAGCCACGAAAAGACCACCATGCGGCCCCCAGGTGACCAAAGATGCATTAATTTACACCTCACGTTTTCATTTAAAAAGCAACACTTCTTTCAAAACCTCGTCCATCTCTCTTGCAGCTTCAGACTGTGTCAAAATCAAACCTCCTGCACTTCAGACGAGGTATACAACGCGCAAGAAACCTGTCACAATATGCAGGACGTATATCTCATCAACGAGAAGCTACTCGGGCCTACTATACAGGTGAGTACTACAAGCACATGGGCCTTACATAAATTGAAATTGAAGGACCCAGGACCTTGTTCCCAAAAGCATTTCCCATTTTTCAAACTCTATCTCACAAATTCCGTTCAAAAAGTGTAGTTGAAATTTACTGTCCAAAACAACCGCTGGATTACGAATTTGTTATTACTATTCTTTAATATTTCCAGGTCTGTAAGAACGACATACTTGTGATCGACATCATCAACCGTATACCGGGTCGTTCACTCGCGTTCCACTGGCATGGTCAGCACACACGTGAGACACCCAGTATGGACGGTGTCGCCATGGTAACCCAGTGTCCCGTGTTGAGTCACACGGTGTATCAGTACAAGCTAAGAGCTGCGCAGGCAGGGACTCACTACTATCATGCACTCACGGGTGAGTTGATATATTATTATGGTTTCTATGGCAACACGGTGGGGTTGCTATGGCAACATAACAGTTCCCATGGTAAGCCAGTGTCCCGTGTTGAGTCACACAGTATATCAGTAGAAGCTAAAAGCTACGAGCTGCGCAGGCAGGGACTCACTACTATCATGCGTTGATATCATGGTTGCAATGGTAACATGGTGGTTGCTATGGCAACATTGTGGTTGCTATGGTAACATTGTGGTTGCTATAGTAAAATGTTGATTAATGAGGTAACATGATAATCTGTCAAACCAGTGATATCCTTTCTAGTCAACAAACGCATCATCATGTTCTTTTTTTTTCATTTTTAGTTTAACGTCGCTTTCACCTGCATGGTCATCCTAGCCTCGCTGGACGTTGCTTAACTTTAGTGACTGAATGCAAACTGGCCTGTTCAATGTGCCACGGACGCTGGTTCATGTTCTTTTTTAAATTATTTTATGAGCTTCGGTGACCAGTTATATGCAATGCTCCGGATACTGTATTTTCAGGTGACAAGATTCTGGATCGTGCTCTACAGGGTGGTCTCATTGTAAGAGAATCAGGCCGACAAGAGATTCACTCTCACCTGTACGATCAAGATATTGTGAACCACACAGTACATTTCACGCAGCGTGGAGACCAGTTGTTTGTGAATGGAAACCATGGGGAGGTAACTGAAATCTATGTTAGATTGTTTTTTCTATGTTAGAATCTATGTTAAAAATTAAAATAGAGAGGTTAGTTGATGGCATGGATAATCAGATCTATTACCTGCTGATGAGAGCAAATAAGCTCGAGACAGCTGTCCAGGTATGTTCTGATATTCATGTTTATCTAATACAACTTCTCACTTTTCTGTTTATACTGATACTGATACCTAAAGGTTATTGGAGCATGCTTCAATACTATTTTAGCTGGAAGCAAAATGTCGAAAATGTATTTAAAAATACCATGGAAGCTTAAGCAGAGTAATGCAGCGAGCGTGTTGGGCTCTTTGCCATCAAATATCAATATGGATGCGGTGTTATACTTGTGATAGTAATAAATATAAAAATTGAGGGGCTTGTTTGTAGAAGGGCGTTCGCCGACAGTTGAGTGGAGTCTCGTAATGCCTGAAACCTGTCCCGTCAAATCGGCCCGCCATCTTGGTTAGTTATTATTTTTTTTTTTGCATGCTTTTGAAGCCTAATTGGTAGTTTGTTAAGGGACAGATTTATTACCCATGAGACGATACGACGTCTCTATTACTTAATTATACATGGGATGTACTTATGGTTATTTTATCACATTTTTAACTTTGCTTCTGTTCAACAGTTCAAAGACTTATCTTGCAAATAATACATTTTGTGTTTACTCTTCTTTTAAAGATTCCAGGAGCCAGCGTCGATAGTGCGTTGAATGCAGCGGTTCTCGTAAGATCACCGAAGTTAAGCAACATCCAGCGAGGTGAAGGCTTCGTGATGCTGGCATTCCGGCCCAACCCACGCTGGGTGAGGTTAATGTGGGTAGAAGGTTTGTGAATTTCGTGAGAAAGGAGGGTAACCCTCCCGTCGTGATATGAACATCCAGTTGAAAGCGAAGTTAAAAAACTTATTTAGCAAAAAAGATTCCTGGATGTATCTAATATGAGAAAAAAGGGAGACTCAACCTTAGGTGGAGAGATAAAGTGAGGAGGATTTGGGAGAGAAGGGTTGGAAGAGGGACAACGCCCATGATAGGAAGTAGATATCTTGACTTCATCAGAACAATGCCGAGACCAAGCAGGTTTGAGAAAAGGTAGAGCGAAAAAAGATGTAAAATGTATCGCACATTGCATAAGCAAATGTTTTCAAGGCGATTATAAGATTGCGAACGGTGGAAATTGCAGCGCTTTCTTTCTTTTCCAGACGAAGTTCTTGGTCAGTCCCAACATGAGGTACCGCTTTCGTCTCATCCATGGAGGTGTGTGTTCACTGGTGCTCTCCATTGCATCACATCCACTCCTCCTCATAGCAGTGGATGGGAACCCTATATCTCCGGAACTTACAGATAGAGTGGAGTTGGTACCAGGTATGTATCCTGTCCAGTTGGTATAGCACCTCATCCATGGAGGTGTGTGTTCACTAGTACTCTCCATTGCATCACATCCACTCCTCCTCATAGCAGTGGATGGGAACCCTATATCTCCAGAACTTACAGATCGAGTGGAGTTGGTACCAGGTATGTATCCTGTCCAGTTGGTATAGTAACTCATCCATGGAGGTGTGTGTCCACTGGTGCTCTCCATTGCATCACATCCACTCCTCCTCATATCAGTGGATGGGAACACTATATCTCCGGAACTTACAGATAGAGTGGCGCTGGTACCAGGTATGTATCCTGTCCAGTTGGTATAGTACCTCATCCATGAAGGTGTGTGTTCACTAGTACTCTCCATTGCATCACATCCACTCCTCCTCATAGCAGTGGATGGGAACCCTATATCTCCGGAACTTACAGATAGAGTGGAGTTGGTACCAGGTATGTATCCTGTCCAGTTGGTATACTACCTCATTTCAAATCCCACTAAACGCATGAACCTTCATAATTAATTACACTTCATCTCTGTGAGAGAATACTGAGAATGGAGCTTATTGTGTAGTTCAAGTAAACAATGCATACATATATTTTTTAACTGTTAAAGTTGTATTCTATATATCTATATTATAAATATAAATGAGGTACAACACATCCCACAACAAATAGGGTAATAGTACCTCATAAACTCACTATACGAGTATATATTGTATATTATGTAAAATTAAAATAAATAAAGAGTATTTTGTTTTAAGAAAAAGATATGTTATTGAGAAAATCGAAGGTTTGGATCACAAAAAAAAAACTCCAAAACAACTGTTAAAAAAGTGGCAAGTTGTTGTCTTAATCAGAGTCAACATAACTGATGCCCGATTCTTCATTTTTGCCAAAAACACGAACCACCTAACCTCAAAATCAGCGTTTCGCTCGAAATACGCTTACTTTTTGCAAATTCAGGGATTGGCAAGAATATAAACAAAATTGTGGCGGTAATTTAAAAAAAAACCTTCATTATGTGAAATTGAGGCGTATTTGGTGTTTGATCATTTGTCAAATAATTAAATATAATAATCTTTACTCTATAGAAATAAACAACGAATTTGATTATTCAACAGGGTTCAACAAACAACCATAAACTTTATTTACGAAAAATTCTCTAGAATAATTCATTTTTAATTCTCATTAAACTATCCCTTTTTCTCTTTTACCTTAGTACAGTCATTGCTTCCCAGCTTCATTTTTTTTTATATTTCTTCATCTGTTAACTTGCCGATGAGGGCGATGAGGTAAAGTGAAGTCGCTGAGATTAATGTTTTGGAGATCGCGCATGGCACTTGGTCTATTTTTGTGCATAAATTTAAAATCGTCGAAATCGAATTTTGTTTCAACGAAATTCGGATCGCCCTAAAAGATTATTGCTTTAAACCTGGCGGAACGCAGTCATATACAGGGTGTCCCACCAAACTTGGACACCTCAAATTACTCGGCCCCTGAGAGAGTTTTTGAAAATTAAAAAAATCTAGGGTATATGTGCTAATTATGCGGTTTTAGTTATGAAATTTTTTTTATACAGGGTGGTTCAAAAGTCAGAAATTGAGGTGTCAACTTTCGATTTTTAAATGGATCGACCTGAATTTTATTTGATAATTTTACTTCTAAATGATTCTTGAGTAATTTTTTAAACAAAAATATTACATACAGGGTGGTTTTTTTTCGAATTCTTGAATAACTCAAGTTCGGTTAATTTTTTCGATAACAAGAAGAGAATGTGTTTGTGTAATGAATACACGCACTTTCAATTGGCATCAAAGTTTTTTATACAGGGTGGTTCACAAGTGAAATAATGACTTGATTTTTTTTAAAACCGAGTTTTTTTAATTTTTTATTTAAGATTAATAATTCTCGTCTAATTTTACACATTTTTCGTTAGTCATATCGAAAAACAAAACTAAAGTGTTGTACAGGGTGAGACATAATTTTTTTGTAATACCCTGTATATGGGCACTCAAAGAGACGCAAAATTAAATATAAAGACTAAATATGCAAGAAAAACTTTGATTTTTAATTAAACTAAAACGTTATGGTGTTTTAACTAATATTATCGCATGGACCACCCTGTAGATATTTTCTTAAACTATCATGTAGGTACTCTAAGTTGTATAAAATTCAACGGACACTTCGAATCATGTGGGAAAAACAAGTAAAAAACACGAATTTGAAGCCATTTTCAATTTGGTGTCCACACTGAATGATTTTAAAACTTGAAATAAAAAGTAGGTAGGTGTAGACACAAAATTGAGCATGGCTTTTTGAATTCATTTTTTTTTCTTTCAGATTTGGACTCCTCGTTGAATTTTAGACAGTTTCGACTACCCATATGATGGTTTAAGAAAATATCTACAGGGTGGTCCATGCGACAATATTAGTTAAAACACCATAACGTTTTAGTTTAATTAAAAATCAAAGTTTTTCTTGCATATTTAGTCTTTATATTTAATTTTGCGTCTCTTTGAGTGCCCATATACAGGGTATTACAAAAAAATTATGTCTCACCCTGTACAACACTTTAGTTTTGTTTTTCGATATGACTAACGAAAAATGTGTAAAATTAGACGAGAATTATTAATCTTAAATAAAAAATTAAAAAAACTCGGTTTTAAAAAAAATCAAGTCATTATTTCACTTGTGAACCACCCTGTATAAAAATTTTTGATGCCAATTGAAAGTGCGTGTATTCATTACACAAACACATTCTCTTCTTGTTATCGAAAAAATTAACCGAACTTGAGTTATTCAAGAATTAGAAAAAAAATTGGTCGAAAAAAAACCACCCTGTATGTAATATTTTTGTTTAAAAAAGTACTCAAGAATCATTTAGAAGTAAAATTATCAAATAAAATTCAGGTCGATCCATTTAAAAATCGAAAGTTGACACCTCAATTTCTGACTTTTGAACCACCCTGTATAAAAAAAATTTCATAACTGAAACCGCATAATTAGCACATATACCCTAGATTTTTTTAATTTTCAAAAACTCTTTCAGGGGCCGAGTAATTTGAGGTGTCCAAGTTTGGTGGGACACCCTGTATATATTATATACGAATGTCAAGGAACCAAGGTCTGTCGTAATCTAGCTTGTGATTAATTGTATACTATGGACATGAAAGGAGCCTAGACATTGGATTTGGGCGTCCATATAATCCTCTCACCACCGTGATTTAGGTATCAATACCTATCTCACGGACACGGAATTATTATTATATAATTGTATACTATTTGAAAAATATTTTTTTGTTGTAATTATTACTAAGTTACGCGCGCCCTAAAATTTTTTATATTCTTGTTGCAAATAATATTGAATGTTATAGATGGCGGCATGCAGTCATATCCGACATTGAAGGAACTAAGATTACGACAGACGATTACAACAGACCTTTTGGTTCCTTCAATGTCGGATATGACTGCGTGCCGTTAGGTTATAATCGAGTTATTTTGCCTTTAATTACAGACAATTGTATTTGCAACAATAATAAAAAAAGTTTTAGTGCGCGTGTAAGTTTATAAAAATTACAAAATTGATTTAAAAATTTATATCATAAAAATAGAACGCAAATGACTTCTGCTAGTAGTGGGATTATATTTACTCTGCGAGAAAAAAAACATCTTAGTTAAAAAAATCTTGTGACTGAAGTATGTATTATTAGTACCTCTTTGGTAACTTCAGCAATAAGAGAAAATATTTTGCCGTACCCTGTAGAAATTTCGATAAAAATTTCAAGACGTTGGTAGAGCTTCGGGTACATTAGCTTTTCTTGTTTTTATGCTTTCTGAGGGAGTGCTTCCAAAGCCGAACACGGTTGCTTTTATTTTTTTGGATCTCAGCCGAACAGTTCCATTATTCGCGGAATTACTATTAATTTTAAGGTTAGGTTTTGGCGTTTGTATTTATGAGTTGCTTGTTTTTCATTATTCTTCAATGAGCTACGACAGCACAGTGGATAAAGCTGAGGTAGCGAAGCCGGAGGGCTCGGGTTCGAGCCCGGCGTTGGCCAATATTTTTCTCTAATATTTAATTATATTTTTTAATTGATTTTATTATTTTTATCAATATTATTTTTAAATTATATTATTGAAATTAAAATAAAATTTTACGAGACTTATTAGGATAGGTAGGGTTAGGTAAAGTTAACATGGTGAACTATCCTTTATGATCACCAACTTTGTTGGATAGGATGCCTTGGGCGACGGACTTAGCTTAGGTTAGCAACCAGAGTAAAAATCAGCGCAGGCGGTTAGGGTGAGTCGCGTGCGACTCACCCTAACCGCCTGCGCTGATTTTTACTCTGGCTAACCTAAGCTAAGTCCGTCGCCCAAGTCCATCCTATTCAGCTTAAGAAACCTTCTCTTAAAATAAATCAAATTACTGTTCGGCTGAGATCCAAAAAAATAAAAGCAACCGTGTTCGGCTTTGGAAGCACTCCCTTCTGTTTATGTTCTTGAATTTTTAAATTTTGGCGCTTTTACTTTTTTTCTACCTTTAGCGTATATCACAAAAAATACGCCAACTCCGTTTCGCGAGAGCAAAACTCCACTGGCGCTATCTTGAAGAATCCTTTGGAACTAACATTTTTCGAAAAACACGGTGTTTTTTTGTAAGTGAAGAACCCATCATAAGTGTCTATTATTTCAGGCGAAAGGATGGACTTTGTCGTGACAGCCGACAGACTTTCCGGCTCCTATGAACTCAACCTGAAATCCAGCGCTACAGATTGCGCCTTGAAACCGGTGGCTAAAGTTCAGCTGGTGTATAACTCAACCGGTGACTTGAAACAGTCGGAAATTAAGGCGAA
Organism: Bactericera cockerelli; assembly: GCA_024516035.1. Classification (NCBI taxonomy): domain Eukaryota; kingdom Metazoa; phylum Arthropoda; class Insecta; order Hemiptera; family Triozidae; genus Bactericera; species Bactericera cockerelli. Next base: position 6,261,637 of record CM044963.1, on the reverse strand, counting down.
CGCGATTAAAGAGTCACCGAAACCTGGCAAGGTAAGTTTTCAAGTCATTGAAAGGCTATCTGCAGAACTTTCCATGTGTATATTATCTCGGTAGCTCAGTGGTAAAAGCGACACTCTGTGAATCCAGCGATTCCAGAGGTCGCGGGTTCGAAACCATAATATTATAATACACATAATATTATGTCTCGGGTTTACTGCTGGAATAATGGGACTTAATAGACATAATTGGACAGTATAAATAAGGTGATATTATTATTATCTCCTGCGTGAGACTTTGTCATTTTCCAAACCTACTTAAGGTCATTCAATATTGTTCAACCTCAGTCTAGCTGGGGGACGTTTAACAGGGAGAAGACCAGTGCCTCGCTAGAGGACCAGTGTCTCCCTTTATAAAAACAAACGCAATAGTTAGGTATTTATTTAAATAGATTTAAGGGTTGGGTGGAAGAGATTGCCTAAGGCAATAACCCCGCCCTTTAGTTAGGACATATACAGGGTGTAACAGACTAAATGTAAAATCTCTTAAGGGGTGGTAGTATAGATCATTTCCAACCATTAATGTTGTATAACACTTTTGATTTAACTCAGAGGTTCTCGAGATATTATTTTTTTGAATTATTTTTACAAGTCCCCTGCCGCTCGACAAAGAATGGCATCTAACTCCGTAAATACAGTAGATGAAGCAATAGATTTAACTTTTTCCATAAGATAACAATATTTCACTATTATTTAGACTAGATTTATTCTTAAAAAGTGCACACGTACTGAAAAAAATCGGCAGCAGCGGAAAATTTATCGCGAACATGAAATCCACCTGAAACTTCAGCCGCCATTTTCTCAAAATACTGCCCTCATAAAGTATTGGTTTCATTTATGTAAAAACTTGCTTGAAGTCTTATCTTTCAGAAAATATGACACACTTGATATAAAACTTTCATTTTTTATTGAAACCAAGAGAAATAAAAAAAAAGTCAGTCAGTACTACTAACTGTACCTACTAGGCTACCATCCTACTTTTACCTAGGGAACTAACTTTTTTCTTCAATTTGACAAATTATGGTTGCCATTTATTTTCCAACGGCCCAAAAGTTTGCCTCAGTAGACTCTTAACTTGGAGGTCACTGGTTCGAGTCTCAAGTGTGGCAAATTAGTATGTACGTATCCATGTATGATACTTTTAGCTGTGGTGCTTCAGAAATCAATATTAATCGTAATTGTTCATTTGTTCATAAGAGGAAAGGGTCTCAATGATAAAATGGTTTGAATGAAATGAAACATAACAATGTACCTACATAGTTAACACCCACAGGTAAAGTTGGTACGGTAAATACTGAACATTCATAGGTTAGTACATAGAGGTACAAATTATTATGTTAGTAGGTACCGAATTTTAATAAAACACATGGAATACTAAAATATTAAGGTCAATTAGTAGTCACCGTGGCAGAGTGAGTAAGCGTGCTAGGCGTTGCACGCATGGTGACCTGGGTTCGATCCCCAGCGGGACAGGAGTTTTTCTGCTCTGTACTTGGATGTTCGGGGTCCACTCATACCTCGTGAGGAAAAATGAGTAGTTACTTGTATGAGTAACGACCAGTGGCGGCATTACCAGAGTAAAAAGAAATTAATGTAATAGAATAATTCGAAAAGTAAAGGAGGATCTTAGTAATGCTGCGCTACCCACAAAAAATGTGAAGAGGCCTTGTGCTTCACCACAAATATAACCATACATACATACTAAAATATTAAGGTCAATTAATCACGATCGTGGTGTCACAATAGCTCAAACTCGTCTTACTAAATATTTGCCATACTTGAGATTCGAACCAGTGACCTCCAAGTTAAGAGTCCGCAGCCTTATCAATGAATCGACTGAGGCTAATTGTTTGGGCCGTTGGAAAGTAAATGACAACCATAATTTGTCAAATTGAAGAAAAAAATTAGTTCCCTAGGTAAAAGTAGGATGGTAGCCTAGTAGGTACAGTTAGTAGTACTGACTGACTTTTTTTTTATTTCTCTTGGTTTCAATAAAAAATGAAAGTTTTATATCAAGTGTGTCATATTTTCTGAAAGATAAGACTTCAAGCAAGTTTTTACATAAATGAAACCAATACTTTATGAGGGCAGTATTTTGAGAAAATGGCGGCTGAAGTTTCAGGTGGATTTCATGTTCGCGATAAATTTTCCGCTGCTGCCGATTTTTTTCAGTACGTGTGCACTTTTTAAGAATAAATCTAGTCTAAATAATAGTGAAATATTGTTATCTTATGGAAAAAGTTAAATCTATTGCTTCATCTACTGTATTTACGGAGTTAGATGCCATTCTTTGTCGAGCGGCAGGGGACTTGTAAAAATAATTCAAAAAAATAATACCTCGAGAACCACTGAGTTAAATCAAAAGTATTATAGAACATTAATGGTTGGAAATGATCTATACTACCACCTATTAAGAGATTTTACATTTAGTCTGTTACACCCTGTATTATGTATATATATTTTTTTTTTCTTCTATTATATTTTATTTTAATTTGTAATTATTTGAATTGTATATAATATGTCCTATCAATAAAGTGTAAATAAATAAATAAAGAGAGGTCTATAACAGTCCTTGCCTCTCTTCCGATTTTTATTATTAGAAATTTATCGGAAGTAAAAATTGGTTTATGGCTTTTACCAGATTTTTTTTTCCACTTCCTTTTTCACTTCTCATACCTAGGGCGGAATTAATAGACAACATCAATAACTTAAGTCCTTGCTAAGTGTCGGTTTTCCCTATCTTACACAGTACGCAATCCGTGACTTAGCGCCACAGAGGTATTACAAAAACGTCTATTAATTTTGCCCCTATTGTTTTATTTTAGGTTTCCCTTATATCCACGCTTCAGAGAGTCAGCAAACCAGACGTGGTCACTCTAGATCAGCTCCGGTCCGCTGATCCAGAGGAAGAAATCTTGGATCAGCAGCCCGATATTGTGCTGACGCTGGAGTACTATAACAACGGTGAGTGATTAGAGAGCAGTAGCACGTTCCAGAAACACTCTCCACTCTCAGAATCTCCAAATCTCCCTTTCCACCGTCACACAACGCACTCTGATTGGTTAATCAGAGTGCACACACAAATCAGGTTAAATTTTATTTATTTATAAACATTTGAAGAGAATGCCGAAGGAATTATCACCTCCTTTGATCATGCTTTGTTTATATTTATTTCTAACTTGTTACCATGTTTATTGTATATAAAAGATGTAAATAAAGCTTGATCCAAATGTTTATAAATAAATAAAATTTGAACGCAATAACCATTCAGAGTGAAACGGAGATTCGTGGATTTTGAGAGTACAGCTAGAGAGTGTTTCTGAAACGGGCTACAGGTGACAAATACGGGTAGACTGGAGGTCGGTGGTTCGAGTCTCAAAATATGGCGAACTTTTATATGATACTTTTTTACTTGAGATATCAGTCTTGTGTACCAGCCTCCGTGGTCCAGGGGTCTTGAGTTCGATCCCAAGCGGGGTAGGAATTTTTCTGCTCATTACTTGGATGTTCGGGGTCCACTCATACGTCGGGAGGAAAAATGAGTAGCTGCTTGGATGTGAAGCAGCAACCAGTCGCTGAATCATAGGCAAAAAAATACAAGATATTGTAAATGAAAGTGGTAAAGTCCTATGATTCTGCGCTACCCACTAAAATTGTGACATAATAACACAAAGAAAAAGTATTATTATTATTATATACTTACTAATATCTACCTTTATGTACATATTTTTTTCTATATTTTTTCAATACCTTTGTAGGATGCATTTCTATGATTACAAGAATTCCTTAGGGATAGAGCCACAAAAATTGTAATGAAAAACTAAAATAAATATACATTATTATTATTACATTCCAAGTAAAAACAAAACCATCTATCTATCTATCTACCTGCTTTCGACGGTTTCAGACTTCAACAACGTGTCTTTCCTGTTCCCCCCGTCGCCACTGGTGACTCAGCTGGACCAGGTGGACCCCCTGACTTTCTGCGACAGCACCGGCACTGATCGGTCGCAGCCCCGCCCCTGTTCACAGGCGAAGCTATGCCACTGTACTCATGTGATTAGGCTCCCTCTCAGATCTACAGTGCAGGTGACTCTACTGGATAAGGGTAAGTTAAGGGTGTGCCCGGGCTATGTACCCATCTGATAAGGGTAAGTTAAGGGTGTGTCCAGACTATGTACCCATCTGATAAGGGTAAGTTAACACATTCAGCGCCAAGAGTTTTTTTGGTAATATGGTTCAGTGGACCAACTTATTTTGTGTGAAAAAAGAGGTAGGTAGACTCAAACAGCCATAAAAAGTCACCAGATATAGTTATCATATTTGTGTTAATCACTTTCGTGATATCACAACTACTCAAACTCGCTTTACTAAATCTACGCTGAAACCGGGATTTGAACCACCGACCTCCAGGTTACAAGTCCGCCGCCTTATCGATCAAGCCACTGAGGTCGGTTAGTCACCAGATATATATTTTTCAGGTCCAAAAAAACCAAAAAACTTCCACGGACCACGACAATCGAATCCACATAAGAAATACACAGTAGCGTGTACACTATAAAGATCATCGGTTTCTGAAAGTGAGAGGGTGAGGTGTACACTTGTACAGCATAGTGTACACGCGGTCCACTGTAGAAAACACTCGTGTGCACTATATTGTACACGTGGCGCTGAATGTGTTAAGGGTGTATTTATTTATTTTATTTTTATTTATTTAAATTACAGAATTGACGCAGATATAAACAAATACACAATGGTCAACTTACAGAGTGAAAGATACATATTTTAAGTTTTACAATAGTACAATAAGATTAAATATACTACATATTAATTAAATTAGGGGCAAAAGTACCTACTAGCTCGTTATGTAATAAATATTTGGTATGGACTACAAACTTTCTCTGCACTGTTGTTCTCTGTAGATCTGGTTTAAGTGCTCTACAAATTTGGAAAATGGAGAGGATAGGTCAATTGTCATTTGCTCAAGGTGACTTATCTGATTATAAATTCTGCACATTTACCCAGACTATGTACCCATCTGATAAGGGTAAGTTAAGGGTGTACCCAGAATATGTACCCATCTGATAAGGGTAAGTTCAGATTGTACCTACCCAGAACATGTACCCATCTGATAAGGGTAAGTTAAGGGTGCACCCAGACTATGTACCCATCTGCTAAGGGTAAGTTCAGATTGTACCCAGAACATGTACCCATCTGATAAGGGTAAGTTAAGGGTGCACCCAGACTATGTACCCATCTGATAAGGGTAAGTTCAGATTGTACCTACCCAGAACATGTACCCATCTGATAAGGGTAAGTTAAGGGTGCACCCAGACTATGTACCCATCTGCTAAGGGTAAGTTCAGATTGTACCCAGAACATGTACCCATCTGATAAGGGTAAGTTAAGGGTGCACCCAGACTATGTACCCATCTGCTAAGGGTAAGTTCAGATTGTACCCAGAACATGTACCCATCTGATAAGGGTAAGTTAAGGGTGCACCCAGACTATGTACCCATCTGCTAAGGGTAAGTTCAGATTGTACCCAGAACATGTACCCATCTGATAAGGGTAAGTTAAGGGTGCACCCAGACTATGTACCCATCTGATAAGGGTAAGTTCAGGGTGTACCCAGACTATGTACCCATCTGATAAGGGTAAGTTCAGAGTGTGCCCAGACTATGTACCCATCTGATAAGGGTAAGTTCAGAGTGTACCGAGACTATGTCACTGTACCCATCTGATAAAGCTCTTTCTGGGATCCCTGGAAAAAAATCCTGCCCTGCGGGAATCGAACCCATGACCCAGGTCACCGTGCCTGCAAGGAAAATAAACCTGAAACTGCATTTCATAAAACAATAAAACATGTTACATAAAAAAGAGTGCTCATGCCAACATCTATTCCAGCAGTACTCAAACTCAAAAGCTGCTGCAGAGACCATTTTTAGACCAAATAAGTAGTTGTATATTTGGGAAGCCTTGTGGTCCGCACGAAATGTATTGGCAAGCCGCCATTTGGGAATCTCTGTTTTAAAGTAACTCTTTAAAATAATAATCTATAACCGTGTTTCATTTTTACAGGCAACCGACGTAATCATGTGTTTCATCTGCACGGTCACCGGTTCCATCTCGTCAACCAATGGCGTTTCGGTGAGTTCACGAACTCGATCGAAGATAGCCGAACAGGCCACGATGACCTCGCGAGTACGAGCGAAGAAAACCGAAACGATGTGACCGGATACGCACGAAGTCAATCGAAAACTATCGAAGACACGGGAAGTGATGAGCTGAATAGAATCCAGAGTTCCCGAAGTGATTCTACGAATAAAATCGAAGAGAGCCGAAGTCTTTTTACGAAGTCAGACGGAGAAATCCGAAATGAAGTGGGGCAGGTGACGTCGATCAGTAAGGACACGATCGGTGTTGATAGAGGCCATGGTATCACTCTTCGATTCCGCGCCACAAACCCTGGTAAGTCAACTATAAAAAAACATTATCTTAAGTATTGAAATTTAGGGCGCAATTAATAGACAACATCAATAACTTAAGTCGTTGGTAAGTGTCGGTTCTCCCTATCTTAGTACGCAATCCGTGACTTAGCGCCACAGAGGTATTACAAAATCGTCTATTAATTCCGCCCTTAGTATCTTAAGTATTGAAATTTAGTAATAAATGACATTTTGATTATGTTCAATATGAATTTTCAGGGCTATATTAAAAAATGGGAAACGACTAGCTCAGTGTTAAGATATTTGCTTGCCATGCGGAAGGTCCAGGGTTCACTTCCCGTACGCTCCAGTTGACCCAGCACCTAAATGGGAAGTATTGTGTCTTCTCGCCCATAAGAGGGGAGGCACACTACGGGATGGGCAAGTGTGTTCAATTTACAGAGTGTTTTCACTGGTACGAGTACATAGCACATGAGTCTGTCCCGGTAGCTCAGTGGTAAAGGCGACGGTCTGGTAATCCAGAGATCGTGGGTTCGAAACTCAACCGGGAGATGATGAGTTATACCTCCATTTGGGATTTTTACCACATAATGATACGTCTTGGGCTGGAATGATACTGCTGGAATAATGGGACTTTAGTAGTCTTGATCGCGCGGGCAGTATAAATAAGGCGATATTATTATTATTTCGAGGTAGATACATTTTTTTTGCTTCTAAGTTTTATTATTATTATTGATGTATGGTTTTCAATTTATGTTTTTTGTTGGTTTATTTTTTCTTTACCTATTACTTCCAGGTTTCTGGTCTCTCCACTCGCAGCACAACCTCCAGCACCAGGTTCTATTCCAGGTGGGGGAGACTTCCGACCTGCCCCCCACTCCCAAGAACTTCCCCACCTGTGGCAGCTACGTCGGGCCTGACTTTTTCCTTGTATGAGAGAGAAAGAGAGAGAGAGAGATGGGGAGGTTTAGGGGGAGCAAAGAGAGAGAGAGAGAGAGAGAGAGAGTGAGAGAGAGGGGCAAAAGAGAGAAGAGAAAGGGGAGAGAAAGAGAGGGCGAGAGGGAGTGAGAGAGAGAGAAAGAGAGAGTATAGAGAGAGAGAGAAAGAAAGAGTAGAGAGAGAGAGAAAGAGAGTAGAGAGAGTAGAGAGAGAGAGAGAGGGCTGTGTACAAACTCCGTGCAGTTACACACAGACTCCATATACGAGAGAGAAAGAGAAAGGGTGGGGCGAAAGAGAGAAGAGAAAGGGGAGAGAAGAGAGAGAGAGTAGAGAGAGAGAGTAGAGAGAGAGTAGAGAGGAGGAGAGAGAGAGAGAGGAGAAAGAAGAGAGAGAGAAAAAGAAAGGGAGAGAGAAAGAAGAGTAGAGAGAGAGAAAAAGAGAGAGAGTAGAGAGAGAAAGAGAGAGTAGAGGAGAGTGAGAGGAGAGAGAGAGAGAGAGAGTGAGTGAGTGTGAGAGAGGGACGAAAGAGAGGAGAAAAGGGGAGAGAAAGATGAAGATATAGAAAGAGGTAGAGTTTAAAAAATTGTACAGTTTGAGAACTTCAGTTGTTCTGGCAATTATAACTAATATTGTTTGAGGTCAAAATTTATGAGAGAAAAGAGGTGGAGTTAAAAAATTAAAAATAATCATAGGTAGTTGAAAAGCAATCTGTGATAATATTAAGATTAAATATAAAATGTACCTTTCCTTATCGTATACATGTGTAATTATTTTCTTTTCCGCTTTTTATTTTCTTTTACGTAATGATCGATAGGGCGGCGGACTTGTATCCTGGAGGTCGGTGGTTCAAGTCCTGGTTTCAACGTAGATTTTGTAAAGCGAAAGTGATTAACACAATTATGATAACTTTCTAAGTAATAAGATAGGTTTCATAAGGCAAAAGGTGAGTTCAGTGCGATGATTACGCCCACACTTTTCGCATGTACGAATTCGGTGCGGCTTAAAAAAGATCATGTACGAGTTCGATGCGGTCTCAATGACTTCTAGACTGATTGTTTATTATGTATTACTTACTTGTTAACTGTTAACATTCATCCTGCTGTTATTAAGTTTGCAAATTAGGTTTGTAGATACTGTCCATTTCAAAGTAAAGTAATAACGTTATAAGTTATCATATTTTTGTGTTAATCAATTTCGTGATATCACAACCACTCAAACTCGCTTTACTAAATCTACGCTGAAACCGGGACTTCAACCACCAACCTCCAGGTTACAAGTCCACCACCTTATCGATCAAGCTACTGAAGTCGGTACTGAGCTAATAAATACAGTACTGTTAAACGAATTTAAATTTGTATTTTTTTGTAATTTATAATAAAAAGCAATATTGTATTTGACATCAATAATGAACGAAAATGAAAGTATGTATGACTTTTGGTTTCTCAGACACAATTTGACACAATTTGGCGATTTATGAACTGGGACCTGTGTGTACTCATGTATGTACTTTGTACTCATATATGTATTCATACTACTCATGTATGTACTTTGTACTCATATATGTACTCATGTATGTACTTTGTACTCATGTATGTACTATTGTACTCATGTATGTACTTATGTCTGTACTTATGTATGTACCAATTATGTACTTATGTATGTACCAATTATGTACTTATGTATGTACCAATTATGTAATGTATTTCCTCAGAGATTTCGCAAACTAAGAGCGCCGTCCGCCGTCAGACACAAAGAATTCCCCGAGTGTGCAAATATTTGCAGAACACATCCGCCTCAGCGCGGTCACCACTTGCCGACACGATGAACTCTTTGAGCGGAAATTTTTGCAAAGATAGAAAAAGTCTAGATACTAATCTAGAAAAATCTGGTGTAAACATCACACGACTTTCCTTATCATCTGAGAAGAAGTCGAATTCCGCCACTGGTGACTCAAAAGTAACGGATAGCTAAAAAATCAATGCCAAATTCGTAATCAGCACCTCAAAATAATTTGATTTGATATGTCGCAACCCCCATCTAAGGTGAATAATAAAAAAGTTAATCCAAGCGGGTCCCCCCCACAATACCGGAAAATTGGGGCCGGGTTCCAAAAAGTTCAAGATATCAAAAAAATGATCAGAGTACACCCCTGTTATTTTTTTAATCCGAAAAATGTTGTTCTCTATTTTTTTTTTTTTTTTTTTTTTGTAATTTTAACCAATTCAAAGAAGCGGCGGTTGCGGCCAATATTTGCGGCCCTGCGTCCGCATCTTGCGGCTGATTTCAACCAAAAGTTTCATACTTTAAGTACCTAAAAAATCTAGATACTCAAGAAAAAAATTCGAGCGATCATTTGGGCAAAATACTGCAAATAGGGTAAACAAGAAAGAAATCTATGTACGTACATACATATAGTTTTACATAAGTTTAATACATGTTTTATGTGGTAATTTCTGTGATAAATAGGGAGATTTTTGTTGTATCGTGGAGTTTTTTAGTGCAAAAAGTATTGAAAGCATGAGTCATTTAGTAATTCCCATTACTAAACATGTTTAGCCAGTGTTTTTTTTTGTGCTTCAATTGTGACATGGATTGGGCATTTGGGAATAATTGTTTCAAAAATAGTTATGAATACTGCCTGTGGTTCATTTATATCACAGTTTAAGAAAAAAATATATTATTTTTTAACGAGTGCATTTTGGCCCTAAATACCCCTATTTAGGGCCGAAAAATAAAACAGGATTACAACTAAAAGATGAGCAGACTGTCCCTCAAGTCGGGCTATAGTGCGCTGTGATTGGTTGAAACTCCGACTTGAGGGGGGGGGGGGAAGGGTAGGGGGTGGTTTCTGGCTTATATTATTTGTTCTTGGAAAGGTGATATATTCTTTAAAGAGAGAGAGAGGGGGGGGGGGGGGGTTGAAATTGTTGTGAGTAGAAAGGAAGAAGACAAAGAGAGAGAGGGTGTTTTGTGTCGAAGGGTGGTGGGTATGTGGTGGGTGGGAGTGTGGGTGGGGGTGTGGGTGGGAGGTAGAGATAGTGAGGATGCGTGGGTGTAGGAAGGGATATTTTGATTAAGAGTGGGTGAGTGGGGGCGAGGGTGGGGCGTTGTGTAGAGGATAGCTGTGTTGTCTGTTGCCGCTGAAAAGGAAGAGAGAGAGAGAGAGAGGGAGAGCGTTCTGTACAGGATAGCTGTGTTGTTTGTTGCCGCTGAAAAGGAAGAGAGAGAGAGGGAGAGCGTTCTGTACAGGATAGCTGTGTTGTCTGTTGCCGCTGAAAAGGAAGAGAGAGAGAGAGAGAGGGAGAGCGTTCTGTACAGGATAGCTGTGTTGTTTGTTGCCGCTGAAAAGGAAGAGAGAGAGAGGGAGAGCGTTCTGTACAGGATAGCTGTGTTGTCTGTTGCCGCTGAAAAGGAAGAGAGAGAGAGAGAGAGGGAGAGCGTTCTGTACAGGATAGCTGTGTTGTCTGTTGCCGCTGAAAAGGAAGAGAGAGAGAGAGAGAGGGAGAGCGTTCTGTACAGGATAGCTGTGTTGTCTGTTGCCGCTGAAAAGGAAGAGAGAGAGAGAGAGAGGGAGAGCGTTCTGTACAGGATAGCTGTGTTGTCTGTTGCCGCTGAAAAGGAAGAGAGAGAGAGAGAGAGGGAGAGCGTTCTGTACAGGATAGCTGTGTTGTTTGTTGCCGCTGAAAAGGAAGAGAGAGAGAGAGAGAGGGAGAGCGTTCTGTACAGGATAGCTGTGTTGTCTGTTGCCGCTGAAAAGGAAGAGAGAGAGAGAGAGAGGGAGAGCGTTCTGTACAGGATAGCTGTGTTGTTTGTTGCCGCTGAAAAGGAAGAGAGAGAGAGAGAGCGTTCTGTACAGGATAGCTGTGTTGTCTGTTTCCGCTGGAAAGGAAGAGAGAGAGAGAGAGAGAGGGGGGTGTTTGTATGGGGAAAGAGGGTGGTAGCTTTTTTGTGGGTGGGGTGAAGAGGTAGCAAGGATGTGTGGGAGTGGGAGAGCATATTTTGTAGATGCGTGTGGGGGTTGAGAGGGCGATTTTAAAGAAGGGAGGTTAGCCAGCGTCGATGGCGCGTTGAATGCACCGGTTCTCTTTGGATCACCGAAGTTAAGCAACGTCCAGCGAGGTGAAGACTTCGTGATGCTGGCGTTCCGGCCCAACCCAAACTGGGTGAGGTTAATGTGGGTAGCAGGTTTGTGAGTGCGAATGGAGGGTAACACCCCCGTCGTGATATGACCATGTAGTTGAAAGCGACGTTAAAAACAAAAAAAAAAACAAAAAAAAAAGAAGGGAGGGAAGAGAGATTGGGTGGTGCATGGTGTCTTGAAGAGAGGTAGAAGGGTGTAGAATAGCGGATGGAGGAGATGCCTTACAGAAAAGAGAAGTTGTACTTTTCTCTTCTGTAAGGCATCTTCTGTAAGGCCAGCCCGGAGAGGGGCTGTTTTGGGGGGGGGGGTCGGCTCTGTTGTGTGATGGATGAGAGAGAGAGAGATAGGAGAGAGAAGAGAGAGAGAGAGAGAGAGAGGAGAGGAGGGAGAGGGAGAGGGAGGGAGAGGAGAGGGAGAGAGAAGAGAGAGGGAGAGAGAGAGGGAGAGAGAGATAGAGAGAGAGACAGAGAGAGAGAGAGGGAAAGAGAGAGAGAAGGAGGGAAAGAGAGAGAGAAGGAGGGAGAGAGAGAGAGAGAGGAGAGGGAGGGAGGGAGGGAGGAGAGGAGAGGGAGAGAGGGAAGAGAGAGAGGGAGAGAGGGTTGGTTGTGTTGTGGGGTGGGCGAGAAAATCAATGTCAGCGAGTAGGCACGACCTAGTTACATGTTCCTTCAGTGAGCCTCTTGTATTGCTTTCTAAGCTTAACTTTGACGCATGAATAATTAATAATAATAATAATTCCGCGTCCGTGAGATAGGTATTGATACCTAGATCACGGTGGTGAGAGGATTATATGGACGCCCAGATTTAATGTCTAGGCTCCTATCATGTCCATTGATTTTATTTGGTTTTAACGTCCCGACTTGAGGTAGACAGGACGGGGGTTTTACCCTCCATTCGCTGGGAATCGTACCAGCCACCCACATTAACCTCACCCAGCCTGGGTAGGGCCGGAATTCCCAGCCTCACATGTTCGGAGGGAACAGAATTTTCTGTGGGAAAATTCTGCTCCAACCGTTACGCCACGGAGGCTGGCCAATTAATAATTATTAAACATTTTAAAGCAAAAACTGACGCTTTCGTTGGCAAAATAATGGTCCCGCTAGATCATTGGTGAAGGTGTTGGTCTGGTATTCCAGAGGTCGCAGGTTCGAAAACCAGCAGACACAAGACCAGTTATCCTTCCGTTTGGGATTTTGATCACATAATAATAATAATCATCACAATTTTCAGTGGGTAGCGCAGAATCATAGGACTTTACCACTTTCATATACAATATTTTCTATTATTTTGTCTATGATTCCGCCACTGCTTCACATCAAGTACAGAGCAAAAAATTCCTGCCCGCTGGGAATCGAACCCAGTTCACCATGCGTGCAATACCTAGCTCGCTAACTCACTCGGGCACTATTATTATTATTACTCTCGGTGTCAATATTCTCATCTCCATATCTGAAATCCAACTGAAAGAATCACGAAATTCGATAGATCACTAGATCACTGATAAGGATTTTGCAAAACCGCGAGGTTCTCTCTTATCAGTCACACATGTGAGAGATGGAAATCACGACAAGTCTGCCAAGATAACGATATGAGACGTTACGGACGTATCTCTTATACTACTTACGTTTATAAACATCTGTCCGGTAGCTCAGTGGTAAAGGCGGCACTCTGTGAATCCAGAAATTGCAGAGGTCGTGGGTTCGAAACCCAGCCGGGACATGACAAGTTTTCCTCTCATTTGGAATTTTTACCACATAATAATATGTCTTGGGCTTACTGCTGGAATAATGGGACTTTAATATTCTTATTCGGGCAGTATAAATAAGGCGATATTATTACTATAATTATACGTTTATCAGTCCATTAAGAATTAATAATACATAAACAAATACATATTATTTGTAGTTGTAAATATAATTGACAGAGTGTAATTATTGACTTTGACGATCAAAAACGTTTGTAAAATAGGCTGCATTGTAAAGACAAGGTCCTCATCGGAGTTTTACCAAGTGATCCGTTAAGCGTAATGGAGGGTTTTACTGGTTAATCAGTTGATTAGTGCTAATCGAGTTATGCGCTCAGCGGCAGATTTGCAGCAGTGGAAAAGATTTTTGTTGTAATTATTTATTTTTATCAACTGTGCAATGAAAATTCAAATTTTAACGTTTTAGTTTTTTTTTTACATTACTTTCAACTGCATGGTCATATCACGAGGGGGTTTTACCCTCCATTCGTTGGGAACTCACAAACTAGCTACTCTAATTAACCACACCGAGCCTGAGTATGGCCGGGCATAGCCAGCGCTTTGAGGGTTCGAATTTAAATGTTCGATCTAAAGGAAGCTAGAGCTAAAATTCAACATTCAAGAGACCAAGTCTAATTACCATACAATCTGGCCATAGAGATGCATCTTATAAATGGGATTGTTTTACATAAGATATCAAATGTATCTAATGTCATTAGTCATATCAATATTATTACATTTATGTAGGTAAATTAGATAAGAAATCCTGTGAGTAACAGAATTTCTTATCTAATATTGACATAATAATTATAAATAAAAATGTATCAGATAATATTAGAAAATAATGAAGTTGTATGTATAAGTAGATATCATATTTGTGTTAATCACTTTCGTGATATCACATCTACTCAAATTCGCTTTACTAAGTCTACGCTGAAATCGGGACTTGAACCACCGACTTCCAGGTTACAAGCCCGCCGCCTTATCGATCAAGCTACTGAGGTCGGTTGTATATTTTTTTCATATAAGTAGGTATAAGTATTTTTTTAATTATAAATTGAAAGTACATGTTGGATCTACTTCAGTTTCAGATTTCATCTCAACTTTTGCTAACGGACTTATTTGCGAATTGATGATTTTTAACTATTACCTACCTACATATACATTCCTATACAATGTACAGGGTGGGCCAAGAATTCGTTAACATTTAAATGTAAACGAGTATGTGAAAATGTTACGGGAGTTCTTAGCACCGATGCTACTGGAATTTGCTGGCTATAATCGTAACACATGGTTTCAACAAGATGGAGCCACGTGTCACACATCGAACGAGTCCTTGCCGGTGGTCAAAGACATGTTTCCGGAAAAGCTGATATCCAGACGTGGTGACATCCCATGGCCACCCAGAAGTCCAGATCTATCCCCAGCAGACTTCTTTTTATGGGGTTATTTAAAGAGTCGTGTCTACATTGATAAACCGAATACACTGCGTCAACTTAAAGAAAAAATCATCGAAGAGATGTCGGCGATCTCGCGGTCTCTTTGCAGAAGAGTATTTGAAAACTTCAGGACTCGCTTAGATGAGTGCAAAAACCGAAACGGTGGTCATTTAGACGAAATAACTTTAAAAAAATAAATTACAACTGATTAGCTTTCTCGTAAATAAACGATTTCTAAAATATGTTAAATGGTTTTTTTTATACGATTTTTTCAAATGTTAACTAATTCATGGCCCACCCTGTATAACTTTCAGCCTCAAATATGATTTTATGGGTATTTTATCTAGGATCTAGAATCTAGATACTCGTATATATCTCCCTTGCCTTTATCCCATATTAGTTCATGTTGCTATTGGGGTCGGCATTGTTCAACCTCATGGGTGGAGCACTTTTTTTTATGGCTGGATGCCCTTCCTAACGCCAACGATTTTTATTTGGTTTTAACGTTCGGGGGTTGTTACCCTCCATTCGCTGGGAATCGTACCAGCTAGGATCTAGATGTAACTTACATATCTACTATTGTTCTAAATATTCTAGATGTGTGTATTTTCTAGAATTCTTCTATCTTCGCAAAAATTTCCGCTCAAAGTGTTCATCGTGTCGGGAAGTGTGACCACGCGGGGAGGATGTGTTCCGCAAATATTTGCACACTCGGGCAAATTCTTTGTTGACGGGCGGCCCTCTTAGGTTGCGAAATATACGGGGAGGTATATTAATAATAATAATAATGAAGTAATAGTAATAATAATAATAATATCTCCATTATTATTATTATATTCGTGAGAAAAAATAATATATAATGTATATAAAAAAAGTTATTATTATTCACTGGGTTTTACGTCCCATTCAACAGCTGGGTCATCTCGAGACGGTTGTGTTACTCTCACTTCATTGAAAACGCACAAACCTGCTACCCATATTAACCTCACCCAGCCTGAGTTAGACCGGAATGCCGACATCACAAAGTCTCGCTGGATGTTGCTTAACTTCGGTGATCCAGTGATGCTAAGAGAAACTGGCGCATTCAACGCGCCATCGACGCGACGCTAGCATTAAAACAGACAAATAATATATTTCAAAAGTATATAATTTGAGCTCAGTGGTAATATTCTCACTTCCCATGCGGAAGATCCCGGGTTCGAACCCATCTAAATAGAAGTAAATATTGTAAATGGTTGTGTCTCGCCCATCAGATATTCAGATGGGAGGTATACCACATTATGGGCTGTCCCCTCCACCTCCTCCCAATCTACATCTTCCTCTCCCCTCCACCCCCTCCCAATCCTACATCTTCCTCTCCCCTCCACCCCCTCCCAATCCTACATCTTCCTCTCCCCTCCACCTCCTCCCAATCTACATCTTCCTCTCCCCTCCACCTCCTCCCAATCTACATCTTCCTCTCCCCTCCACCCCCTCCCAATCCTACATCTTCCTCTCCCCTCCACCCCCTCCCAATCTACATCTTCCTCTCCCCTCCACCTCCTCCCAATCTACATCTTCCTCTCACCTCCACCTCCTCAAAATCTACATCTTCCTCTCCCTCCAAATCCTCGCAATCTACATCTTCCCCTCCCCTCCACCTCCTCCCAATCTACATCTTCCCCTCCCCTCCACCTCCTCCCAATCTACATCTTCCTCTCCCCTCCACACCCTCCCAATCTCCATCTTCCTCTCCCCTCCACCTCCTCCCAATCAACATCTTCCTCTCCCCTCCACCTCCTCCCAATCTACATCTTCCTCTCCCCTCCACCTCCTCCCAATCTACATCTTCCTCTCCCCTCCACCTCCTCCCAATCTACATCTTCCTCTCCCCTCCACCTCCTCCCAATCTACATCTTCCTCCTCCCCTCCACCCCCTCCCAATCTACATCTTCCTCTCCCCTCCACCTCCTCCCAATCTACATCTTCCTCTCCCCTCCACCTCCTCCCAATCTACATCTTCCTCTCCCCTCCACCTCCTCCCAATCTACATCTTCCTCTCCCCTCCACCTCCTCCCAATCTACATCTTCCTCTCCCTCCCACCCCTCCCAATCTACATCTTCCTCTCCCCTCCACCCTCTCTCAATCTACATCTTCCTCTCCCCTCCACCTCCTCCCAATCTACATCTTCCTCTCCCCTCCACCCCCTCCCAATCTACATCTTCCTCTCCCCTCCACCCTCTCTCAATCTACATCTTCCTCTCCCCTCCACCTCCTCCCAATCTACATCTTCCTCTCCCCTCCACCCTCTCTCAATCTACATCTTCCTCTCCCCTCCACCTCCTCCCAATCTCCATCTTCCTCTCCCCTCCACCCCCTCCCAATCCACATCTTCCCCTCCCCTCCACTGTATGGAGAAGTCAATAAGGGGGCGCAGGGAGGGGGGAGATGCGCATGGCGGTGAAATTCCGCGCACATGCGCACGACGGGAAAACAATTTTCCGTTACACTTGGCGGAGTTTGAATTTGTTGTACCTATCCACGCAAACCCTCCAGCCACTTCTTGTCCCACTGAAAGTCCCTTTTTTCATTTCTATCTTAGCTTCAAGTCTCTTTCCCTTTCTAATGGTCCCCTTTCCCTCCGACCCGCTCTCTCTTACCTCACAAATCCCACCTTTCCTACGTCTTATATACCTTTCTCAGCAAAAGAAGAAAAACATGTGTTTTGAAAAAAAATGTTTATTTCAAAATATTTCGACGAAAAATATTTATTTTGTGATGTTATACAATATTTAGGTACATATTTTGTAATAGAGATTCGTTTAAAAAAAAAAATATTTTTTCCATATGTATCCATATACATAGAGGTACATATTTAAGTACATAAATGGATAAATACTCTGTATAAATTAAGTATATCACTACTCTGGAAAATTGGTAAATACCTTCTTTTTTTACAAGGGGAAAAAATTTCCAAGGAAACAGTGAACCCGATACGCAAATAGCAGACAAAACCGAACCCAAGAGCAAGGACCACGGAGTATAAACACATAGTGATATGTATCTACACCCCCAAGTCCCAGCTATCGAGAAAGGCCTTACCAACTATGAGATCGGGAGAATGGGATTTGGCGAACCCACTAAAAACGACCCTTCGTCGAACCAAGGTAGAAAATCTGGGAACTATAATATTGCATACCTACAGTTATCATAAGTTGCGAGTTACTCATAAGTGTCCTGTGATTCATAAGTTTTGAAATTGCCTTTTGTAATTTCACTAGAAGAGTTGAGTTGAGTTTCTTTTTTACTTTTTTTATTTTTGGATTAGGTACTTACTTTTTCAAGGGTTAGACAGACCATGTAGTAATTTATTTGATGTAAAGCCAACCTCCGTGGCACAGTGGTTAAGAGCATTGGTTGCTGAACCGGAGGTTGCGGGTTCGAATCCCGGCCGGAGCGAAAAATACTGACCGAGTTTTTCCGTTTCCGGAATGGCATGGATGTAAAGGTAATGTGCTCTGAAGTAATGCGAAAGTGGTTTCGGGGCACAACAAAAGGTCTATTTTCATCAAGTTGATATTTCTTTGTAAATCTATGATAATAATAATAATATCGCCTTATTTATATGTCCCCATTAGGACTATTAAGACCCATCCACCAGTAAACCAAAGACGTATTATTATGTGATAAAAAACCCAAATGAGAGGATAACTTGTCATGTCCCGGCTGGGTTTCGAACCCGCGACCTCTGAAACCTCTGGATTCACAGAGTGCCGCCTTTACCACTGAGCTACCTACCGGGACAGATATTATGATATATTATTTTCTTCTCTCACGAAACAAAGTTTACCTCCTTCTAACCCTCCCCAAAATCCCTTACCCTCCCCAAAACTCCTCCTTTTCTACTGATAACGAGTTATCGAATTTTTGCCTCCCTCCCACACCACCCCATAGTGTGTCAGTTCTCTTGAGCTGTTTCGTCGCGGCGCTTTGGCGGAACAAAAAATTTCCGACCGAAAATAATTATTTTTTCATTCGAAATTTGTTTTTACCCTTGGGAAAAAATTTCGTTTAATTTAGTAAACAAGTTTCCAGATTTTAGTGAAATTTCAACTTTTCTTCTTTTAAAAACACCTTTTTTCGTTTTTAACTAATTCTTATTTTCTAGTAAATTTATAGTAGAAGATTTTCAAGCCATAAAGAAATTGTTTTCCTTTGAAACTTTAATTTTTCTCGTGTTTTGTTACCATATTAAATTTTGTTGAGAGTAAAATTTTTTCGATTGATTTTTGTCGTCAGACTTCCTTCGTTTGTGTTTTAAAGGTCAGAGTTGAATTTTGTGACGTTCTTATTTGTGTTGAGTGTTTCAAATTGTGTTTTGACCAGCCTGTTTAGAAAGTTTGAACTGGATTACTTTCTTATTTGGATCGAAACTCATTTCAAGTAAGTTTTGAAAAAAATATTTTGATAGACTATTATATATTATAACAAATCCCCAACATTGAGAAAGTTAATATCTTTTGGATTGATGAGTTTGCTGTGTATTAGCAATCTACTAAACTAAAGGTTTTATCTCCCTATTCACTAGTAACTAACATACAGTCTACAAATTACATAGATATTACTCTTAATAAGACTTGCAGTAATCAGTAGTTCGTGAACCAAGGGTTAAGACTGTTGAGAGCCAACGTCGATGGCGCCTTGAATGCACCGGTTCTCTTAGGATTACCGAAGTTAAGCATCGTCTAGCGGGTTGAAGATTTCGTGATGCTGGCATTTCGGCCAACCCAGGCTGGGTGAGGTTAATCTGGGTAGCAGGTATTGAGTTTCCTGCGAATGGAGGGTAACACCCCCGTCGTGATAATTATGATCATGCAGTTGAAAGCCACGTTGAAACCAAAAAAAAATAGAAGATGTGAGTCGAGCAATTCTTTGTTAAAAGGAAACAAAAATGTTTTTCTTCTTTATCAAAAAAATCAATCCGATGAGAAAAGATAAAATTATTACATTGATAAGAAAGCAGGAGTAAACGTTTATCCGTATGATATGGAGTAGATAGTTAATTTAAAATATTAATTGTTTAAATTAAATACAATTTTTTTTTTTTACTCACTCTCAACTAGTGAATTCTATAAACACTTTTTGTTTATCGCAATCATGTACAATATGTACAGTACATTTGTACAATGTACATTCATTAGGTGCAGGAATTTAAGCTGAGCTTTCCACAAGGCTCAGGATTTGTGAGTTTTCAGAGAATATAGATTCTACCTACCTATTTGAGAGACATCTTTGCAAAAAAGAAAAAAAAACAGCAAAAAAAAAAAAAAAAAAAACAGCTCGAAGAACAGTCTTTTACTCTATGATTTAAGTACTTTTAAATTAATAATTATAATATGATTTCAGTATAAATTACTTATTTTATATTTTATTAATTGGATGAATCAATAGGCAACTCATCTAAGAGGCTAACAACCATAAAAATATATTTATTTTTTAGAACACAACATTACTTTTGTGCCCTAAATAATTTCATGCGTTTTTTAAAAAAATATTTCAGAGCGTTTTGTTTTGGAACGCATTTCAAAAACTAGGTCAGGGGTGATGGGGACTTGACCTAGATACACACGTGTTTCCCCTGCGTTCCAACCTTACCCTATCTACCCTTAATTCTGTACTGGGGGTTGAGGGTCACATCATGCAATGGGACAGTGATAATTTAGATTTGTATGAGAGAGAGAAAGATAGAGAGAGAGAAAGAGCGAGAGAGAAGAGGGAAAGAGAAAGAGAGAGAGAGAGAGAGAGAGAGAGAGAGAGAGAGAGAAAGAGAGAGAGACAGAGACAGAGAGAGAAAGAAAGAAAGATTGGCGAATCCCCGGACCTGTCATAAGTTGTGAGAATGACTCATTGATATTAATATAAATATATTCAACTTGCAAATTTTAATTTTGGAATAAATTTAAGATCAGAGGAGAGAGCTTTCAGATTTCGAGGTGCTCGTTCAGAGTTAGTTGGCCAACTATATTCAACTATGTTCGTAAGAACGAAAGTATGTACATAATATGTATGAATGGGGAAAAAGATAGATACACTTATATAAATACAATTCCTTGTAGTTCCAGGGGTACTAAATTTGCATATAAAATATCTACTTACATTATAATAATAATAACATCACTCTGTAGTGGAAGGTAACCACCTGGCGAGGTTAATGCTCAAAGTATTTTCTGCCACCTAACACTCAGAGTCTTATTATTATGTGGTCACAAACTCAATCTAATATTGAATAATTCATGCATTTGGTAATAAGAATAATAATAATACTCTTTAGTGGAAGTTAACCACGAGGCGAGGTTAATGCTCAAAGCACAAAGGGCTGGTACCAGATTGAAGTCTTTGAAATGGCTATTTAGCCATACCTACTCAATTTTGGACACTAGAGAAACAAAAAATCTATTGATATCTGCCTGATTAGTAAGTCAGGAATAAGTCAGTCAATAAGTTGTAGAGAGTGGGGATTCCCTTTTTACTTTCCTTTTTTTAAATTTCTTCTAAATATTGACTTTAAGTAAATTATTTAAGACTATATTATTTTAACAATGTATTTTTCTTTACTCACACATACAATATGTATTCCTACATACTTAATATCTATCTACATAGTTATGTACATAAGAGAACTGGATATAAGATAAACCTCGATAGTTATAAGACTCTGAGGGTAAGGTGGTAGAAAATGCTTTAAGCATTAACCTCGCCTGGTGGTTACCTTCCACTAAAGAGTGTTATTATTATTATAAGAGAACAATGTTCAGCTGAAATTAACCTTTTTATAAGAGAAATCTGGATTAAGAGAAAAAAATCTCCGGTCTCTTGAGTTCTCTTATATCCAGGTTTTCTTCTATTATGTATTTATCTATGTACGTATTGTGTTCGTTTTTGTAAAATATTTTTTTTTTTATCTCGCTATACTTATTTTAATTTATATAGATTATATTTATGTGCATGCATTGGCCTGGAATATTCGGAGCGCCAGAGCCAGTGGTCCGTGCGCCTATAAATAGATTCCTCCAAAATATTCGCGAAGCTGGGTATCTGCACGAGTTTCGCGCGAGGCAGAAGTAGTGTACACGATGGATTTTGCGTGGATTTTATACCGGGTGTGGTTTTAGGATAGTTTGTCTGGCATTAGCACCGCCCTTGATCAAGTTTTGTTTTCTTAATTTTAATATCTATGTATGTATTTATTCTATGTCATTATTTTGTAAATAAAACTTGATCCAACTTGTTTAATAAAGGGTTGGTTGGAAGAGATTGCCACAGGCAATGACCCCGCCCGTTAGGTAGGATATTAACTTCATTCTCTTTTTTTGTTCTTGTTTCTTTGTTCAATCTATTTATTTTTTCCTTATAATTTCATTGTACTTTACCTACTGTATATATTTTTGTCTTACCTAATAAAGCATACTACTATAATAATAATAATAATAATAGGAGTACAGGTTGAAGTTGGATATAAGGGAATTCAAGGGACTGGATTTTTTTCGCTGGTGTAGGTTTCTCGTATAAACAGGTTGTTTTCCCTTATAGATAGTTAAATTTGAACTGGAAATTTCTCTCTTATATCCAGGTTTTTTTTTATTCGAGTTCTCATATATCCTGTTTTCTCTTATTTTAAGTTCTCTTATAATCCAGGTGTCTCTTATTTTTATTTCTCTTATATCCAGGTTTCTCTTATTTTAAGTTCTCTTATATCCAAGTTTCTCTTATTTTAGGTTCTCTTATGTCCAAGTTCCACTATACTACAAAATGACAAGAAAATGTGATGATTTCATTAATGACTAGACTAAGATAAAAAATAAAAACATTAGCATCACCCTGTAAACCAATACCAAGCGGTGAGATGATTCAGTGTTTACTTATCATCATCATAGGGTGGCGTCATCGTGAACGATGGTAGCCAGACAGTGGAGGAATGAGTCAGCACTTCTACCACTGTCTTTACAAGGAGGCTAATAATTGACAAGGGCCCCCAGAACCAAGCCAATGCTGGTCTACTCCCTGTTTATAGTCCCCCAGCTAGACTACTGGTCTACTCCCTGTTTATAGTCCCCCAGCCAGACTGCTGGTCTACTCCCTGTTTATAGTCCCCCAGCCAGACTGCTGGTCTACTCCCTGTTTATAGTCCCCCAGCCAGACTTGTTTATAGTCCCCCAGCCAGTGTTTACTTATGAATATAATTTTATATACATTATACCTACATAAGTACCATGGTATGTGGGGTATATATCCGTAAGACATGGAATGAGACACACAGTATGTGTAATTTCATTGAAATATATTATTCCTCATTTGTGAAATCTCACACTAGGTTTGAATTGGACCATGGTGAGGAATACATAAATATACGGGGTGTGGTGGAAAGCAGATATTTCCTAATTTAAAAAAGAAAAATCTCTGAATTATTTTGCATAGTAATCATAGTATGATACATTTATATAAAGAAAATAAGGATTAAATTTAAGATGAGAAAGGAACTTAAATTTTCAAGTTATTGAATATTAAATATATTATTAGTACAATAAAAATAGCATAATTCACTGGAAAAAATTGGCCCATTCTGAAACTTTCAGGGATTATTAGGGGTTCTGTCTTAAGTATAAACCCGAGTTTTCGTATTTCTAAAAATGGCGGAACTTACCTTTTAATATGATACAATATTCGTGTTAGTTCTTTACCATTATTCAGGGTGGACCACGTAGAGGCGACAATTCCACCGCCAACAGACATTATCATAAGATCAAGACTATTGTACTGAATAATTTTGAGCTACCCTGTATACGACAAACATCCTTGCCAGTCCAGAACCGAATACATATGCCGGAGTGTTTATTCCGACCAAACACCACCAATCGCTAATTAAGCAGGAAATTCGAGATCGAGCCTCATGCGTGGCAAATTTTTTGCACGGAAATATTCGGCGTTCTTTTTTTTCCCCCAAATATTTTTCTTGTTTGTTTTCGACCTATATTTATTTTACTATTATTATTATTGTTATTATTACTGCTTAACGTTTTTCAATGTTTGTTTTCGTTGAGAATTTTTACTTCTCATATCATCTTCATAGACATGTTGACCCGAGTTGGCTGGGTTTATCTATGGTTCTATTTTTAAGTCGCAGGCATATAGTGTGGCCTAGCGGGTTGTGTTGAGGAGGGTCCAATGTTACGGATGCTCAACCCAGCTGTGTGATGGTGAATCATGTTGTATCATTTATTTGTGTTGAGAATACTTAAAATTAAATAAGAATTTAAGAGAAATATTCCGAAAAAAAATGGCAATGATGCAATAATAATAATACTCATTCCGTGTCCCTGAGATAGGTATTGATACCTAAATCACGGTGGTGAGAGAATTATATGGACGCCCAGATCCAATTTGTAGGCTCCTCTCATGTCCATTGATGATTCTATTTGGTTTTAACGTCGTGACTTGAGGTAGACAGGACGGGGGTTTTACCCTCCATTCGCTGGGAATCGTACTAGCTACCCACATTAACCTCACCCAGCCTGGGTAGGGCCGGAATTGCCAGTCTCACTTGTTCGGAGGGAACAGAATTTTCTGTGCGAAAAGTCTGCTCCAACCGGGAATCGAACTCAGGATCTCTGGACTACGGGCAGTAGTCACAACCGTTACGCCACGGAGGCTGGCAATAATAATACTGATCTTTCATATTTTCATTTTATTTGTAAATACATTTTTAATGTTCCATAAAGTACTATAAACAGAGAGTAGACCAGCAGTCTGGCTGGCGGACTATAATCAGTATAAACAGAAAAGTGAGAAGTTGTATTAGATGTACAAACAGGGAGTAGACCAGTATTGGCTTGGTTCTGGGGGCCCTTGTCAATTATAAGACTCCTTGTAAAGACAGTGGTAGAAGTGCTGAGTCATTCCTCTACTGTCTGGCTACCATCGTTCATGATGACGCCACCCTATGATGATGATTAAGTACTGGTGTGATTTTCGGGAAATCATTGGGAGAGGACTAGATTTTTTAGAACCAACCCATGAATCTTCCGATTCATGGGAAAAATTGATGGAATGAAAATGCTGGGAATAAAAAATGTGTAGAGGAAAATTTTATATTCTTTTTTGTAAGCTGTGGTTAAGAGCATTGGTTGCTGACCCGGAGGTTGCAGGTTCGAATCCAGGCCGGAGCTGAAATTCTAATCGAGTTTTTCCGATTCCGGAATGGCATGGATGTAGAGGTAAAATGCCCTGAAGTAATGCGAAAGCGGTTCCGGGGCACAACTACTTAAAAAAAAAAGAAAGATTTACCGCTTTTCCAAAGCTAATGGATTTCATTGGTAACAGGTAATAGTGGTAGTACTTATGTACATTAGGTATCCAAGTGTATTATTTATTTAAATAATTCATTGATTATAAGTTATAAACATAATAATTTGGAAAATAATAAAAGGTGATAGACTGAATCCCTAACCCATTTCTTACTTTGTTCGCATAAATGGTATAGTAAACAGTCTTCTAATTTTTTTTTTAAAAACGAACCCCACCGCGATTAATTTTTGGGAAACCTTTAAAATAAAAATACATTTAAAATTTTTATTTTTTTAATATTAAGTTCCCAAAGGGGTCCAATTTTGTGTAGATAAAGGGTCGGGGGCCCCTGAAAATCTTTTGAAAGGGCTTTCTCAGTAAATTTAAAATGTACGAAATGGGGGGAATTAGACATTTAAAAATTTGAATGGGTTTTGTATTAAAAAAATTTTTTTGAAGTTCCCTCCCTGGCCCCGAAGGGGGCCGGTAAAAAAAATGTTTATTTAAAATAAGGTAAAATTACCAAAAATTACCGGACCAATTTTTAAATTTACTGAGAAAAGCCTTTGAAAGATATTTCAGGGGGTTTTCCCCACTTTACGCATACCAATAATTACGGCCATTTGAAAATTAATATTTTAAAAAATAAAAATTTGCACCAAGATTTCTTATTTTAAAGAGCTTTTCAAATAATGTATCCAAGGGGGGGCTGTATTTAAAAATTTGAAGTTCCCCCTGGGAAAACAGGGGCCCGAACCCCAAAAAACCCCCACTCTAAAGAAGTTTACCCCCCCGGTTTTAATAAAAATTTTATATTACCAAAAAGCCATTCGAAATTTTTAGGGGTTCCCTTTTGCCCCACCCTGTAGAATGAATTACTCGATAAAATTTTAAATTTTAAAAACCGAATTTATTGTTTTTTTTTTTATTTTAATTAAAAATTTTTAAAACATTTTTTCCCCTTTAATGTTTTACCTGGCTTTGTGTTCCTAATCAATAAAATAAGCCAAAAACCTCCTACTTAAAAAATTTTCTCGAATTTACAAAACCCCAAAACTTTGGGTATAAATTCTTTTGGGGATTTCTTTAAATTAAACCAATAAAACTTTTTGAAAAAAAGATTAATCCCCAACTAATAAAAATTAATAAATATTTTTTTAATAATTGTTTTTTCAAATGGGTGGAATTTTTTCCGTCTTTTTATCACCACTATAATTTTCCCTCAAAAAAATTTTAAAATAATGAAAAGTTATTAGCAACTTTTTTCAACCTCAAAAAAAATTTCAAATTTCATAACTTTTTGAAAAAAATTTTTAAAAATGAAAAACCAAAATAAAAAAAAAAAGAACAACACCAAAATTTACTCAAATACAACATTCCCCTAAAAACAAAAGATTTTTTTGAGGGCCAAATTTTTATAATCTAAAATTTTTAAATCTTAATTTTATTCAGTAAAAACACCAAAAAATTTTTCGAAATCTCAAAATTTAAATTTGGGGCCCTTGAAAATCAACCCGGGTAAAAATTGGTTTTAAAATTTTCACAAAAGCTAAGATTATCAGAAATAAAAAAAAATAACAATAAATCGTAAAATCTTCAAAAAAGCCAGAGATTTTATGGGGCCCCCGTGAACCTCTTTTTTAAATGTTAAACATTTTTAGTGCTTAATTTTTGTATTGGAACCAAACTTTTCAAGGTACATCTAGAGTCATTAGTTTTATTACCTAAGGATTCTATTTTTAATACTTTTAAAAGGGAAAAAAAAAGAAGAAACCAAACGGGGGCCTGATACGGGGTTTTTCAAAAGGGGTCCTATTGTTTTTCAAAGGAAAAAAACCGTTTTTTTTTTTAAAAAATTGGGGGGTTTAAAATTAATAAGGGGGTTTTTAATTCAAAATAAACCTCCCAGTGGGGGGCAAAAATCATAATTTTTCTTTATTTATTTTTATTTACCAGGGTTTTTTTTTTTATAATTGGGGTTTTATAATTTTCCAGGTTTTTCATTTTTAACAAATATCGAGGATTTAAATAAGGGGCCAAAACTTTGTACCTAGGTGAGATTTTGTAAAAAAAACTTTAGACATTGGGTAAAAAAAGAAAGGCCCCCTTTTAAATCCCCCTCGGGTTAGTGGAAATTTTGTTTTCCCCAGAGTACGGGTTCAATCCAGCTGGGGAGCAAAAACCCCTACACTTTTTCTTTCCCGGAAAAATAAAACGGTAAACCCCCCCGAAAAAAGGAACGGTTCCAACACCTTAAAAAAAAAAAAAAAAATTAAAAATCATAATTTTTTTTTACCCCCCGGAAAAAAATTTGGGTAGTTTATAATGGCAAACCCTCTAAACAACACCCAAACAAATCATAAACTAAATAAAAAAATTGTTTTAAAAAAAAATCTATTGTTTTTAAAAAAATCGGGAAACTCACACGACTTTTTTTTCCCCCAAAAAGGAGTCAATTCCCCCACTGGTGATTGAAGTAACCAAAACAAAAATCAAGCCAAAGTTGGTTTGCATTAAAATTTTATTTTTGTAAACCCCCCCCTTTTAGGTGAAAAATAAAAAATTAAAGTAATCGGTTTCCCCTAAATCGTAAATGGGGCCTTTTTCCAAAAATTAAAATATCAAAAAAAATATCCCAAGGTAAAACCCTTTTATTTTTTAATTAGAAAATTTTTTGTTTCTAACTTTTTTGTATTTTAACCCAATTAAAACGGTTTTTGGGGCCAATTTTGCCCGGGGGAATGGGCATTTAACCAAAAAAGTTCTTTTTCGCCCTGGTGTTAAAAATTTTACCTTACCAAATTTCAAATCTCCACCCTTTTACCGTTCGAAAATCCGTTCACCACAAAAGCGACCACGGGAAATCAAAAAAAACCACTTTTTTTTTACCTGAGGAAATTGTAAAAAATTTTGGGGGAAAAGCTTAGGTCAAATTTTTACAAAAAAACTTTTTTTTAAATAAAAGTAAAAATATATATTTTTAAAAAAAATACAATATCTTCATAAAAAATGGAAAGTTAACCTGGTTATTTTTTCTCCCCTCGGGGCCCCGGGGATGCAGAATCCCTGCTAGACACGGCGCACAAAGTGACGTCCTTTTCCGCGGGATCGAACCCGATGTTGGGCTTCCAGGCCAAGCGCCTGTGGCCGACAAGAAGGGAGTTTTTGAGGCCATTTTCTTGGGCCCCTTGGGGGCCCCGGGGCCCGGGGATCGAACCGGGTCTGCGGTTGGGGGAGATTACCGACGTTCTGACGCGCCTTTGACAAATTCACCCGGGTGATATGACCAAGGCTTTGTTTGGGGAAAGCCGTCGGGCAAAAGAACAGAAGCCAGTAATACCGGGGCAAAAAAAGAGCCCCGGTATAGTAAACCCAGGTTAAAGCACGTTAATACAAAAAAGTTTTCTCTTTCTGTCACTGAAACCCCCGAAAGGGTTGGGACTGCAAAGTTACATTTAAAATTTTGAATAAACCCTTGAACCAAATTGGCGGGTGATTTTAATTTCGGTATAGTTTGTGAGTTTCTAGGCAAGGGGGGGTAAAAACCCCCTCCGAATGCCCTAGTGTTAAAAAGATTTTGAGCAAAAAAACCCTTTTTAGAAATATAAACTCGTAATTTATTTAAAATTTCTTCGATGGGTTTAAATTTTATGTACATACTTTTTTTTAAAACATTTTTCTCATTATTTTCTTATATCGTTTTTATATGACTAAATTGCTAAAAATTAAAAAAAAAAAAATTGTAGAATTTTTTTTTACCCCCAATTTTCATCCCCAGGTTTCTTACAACGACGACTGGAATTCCAAACGTTCCATCAGCACTTGAATACTGCACGTGGCGGACAAAACCTCGCCGGCGCTGATCAAAAAAGTGGCCTTCTACTTGGTTCAGCATCTGAGCGCGGACAATGTGCTGGACGTGTATTGCAACGTGCAGATCTATGTGACGGCCGGTGGGGGATGGGCAAGGAAAATGAGAAAAAATAACTAAAAATTTTGTTCAATCAGCATCAGGAGTTATTTCAACGGTAGGGGCCGGGGATGGGAAGGTAATTCAAAAGGGTTTAGGGCCAGATTATGAAACGGGTTTAGATTTAATCAAGGGGACATATGCCAACACCCCTCTATGGTAATAAAGGTCTTTGTAAGCCTAGTCAGCTGTTATTAACTTAGATTAAATAAACCGTTTCCTTTGCGGCCATATTTTAGATCACATCGGGACGTGCAAAAAGGAAAAACGGGGAACGGGGGAGGGGGAAAATTTTTTTTTTTTTAAAAAAAAAAAATGAAAAAGTAATTCCAAAAAAAGGGGAGAGAGAAGAGAGAGAGAGGGAAATTTAAATCTGGCGTGGACAATTCTTACTAAATTTTTAAAATTTTAATAAGAAAAATTGGGAAACCCCAGGCCTCAAAGAAGAGGTGGTATATGAGACTATACTAGGGGGAAAAAAAACGGGACCTGAGAAATGGATAAAAACCCAAATTCTTCATTTCTGAAAAGTCTAATTTCACTACGCTAAGCCCCAAAAATTTTATGAAACGGTTTAGACCAACAATCGTACATACCTTTAATACGCCCTCTTTGGGAAATTTTCAACCAATCCAGTGTTTTTATATCAGTGATAAGTATAGGGCTGCATTAAAAAAACCTGGACTTCTTTCATTTTTTAAAAATTTTTTCTTTTTAAAAAAAATCATATTATTTTGGGGTTTAAATGTTCACATCAGACTTTTGGGAACCCTCTTTTAAAAATAGTCAAAATGGGGATAAATTTTTTAGCCCTTCAGCAAAAAACCCTGAAGTAGTAAATTTTCTTTTTTAAAATTTTTTTTAAGAAGAATCAAACAAATTTTTTTTAAAATTTTATCATATTCCATCGGGGCCGGGGTGTAAGGAGTCGAAATGGCAACCCCCCCCGAAAAGAAAAAAGGAAACAAGGGATTTTCTCAAGTCCACCCCGAAAAGAAAATTAGCACAATTTAAATATTATCTTAATTATCATTGGCAAAAAAACCCTTTTTTATTTTTTTAATATGAACATTCTAAAATTTTTTATTTTTGTCAGACCCCCAAACTTTTCCACCGCCCCCCTTTTTAATCTTAGGATTAAAATTTTGTAAAAACCCCTGTCCTTAATTTGTTTGTGAAAAAAGGGGTTTTGAACCCCCAAAAATTTAACGGTTTTTTGTTTCCGGAATGCTGGGGGAAAAAGCCGGGAAGCCGCTTTTCACAAAAACTTGTTAAAATTAAAAAAGAGAAATTTTTGTTAAAATCTCACTAAAGAAAAAAAAAAAATTCATTTAGAAAATTCTACTCATAGGGATCTAAAGAGTTTAAAACTAACGATACTTTTTTCCAAAACCAAAAAATAGAAAAAAATTAAGGCAAATTATAGAGATTAATCACTCTACTGGTGTTTGAATTAAAAAATTTGTCACAAGATCTTTAAATCAGTCAACCCGCCATTCGCCCAATCGGTTTTTTTTATCCAATCACACTCCAAAAAAATCTTTCTTTTTTTCTAAGATGTTAATTTTAAGTCGGCTGGGGGGGTCTTTAAAACGGGGGTAGACCCATGGTTTTGGTTCGGGGCCCCCTTTGCAATTATTAGCCCCCGTAAAGACAGTGTAGAAGTGCTGAGCATTCTCCACTGTTGGTCCCATTGTTCAGGATATCCCCCCTATATGATGATTTATAAATAATAATTTAATCTTACTTTGTTTGTTTTAACCCCACGCCCCCTAAAAAAAAAACATGCCTTCTACAACGGTCCCCCCTCCCATTGAACCTGCCTCAAAAAATTTTGCCTGTTTTTCAGAACGTCGATTACATGTTCCTTTAAAACCCCTGTACTATTTCCCCCCCGCCCGACCCTCCAAGTGGCGACGAGACGACCCTGTATAAATTTCCAACGCTTCCTCCCCAACACGCTGAAGCAGCTGAAAACCCCATCATTTCGCCAACAAGCCCTTTTTTCCCCAACGCCTCCTGTAAAGACTTCTGTTCTCCATTAAGTATTTGAACTCCGAATTTCGACCATTTATTTAATATTTAAAAGAGAACGAAAAAAATCTTTTCCCAAACCCACACGAGATGGGTTTTCGCTATTTACGACAGAACAAGTCTCACCGTACAATGCCAAAAATTTTCCCAAAAACCCCCCTACGGCGACGAACAAAAACACCTTGGGCTCGACGAAAATTCCCGAAACTCGCAAGGGTGCAGGGAAAACAACGACGTCGAGGTTCGGGAAAACTCGGGGAGATTTTTTAATCTCGATTACGTCACGGCCCTTTCTAACGAACCGCCACGAACGCAAGGGAAAATTTCTCCCGCTGGTTTACGTCTTTCCCGAAGATCAAACCGCAAGACGGGGCCACAGGGGGAACGGATCGGACTGTCCCAAAAGAAAAGGAATTGCTGATAGTGTGGACGGTCTTGCGTTTTTTTCGATTAAATTCGTTCACATCCATTTCTTCTTTCACCCCGATTGCCCCTTCGTGAATTTCCGATTGACTTGTTTGCAAAGTTGACAATAGTTCCCAGGGTTATCAAAAAAAAATATTTGTTACCAAAATTGTTCTCCTTTAAAAATCAGTTTGGTCGAGTGGTCTAAAGAATATTGGGTCTAAAAAACAACTTGTGTGAGGTTTATTTTTTAAAAAGACGCCAACTAGTAAAAAAATTCCCCGATATTTCCCCTTTTTTTAAAAACCGAGTATCACCCCTTTTTTATCCGGTTTGAAGGAAAAGGCCGTTTTACCCCTTTTTTTTTTAAAAAAAGAATAATTTTTATTTATTTTTTTTAAACTTTCAAAAAAAAATAAAACAAATTTTTTTTGATTTACTCTATCATTAATTTTTAAATTTGGTTTTTTAAAAAAGTGTAATCTCATCTACTTAACCATTTATTTTGTACTTTTTATTTGTTGTTAAAATGTTGGTTTGGGAAAAGAGCGAACCAACTGTTATTTTCCAAATGGTAATTATTTGTTTAATTTTAAACCTGTAGACCTTTTCCTAACCTCTCTACTCTCATAATCTTCAAATCCCCTTCCCCCAATGCCCAAAACGCACTCTGTTTGGAAATTTGAACAAAACCCAATAAAGGTTCGTTGTGGACACTTAAAACGGGTTCAGGGTTTTTGAAGGGGAGAGTGTTTCTGCAAGGTTTTTTGGACATCTTAAAATTTTCCTGGATTTCCCCCCCCTTTGGTCCAAATTATAAAATGGGTTTAAACCCCCAAAAGGAAAGATACAGGCACTATCGGGGGTTTGGTTTTCTATATTTAATCCAGGTGCCCATCCCGGTAGCTAAGTGCTCAATCAGGCTTTGTGTCAGTCGCGTGGTCGCGTCGTCTGGAAATCCAGGGGTCGCTGTTCGAAACCACCGAGACAAAAAAAGTTTCCTCCTTTTGGATTTTAAACACAAAAAAATTTTCCCGGGGAATAAGGAACATTAGTCCTAGTGGGGAAATAAAAATTTAAGCTATAAATACTTTTCATAATCTATTCTATAATTCGCGCGTTGGACTGAAAATTTTTATTAATTTGTAAATTTTTTCTATCGATGCAAGGTCTTTATTTTTATTAAAATTTAATCCCTTTAACATGTCTTTAAGTTTATTTTTTAAATTCTGATTATATAAATTTATTCTCTTTAAATTCTTTTTTATTTTTTTCGCCAAGCGTCTTATACTTTTATTTTGTTTTAAGTAGATTTATGTTAGTTTTAAAGTTTTTAGTTTTTTTCAAGGCCTGTTTCCTTTAGTGCAAATTGAAGCATCCCAACATTGAAGCATCCAGTAAGTTTACACGCAGGAAATTTAAAAATATTTGCACTTTTGTTTTCGGTTGATTTTTTTTTTTTTCATTAATACGGAAAAAAGTTTATTTAAAAACTTTATTCTTATAACTTTTTCCAATAAAAAATAAATAATTGCCCATTTTATTTCATGTGTAAACCAATTCGTATTTTTCAACATTACATCCATTTTTTTCAGTGGAAGTCCGCCCTTAGATTCTATGGTATCTGAACCGAATTTTTATTTTAATTTTAAATGTTTTTAAAAAGATAGTTAAATGAGAAAGCTACCGAGCACACGACAAAAAAGAGGGGCTAAATTAATAGCAAAATCGATAATTAAGTCATTGCAAACTATGGGTTTTTTTCCAATCTTCGATATAGTAAATCCGAAAATTCGCGCTACAAAGTATTAAAAAAACCCCTCTTAATTCCCCCCTTAGCTTTGGTCCCCTCTAAGACAATACTTTTAAATCAAACTTTGGGGTGAAATTAACAGACTTTTTTTGTAATCCCCCTCTGGGGCGCAAGTCTCGGATTGCGTACGGTTAAGGGGGAAAACCGATTTTTATCGTTTTTACGGCGAATTAATAGACGTCTTTGCATTACCATTGTGGCGCAATTTTAGATTCTACGTATTGTTTTAAAGGGAAAAAAACTAATTTACCTAAGGCTTAAGTCATGACTTGAATCTTGATTTTTCTACTAATTTGCCCTTACTCCACAAAGATATTACAAAAACGGGTCTAAAAAACCCCCCGCCCTAGGTCTAACATACAACCAGGAAATTCGGGTTTTCAAATCCAGCTTAGCCCTTGGATAAATATCCAATAAATCGAATGTTTTTGACGTACAGAAAAAAATTTTTTTTTTAAAAGAAATTTTTTTTTTTCTTTCATCCAAACCCATGTTTTTTACCAAAAAATATCTAAAAATTTTTAGCTTTTTTTTTTTTGAATCAAATTACCGTAAAATAAAAAATTTTGTCAAAAAAAATTAACAAAAAAAACCCTGGATTTTTTTTTTGTTGTTTATAACTTATAACCTTTCTTTAAAACATAAGGTCATTCAAGATGGGGGTTACAAACCCTCCAACTACCTCTTAACATTCCCTAGAAAAAAGGGGGGGTTTTCAAATTTTATGTCTCAATTTTGTTAGTCACAGGTGGGTAAAAAATATTTTTTAAAGTTCCCCCTGGAAAATTCTAAGTTTTTCCCCAAACTAAATATTACTTTTCGTTGTACTATTATTTTTTGGTTTTGTAAAAAAAAAACAATTTTTTTATCATTAGTTTTCATTTATTCATACGGGGACGTCAAGTTGCAAGACTGGGAAAAAATTTTCTAGGGGAAAAAATTAATATTTTTGGAACAAATTTTAAAACAAGTCGTTCCGAAATCTAGGGGCAAAACTAATAACAAAAAAATAACTTAAGTCTTTGTTTAGCATCGTTTTCCCCATCTCCACAGTAGCATTTTTAGCGCCAGGGGTTTATTAAAAAAACGCCATTAGTCTATTAATTTGGCCCTAGAGTTCACCTAAGGGGGCGGTACGCGTTTTTTTTGGGGTCGCGGTTCAATTCCTCCCCGGGAAATATATCAACAAATTATTGTTCCAGATTAGTTCGATTTCATTTTTAAAAATTTTTATAATTTTTCTTTCCCCCGTTCTAAGAAATTTATTTACATTCTGTAGGATCGCAAACTTTCAAAAATTCTCCATATTCATGGATACTTTGCAAAAGGATAGACTAAAAGGTTTATTTTTTTCCCGTCTTTTTTTAGAACTAAAAAACTTAATTTACACTATTGGTCTATTTTAGTCTCGAAACCTGCAGCCAGTTTTTCTGTTCCCCTGAGGCTTTTTTTTGCGGTGAAACAGAACTACCAGGTCTGGGAGGCCCCCAGTTTTATACGCTTGTGCCAGTTTCCCAGTTCAAATCAAACTATCTATTTGAAATTTCCCCAGCAATTTTTGTTTTATTCTGGCCAGAAATAATTTATTGCCTCTGGTGACGTCAGAGTTTAGGTCCTTTTTTGCTAAACCGTAAAACTGCGCCGCTTCTTTCTCTGATGGGTTTGGAACCGGGGGAAACAAAGGGGGTGGCGCAAAGTTTTTGATCTACGATTTAATTTAACTTTTTTTTAATATCAAAATCGGCCGAGGGTGGAAGTTTTTAAAAAGAAAAAAGGGAAGTTGGTTAGGAAAAATGATAAAAATCCGCTTAAATTTTTCTCATTTAAAAAAATAAGTTGAAAAACATTAATCCACCCATTTTTTTGGTCAACAATTTTAAATTTAAAGGGGAAATAAGTTTGAGACCCTAAAAAGTAAAGAAAAAAAAACAAAGGGAATAAATTAAGAGGAGTGGGATAAAAAAGGGGGGAAATTCTCTTTGAATCATTTATTTTTAGTAAATATTAACATTCGGGATTTTGCGCGGGCAAAAAACGGCCTTTTTTTTAAAAAGAAAAGGGCATTTTAAAAAATAAAAATTCCGAGTTTTAAATAAAAAAAACGATTTTTAAAAAGGGTTTTTTTAATCCCTTTTTTTCCAATTTTTTAAAAAAAGGTTTTAGAAAGGGTTGGAATCCCCGTTTTAAAAAAAAATATTTTTTTTTTTCCATTTAAGTTTTTTAAATAAAAAATCCCAAAAAAAAAAATTGAACCCCAAATTGTTTAAATTTTTTGCAAAACTTTTTTTATTTTTTCCGTGCAATTTTTTTTCATTGACCCCTTTTGGGTTTCATTTTAAAACAGGGGAAAAAATTTTTTTAAAAAAAAAAAAAAATGTTTTAAAATTTTTTCACCAAAAAGACCCTTTAAAAAAGGTTCCCAA